>SJYT01037305.1:104501-174633 GCA_006410635.1 Cephalophus harveyi
TGAAAAATAAAAGCCATATGATTATCTCAATAGATGCAGAGAAGGCCTTTGACAAAATTCAACATCCATTTATGATAAAAACTCTCCAGAAAGTAGGAATAGAAGGAACATACCTCAACATAATAAAAGCTATATATGACAAACCCACAGCAAACATTATCCTCAATGGTGAAAAACTGAAAGCATTTCCCCTAAAGTCAGGAACAAGACAAGGGTGCCCACTTTCACCACTACTATTCAACATAGTTCTGGAAGTTTTGGCCACAGCAATCAGAGCAGAAAAAGAAATAAAAGGAATTCAAATTGGAAAAGAAAAAGTAAAACTCTCACTGTTTGCAGATGACATGATCCTCTACATAGAAAACCCTAAAGACTCCACCAGAAAATTACTAGAGCTAATCAATAAATATAGTAAAGTTGCAGGATATAAAATCAACACACAGAAATCCCTTGCATTCCTATACACTAATAATGAGAAAGTAGAAAAAGAAATTAAGGAAACAATTCCATTCACCATTGCAACGAAAAGAATAAAATACTTAGGGATATATCTACCTAAAAAAACTAAAGACCTATATATAGAAAACTCTAAAACACTGGTGAAAGAAATCAAAGAGGACACTAATAGATGGAGAAATATACCGTGTTCATGGATCAGAAAAATCAATATAGTGAAAATTAGTATACTACCCAAAGCAATCTACAGATTCAATGCAATCCCTATCAAGCTACCAGCGGTATTTTTCACAGAGCTAGAACAAATAATTTCACAATTTGTATGGAAATACAAAAAACCTCGAATAGCCAAAGCAGAATGAGAACTGGAGGAAGAAGAATGGAACTGGAGGAATCAACCTGCCTGACTTCAGGCTCTACTACAAAGCCATTTTTCTAATGATGAGGGAATTTGAGCCTTTTTTCATTATCAAAGTGTCATTATTAGATCATTTTTTGTGAATTGTCTCTTCATTTGTTTCTTTTTTTCCTATTGGGTTTTATTCCTTTACCCCACAATTAGGAAGTCTTTATATATAATATTAAGGATATTTGCCATTTGTCTATGACGCATTGATATATTGTGAATATTTTCTCCCAATTTGTCAGTTAACTTCACATAACAAAAAAACACTGTAAAGAATTAAAAAATTTTTTCTTTATGTATCCAAATCTCTGAAGCTTTTATTTTATTGCCTCTAGGTTTGGCTCTTAGGTAGGAAGCCTTTTTCTACACCAAGATTAACCCTAATTTCCAAGTTTGGAAATCGATAGTCTGGATTAGGCCATTGATCAGAAAATGGGTTGCATCATTCCCAGTTTTGTAGGATTCAAGCAACAGTCTAGCCAGCTACATGAAGCACACACCTATTATTGATAACTAATTTTTATAACAGTTTCATTTTTGCATGCCCCAGGAGCACCTCCTTATAATCTACAGATATCCATTTACTCAGAGGCTCCAAGGCTTGGCATTAAGCCCTGAGTGAGTCCAGTTGCTTGAATCGGAAGACACATTAAGCTTTTGGTGTGAAGATTTGTTTCTAGAGAACAGATAAACATTTTTTTTTTCCCTCTGCAGGTGAGCAACTGAAACAAAGGGAAGATTAGGTGTCTTCAGACAGGGAGAATTTTTTAAAAAATGTTTTTTAAGAAACATTTAAAAAATGTTTTTTTTTCTTTTAGTCGCTAAGTCTGGGGTTATAACTCTAAGAATATATGTTGAGCTTTTCTTTTGTTTAAAAAGGCAAGAAAATCTCAGTACTTGAAAGCCACTGTCCTTTAAAGCCCTTCTCAATTATCTACTCATTTTCTGATTCCCCCTTCATGCAATTAAGGAACCCAGGCAGAGGGAGACTATCGGTGGTTCAGTGAGTGCATTGTTCAATTGGGTCATTCGTGCAGCTCATTCAGCAAGCATTTATCTGGACTTATCATCTTCCAGGCAATTTTGTGTAAAAAAAATTTTTTTTTTAAACTGATACCTCTATCTTACCCAAGTCTTACTAGAATCTCAGGGGTTGAAGCCTAGACAACAATATTAAACCATTGCTTCAAACACTTCCCAGGAGATTCTCATATGCAGTTATTATGAGAACAACTGTATTGTATCACATTTCTCCAATTCTAATATGTCTGCAAATGACACAGGAATCTTGTCAATATGCAGATTGTGACTCAGTAAGTCTGGGAGGGGGAGTCCTGAGATTTTGCATTTCTGTCTGGCTCCCTATTGAGGCTGATGCTGTCCTTTCTTGGACCATACTTTGAGGAATAAGTCTAGACCATTCCAGAGAGTAAGTTTGTGGATGTGTTTGTTGGATAGTTTCAGTTGTTAGGACTGACTCTGAGTCTGGAGGACCCTTCTTCTCTAGAGCCATACTTTTTTTTTTCCCCTCTGTTTTTGTTGATGTTATTTGTTTGTTTTCTTTTTAATTCCAAAAGCAGAGGGAGGCGTTGCTTATCAGGCCTGGGGCTACTGCTCCAGTCCCCAAAAGCCAACTCCATAGCAAGGTATAACACAGCTGTGTGATCCATTCTTATACAGCCAGCAAGCTCTTTCCAGGAATGATGTTCATCCTGTTCCCTTTTGTTGTTTGTCTCTGCAAAGTCTCCTCTACAAACCCTGTGTAATTACAGGTTGGAAGGGAGCTCTCCAGTTCCATCCTAAGGAGGGTGGTCAGGACCTGGACAAGGCTCTCCATCCACCTAACCAGCAACCAAAACAATGGCAGGTTCATCAACATGAAACAAACCCAGGACAGACTGCCCCATTTCATTTTCAGGATGAGCCCAATGGCAGTCCCTTCAAACAGCCAGGAGCTGTTATGCTAGTTTTGATCCAAAATGTGATTAGTGGTTAATGGGCCTTGAAAGACATCTTTATTTATTACTGTTGCAGATCACTGTTGCCTTGATATTGATCTTTTCCAATTTTCTATTTTGTCCTTTGAAATGCTCAGAACACAGCAGGGGCAGCTCATTGCCTGCAGCATTTGCTTTGTTTGAAACTCATTTCCTTTTGCAATTAATGTAGTGATATTTCATTGTAACTGTTATTTGGTTCACTTTGCTCTTAGACCAGAGGCTTGAAAGAAATGAGGACCCGTAGTTTTAAAGGTAAGTGGCAGATAGATGAGAATTTAGTTTGAAAATAAGTTTGAAACTTCTGAAGAGGCATCAATGGTGGCTTAATCGGTATATTTACCAAGAGGTTGTAATTTTTGATATCATAACACAGGGAAAAAAATGCAATGTCAGATTCGGGAATTTTAGAAAATTGATCATTTTGTTGATCAGAATGTATGTTATCCAAAGTTCTTTTTTCTTTTTTCTTTCGCTGCATGGCATGTGGGATCTTAGTTCCCTGACCAGGGATCAAATTCATTCATCCTTCAATGGAAGCATGAAGTCCAAACACTTGACCACCAGGGAATTCTGGTGTATTTTTACACCACAAAAGTATTTTTAGGAGGCCTATATTTATGTTCAGAGAAAATAGGTTAAATATTATTACAGTTTATGAGGCCTGGGTTAATGTTTAAGACTTGGATGACTTTGCTCAGTTGGAGGTACCCGATGTGATGTACTTTCGAGGTGCTGAGTCCCATTGGGGGCATAGAGATGGATAGCACATCCCTGAGCTTTAGGGGTCCAAAGTCTAGGGGAGAAGACAAATAAATAACAGAGAGACTCGTAGCTCAGAATAAGGGAGGTTCTAAAGTTAGTCCACAGACAAAAACTCTGTAGAGTCAAAACACCTTAGAGCCAGTGGCATTTCAACAAGTCCAACTCAGCTGTGTTTTCCCTGCCCTGGGGTAGAGCACTGCCCTTTCATTTATGCTCCTGCTGGAGAAGCTGGCTTGTGTCTGGGCCTGTGGTTTAAAAGTATAGTTCTTTAAGTGCTAGAATGATTCCCCGAGAAGGAGGATGTCCACGAGACGAGGCATGTGAGGACAGCAGACGCATGTGTCTCCCCCAAGTTCCCTCTGACACTGGCAGCTGGGATTCCCTGCCCACCTCACATCCTTTGTCTCATGAATTCACATATGCACATTTTGTTTGGGGCATGGAGCTGGCAGAAGTTATTTGACCTGGGTTGTGATTTGGCTGGAAGAAGCCAGGCAGACTTTCCAGGTCCTGAAAGGAAGGTATGCCCGAAGGGTTAGGGGAATTGGGGGGAAGGTGAGGTTGGTATTGGACAGGGAGGCCTGGTGTGCTGTAGTCCATGGGGTCGCAAAGAATCGGACACGAATGAGCAACTGAACTGAAGTGAGGTTAGCTCCAGTTAAGGAGATGGGGGAAGTCTTTTGGGAACAGTGGGGATGGGAGTCAGGTGTGTGGGGACCTGGAGATCCAGGTGGACAAGACACAGAGGATGCTGAATCGGGTGTCTGGGTGCAGTTGTAGGAAAGTGTGAGAATGGGCAGCAGGTAACCCCATGGGCCTTTCGCAATGAGACTTCCTGAGCTGTCTCTGTTTTATTCTGGAGGCAGCAGTAGAGTGAGGACACGGAACAGTGAAATCTCTGATGGAAGCGAGTGGGAGTTATGAGATTCCTCTGGTGGACGTCTCAGCAGGCCTGTAGTGGAGGCAGAATAAAGATGCTCTGTGCAGGGAGTGTTTATGACACAGTGGGGGCAGCTTGATCCTCAGTGGGTGGGGAGTGGAAAGGTGGGAAGGTGGGGGTGGAGAGGTGGGAGGGTGAAGGCTGGTGGGTTTGGAAGGACCTGAATTTAGTAGGGAGCAGAGGACAGTAACAAAATCTCTGGGAGTGGGGAACAGTGTCCATGAGTGGTTTTTGAAAAAAGCATATGCAATGTTATGGTATCATTTTATATTTGGAAAACAAAAAATTAGATTGATTCATTAATATAAGTTATAGGAAGCAAAATGCTAGAGTCATTTTTGGGGTCAGGGGATGGGGAAGAGGGTGGCCATGTCTTCCTGGTTGGACAAGGTGGTTCTGTAGAGGGACAGGGCAAGTCTGAGAGCAAAGGAGTGGGCCAGAGAAAAGTGCTGTCTTTCTCAGAGGGTCCGGGGGGCTGAAGAGACTCCAAGAGGTACATGATGCCTGCATGGCCAAGGTTGGGTCAAGGGTCTGTTTGGTGAGGGGGATCCTTAACCTAGTTTTGTGCCCTGGACCCCCTTGGCAGGCTGAGAATAATGGCCTTAAATGCATGACATAGAGTGCATAGGACCATAAAGGAAACTGATCAGACCAAATTAAAATTACCCACAAAAGGTTAAAAGTCACAATATATATACTTATGTTAAGACAGTGAATCACAAGACCTAGAGGCAGGTTTATTCATGAATGTAATTTTGCAATAGTAATGAGTGGAGATGAAATCTTGAGGTTTGTAACCACTTTGATGGGATAGGAAATGTTTTGTTTTGGCTACACTGCCCAGCCTGTGGAATCTTAGTTCCCTGACCAGGGATTGAATCTGCACGCTCTGCATTGGAAGGGTAGGGTCTTAACCACTGGACCACCAGCGAAGTCCCCAGGAAGCATTTTTTTTTTTTTTTTGATATCTAATCTTACTAAGATGACCAAGGTTTGATGCTACTCTCATAATTACAGGAAATGCCAAATCTCAGACAGAGCTCAGGGTAGTTACAGAGGCACTGTTTTTCTCATTCTAGTTTATAGCACATTTATGTCACTCATTTGTGTCCGACTCTTCACAACCATCACGGACTGCAGCCTGCCAAGCTCATCTGTCCATGGGATTCCAGATAAGAATACTGGAGAGTGCGTTACTATTTCCTTCTCCAGCAGATCTTCCCAATCCAGGGATCGAACCTGGGTCTCCTGTGTTGCAGGCAGATTCTTTACTGTCTGAGCCATCAAGGAATCCTAGTTTGTGTGCCCTGTGAATTCAGGTGAAGATCCCCTGGATCCCACAGTCAGCCTATTCCTTTCTCTTGACTTCCGTGGGAACGAGGACAGAGGCATCCAGTGGTTGCCATCACTGCTGACAGCATTCATCAAAGCAATCAATAATAGCCACCATCCTCTTTTGGCTGATCCTAGATGGTGAGAAGATGGATTCAACACAGATTTGGAGGGAATAAGAGAGGGCCCTGTAGGAGGGCGCCCTGGGCTGTAAATAGAATTAGTGTAGAAAACTTCATGTCCCTCTAATGACTGGGGGAAAAGGAGAATCTCCAGGTGTGTCCTAATGCATGTAGAGCATCCCATAAGGACATACATGTTTAACATGAGGACTCTCATAACACTTGAAATAGCAGAATTAGTTTGGGGCTTCCCTAGTGGGGCAGTGGGTAAGAATCTGCCAGCCAGTGCAGGAGACACAGGTTAGATCCCTGGTCTTTGAATATCCCATATGCCACAGGGCATCTAAGCCCGTGAACCACAACTACTGAGCTTGTGCCCAGGAGCCGTGACTACTGAAGCTCTAGAGCCTGTGCTGTGCAACAAGAGAAGCCACCACAATGAGAAGCCCGTTCACTGCAAGTAGAGAGAAGCCCCTGCTCGCTGCAACTAGAGAAAAGCCTGCCCACAGCAATGAAGATCCAGCACAGCCACAAATAAGCCAATAAAAATTATTAAGAAAAAAAGAAGAAGGATTAGTTTTAGTGAAGCAGGGTTTCAGAGAAAAGTATTGCTTCTCTGGGATGTCAGCTAAATATGTTTCAATAACAAAGTTCTCATTTAGGGACCTCACCCGAAGTCTATTTTGGGTGCAAAAACATTGTCCATAGCTTGAATGTCGTTAAGAATTCCAATAACCCAGCACCTCATTAAGGGTATGAGAAAATGTCAAGAAGACGCTAATTTTAAAAGTGTTTAGACTATGAAAGCATAATCTCTGCTGTTATGACAAGTGACCACAGTCACTGCTGAGACCATTGCTGTTGACTTTCCTCTGCAGGCTGGTCCCACAGGGCCCTTATTCCACGTGACAAAGGCAATCTTCATTGTGACGCTAACTCAGGCCCCAAAGAGTTTGGGGTGACTTGAAGTGTTTTGGTCGGAGTGAATTCTAAGTGGGCCAAGTGGTCCCACCATGCCTATTAGATTTCTCTTGCATTTTCTTTTTCTTGATCACTTACAGTTCAGCACAAAACTGATGCTAAGCCATGTGGATTTGCTGGGCATCTGAAAAGTAAGTATGGCCAAAGATTTTAGAATGGGGCATGAGGAAAAGGTGTCATAGTGCTTACGAGTAACAATATCACCCCCCCTCTTTTGGTCTAGCGAGATGTCATGAGGGATCTGGATGAACTGGGGATGCATCTTAGCAGACGGCTTCATAAATCACACTTTCCCATCTCCACTGTCTGCCCTTGAAAACAGAGCCCCAAATACCAAATTGTAAATCTCTTGTGCAGAAATTACGAGCTCTTTGTGAAGTGCACACTTCTATTGTCTTCTCGGCTTTGAGAGTCTACAGAGCACAGTTATTGGCATTCTTGTAAAGAGCCATCTGGGGCTTCAATTGTTGAGCTGGAGCCCCCTTTCAATGGTTGTCTGGAGGACTTCGTGATGAAACTGACCAAGTTCCCGGGCCCCATCCCTGTTGGGGATGAGTTTCCGAGGGCTGCCATAGCGTATTACCACATATTTGGTGGCTTCAAACAACATAAATGGATTTGCTCCCAGTTCGGGAGGCCAGAAGTCTCCAGTCAAGGGGTGGGCAGGGTTGGCTCCTGCCAGAGGGTCTCAGGGCAAAGCAGTTCCCTGCCTGCATCCTCGCTTCTGGTGGATCCAGGCAGTCCTTGGCTTCTGGCAACTTCACTCCCATTCTCCATATGGCCTTCGCCCCCGCGTCTCTGTGTGTCAGATCTCCCTTTCCTCTCTCTTACAGGGACACTAATTCAGGATGATCTCATCTGGGCGTCTTTAGTTATATCTGCAAAGACTTGGTTTCCAAGTAGCGTCATATTCATGGGTGCCAGGGGTTAGGACTTGAATATATATTTTTGTCCAATGAAGGGAGATGACGGAAAGTGTGTGGATAGTACAGTGCCTGGGACATGGCAGGGGGCCAATTAACAGTAGCTATTCTTGTAGTTAAGGCCAACGCATGGGGCAGCCTGGGTTTGGTCTGTTGCCCTGTCCTAATGTGGAGTTACAGTAGAAGGACGTAATCCGATTACTACTTGGGCAGTCCCAGTGGGTTATGTTGTATGATAATTTAGCATCATCTGGATTAAAAGTTGAGACTCCTTCCTTCTCTGTGACTGTTCTTTCCTGGTGCTCGGGGGTGGAGCTGACCTTCATCCCATGCTGGACTGAGAGCCACAGAGCCTAACCATGGTACTGATCCAGACCCAAGTCTGTACCTAGTTGTGAGGAAAATGAACCGGCGCTCCAAACACTGGCAGGGCAGACAGCTCAGAGGCAGTGTTTCAGAACTCAAATCCTAGATATCAGCCAACTGTCTACAGTAGCCCGATAGATAAAACCCTAAAGAACGCAGTCAACAGTTTAACCTAGGGAATCCCCTGGCAGTCCAGGGGTTAGGACTTGGTGCTTTCACTGCCATGTTCTAGGTTCAAACCATGCAGCAAGGCTGGGGAAAAAACCCCCAAACCTCTTAACCTATTGAGTTATAGCTCAGGATGATTGGAAGGGTGGAGAGATTGTATGGCATCTGATAGAATCATCAATAGGATTTTTGCCACCATTACTACTGTATGAGTGTCAAAGAACTGATGTTTTCGACCTGTGGTATTGGAGAAGACTCTTGAGAGTCCCTTGGATGGCAAGGAGATCAAACCAGTTCATCCTAAAGAAAATAAACCCTGAATAGTCATTGGAAGGACTGAGGCTGAAGCTCCAACACTTTGGCCACCTGATGCTAAGAGCTGACTCATTGGAAAAGACTCTGATGCTGGGAAAGATTGAGGGCAGAAGGAGAAAGAGGTGACAGAGGATGAGATGGTTAGATAGCATCACTGACTCAGTGGACCTGAGTTTGAGCAAACTGGGAGATAGTGAAGGACAGGGAAGCCTGGTGTGCTGCAGCCCATGGGGGCACAGAGAGTCAGACACAACTTAGTGACTGAATATACATACACCGGCTGTGTGACCCTGGACAGGCTACTTAACCTCTCTGTGCCTCAATTTCCCCACCATTTAAATAAGGATAATTAGAGGACCTGCCCATCTGGTGTGTGGCTCACGTGCTTACTGAAGGCAAAACATGTGGGACAAGGCCTGGATATAGCAAGGGCTCACCGAGGCAGAGGTTGCCAGTAGTATTGTTATCAGGGTCATTATTTCCCATTATGTCAGAACCCCATTTCTACATGTTTTAGGGACTTTTGGTCACTCTGGTTTTAAAAAAGACTAAAGGAGTCCCATCACTTCATGGGAAACAGATGGGGAAACAGTGGAAACAGTGTCAGACTTAATTTTTTGGGGCTCCAAAATCACTGCAGATGGTGATTGCAGCTATGAAATTAAAAGACACTTACACCTTGGAAGAAAAGTTATGACCAACCTAGATAGCATATTCAAAAGCAGAGACATTACTTTGCCAACAAAGGTCTGTCTAGTCAAGGCTATGGTTTTTCCTGTGGTCATGTATGGATGTGAGAGTTGGACTGTGAAGAAAGCTGAGCGCCGAAGAATTGATGCTTTTGAACTGTGGTGTTGGAGAAGACTCTTGAGAGTCCCTTGGACTGCAAGGAGATCCAACCAGTCCATTCTGAAGGAGATCAGCCCTGGGATTTCTTTGGAAGGACTGATGCTAAAGCTGAAACTCCAGTACTTTGGCCACCTCATGCGAAGAGTTGACTCATTGGAAAAGACTCTGATGCTGGGAGGGATTGGGGGCAGGAGGAGAAGGGGACGACCGAGGATGACACGGCTGGATGGCATCACCGACTCTATGGACATGAGTCTGAGTGAACTCCGGGAGTTGGTGATGGACAGGGAGGCCTGGTGTGCTGCAGTCCATGGGGTTGTAAAGAGTCGGACATGACTGAGCAACTGAACTGAACTGAAAGGAAGTCTAAGTTTTAGGTTTTACCCGAGGCTTCTCCCATGAATCACTTGTTTTGTGGGCTGAGCATCTTGTGAACTGATAATTGGGCTTTCTAGATTAGCTTTCAGGTAGAAGTGATAGACTAGGGTCAATATTCTATGATCATTTATAGAGTCGCTGAGGTGCCTAGAGAAATAGAAATTATAGTTAGCAGAGAAATTCTCTTTGTTCCTGATAGTTAAACAGCAGCAGCTGCTGCTGCTGCTAAGTCGCTTCAGTCGTGTACGACTCTGTGCGACCCCATAGGAGCCCACCAGGCTCCGCTGTCCCTGGGATTCTCCAGGCAAGAACACTGGAGTGGGTTGCCATTTCCTTCTCCAATGCATGAAAGTGAAAAGTGAAAGTGAAGTTGCTCAGTTGTGTCCGACTCATAGAGACCCCATGGACTGCAGCCTACCAGGCTCCTCCGTCCATGGGATTTTCCAGGCAAGAGTACTGGAGTGGGGTGCCATTGCCATCTCCAAATTAGCTTCAGATCCTTTTAAAAAGAAAGAGAGAACACAGTACAGAACTTTACCCATCCACCGTCTCACAGTGCACACATTATGTAAATGCCACTCTTTTCTTTTAGTATTAATATTGTTATCACTATTGTTCAGGGCCTTCAGACCACAGTTCTACCTCTTGAGTTTGATATATGTCATTCTTGTATCTGTGTATGCTTTTAACCATGTGTGCATATACCCATAAGCAACAAATATTTGTGTGTTTTAAAATTTTATCTGAATGATGTTGATATATGTAAATCTAGTTAGTTCATTTTAATTGATAAATGGAATTCTATTACAGGACTGAAGTATAGTTTATTTACCCACGTACCTCCCGTGGGACAGTTTGGTGGTTTCCACTTGTGAGAGCTTGTACGCTGCTTGTGTAGAGCTTGTACTCTGCACATGGTATGTGAGCGAGACTGTCTATACAGGTGGGATTCTTGGACTATGGATATGTAAGAAAGCACTCTTCAACTTTATTAGGCATTGATCAATTGTTCTCCAAAATAGATTTGTCACAGTTGGGAGCATGGTAGCATTCAAAAACCAACCTAAGTATTTTGTCAAATGGATAAAATGAGTCGAGGAAACATGCATTTAACAAAATTTGAACTGTAACATTACAAATCTTGCATCTTTGACTTCCAGATAGCCTCTTCACTTATCATCTCTGCAGTCTATGGATGTCCATGTATTTTTACACCATAGCTTCAATTTTGCTGGATCCAGAATCTCAGTCTCCAATTGCTATGACTAGGGAATATGTTTTTCATTTAAGTGCTCAGATGCTAAATACCTCTCACACTTTAGTAAATTCCTGAAGTGTTTTACTTCAAAGAGAGAAATGCGTCATCTTATTAAAACAAATCTGAAATGTAGAAGGGGTTTAACCTTTTCACAGCAAAACTGGAGGAAAGGGGTTATTACAGAGCACAGCTAGATGGAAAACATTTCAGAGACGGCCAGATATAATTTCTACTTTTAAGGAATTTATAATCCAGTTGTGGGTGAAAGACTATTCAACAAAAAATGATTAAGCAAGAGTTTCATAGCAATGTATTAGCAAGCACGTGAAGGACATGTTTTCTATATTTTATGATGGAGGAAATAAGGAATAGCTTGGAAGGATCTGATAGCAAATTAATAGCCATTGAAGGAAACTCACGTAGCTTGATGTGCCATTTATTATCTAACCTCAGTTGATTAATAGGTCTTGGTGATATTGAAAGATTCTAAATCTGACATTCTTGAAGAAAGGAAATGGAACACTGCTGGTGTTGACTACATTTCAGAGTGATTCTTGCCTTAGTTTTTACTAAGTGGAAGCAACGGGCTGGCCATGGCCAGAATTTTAAACTCACCTTCCATCTCTGGGGACAGACTTATTGCCTATGAACTTTGCCAGGCCATCTGAGTCCGTCTCTAGAACCAGGTGGTAAACTTAAAGCGTATCCGGCTGTATCTGCTAAGTCACATTTGCCAGAGGAACTTGGTTGATGGGGCCAAGGAATGAAGGGATGCCAAGCTGGCTGCCACACCAGGACGTTTGGTCTTTGGTGGTCCCTGTGCTTGGGGAATTTGGGGGAGTCAGAGTGTGGCGCCAAGATGTCACAGACTATCTTCCAGAAGGAGACTAAATGTCCTCTTTTAACATTTCAGGGTGATCAGTGATGAGTTTCATACCACGTTTTGCTTTCCAGAATTTTCTTTTTGCACCATCACACAGCTTCTCTCATTGAATCTTTCCATTGTTTTTCCTACTACCCTTATAACAGGGCTTTGAATGTCAGCACTACTGACATTTGGGGCCAGATAACTTTTTTGTAGTGGGTACTGTCCTGTGCACAGTAGGATGTTTAGCACTATTCTTGGTCTTCACCTACTAGGTGCTGCTGGCACCAACCTCTCTTGCTCTATCCCACAGCCACGACAATCAACAATGTCTCCAGTCATTACCAAATGTCCCTGGGGGACAAAACTGCCTCCTGCTGAGAACCACTGACTTAGAGTAACATCTAACTCCTGGGCATGGCCACCAAAACCTTGGTTCCTCTTTGATGTCTCTTCTAGCTGTCTCTCCTGGCTCTGTATTTTGAAACAAGCTCATTCCCTCCTAAGGTGCCACTCGGGGCCAACAGCTCAGCCCACAAGGTCCTCTGCTCAGATCTTCACGTGAATGGCTGGCTCCTTCTTATCCTTTAGGTCTGAGTCGTAGGACTTCCTGATCTTCCTCTCTAAAGCCACCCATCTTACCACCTTGGTCACTCTCTATTATTAATATAAAGAGAAAGTGAAAGTCACTCCGTCGTGTCTGAATCTGTTTTTTCTCCTTCATCATACTTCTTATCCTTTCTGAAATGATCTATATATTCCTTTGCTTTTTTGTTGATTATTTGTCTCCTACTAGACTGAGCTTCTAGGAATAGAAATAATGTCTATCTTGCTTATGATTATACCCTGGAGTCTAACACCTAGTTGGCACTTGGTAAATTTTATTTGAATGGAATTATGAGAAAATATTGGTTAAAGAAGTAGACCAGATGACTGCTTCCATACTAAGTGGAGACTCCACTGAGGATGAGGCTGAAAATAGGTTGAGTGGGGCAGACTTGCCTGAATGACTTTCGAGAAGTGACTTTAGGCTTTACAAACCTCTAAATTCTAGCAGACCTTTCTTTTTTCTTGATCATATCAGTTTTTGTGGTTATGCCAACAGCTCCATAACAGATTGTCATCTTGCTGAAGGTCAGAGGTCATGCACAAGGCCTAACTCCACTGTTGAAAGACTGGCATGGGGGGTGGGTTCCAATTCCTTCCTAAGCTTGCCTCTCACATGGATCCTTTTCTGCAGATAATTCCCTAAATGAGCTGGAGGCTTACAGCGCAAAGACCAATGGGGTCATTGTAGTCGGCTTTGAACTCTTAGCAGGGCCAACCCAGTTAGCGTTTGGAGGCTGTGGGGCAGGCTCGCTATGTCAGATGGAGAATGCTCATCAGTTTCGGGCCAAGGTGTGGAAGTGGGGCAGGGAGAGTCACATTAATAAAAGCAGTGAAAAAGAAACTTCAGCGTGGGGCGGTGAAAGAGCTCAATTTTATTTTGTTTTCACACATTAGGTCCTGCTTATAGCAGACAAGTACCAGTGAAAATGTTCTGAAAAGAGGCTTTGTGTAGGAGCTGGATGTGGCTCCATCAGATTTGTCATTTCAGGAATGTCGCCAGATGTATTGACTTACTAGCGATTGCTTTGGTGCCATCTGGCCTCACGGAGGCCGTGCTTGGGATGGAAAAAGCTGAACAGAAGAAATGAAATTTGTTCATCATGCCATTACCCTTGCTGCTTATTTAAAGAAGGGAAAAAAATGTAACTTCTTGGCAGGGGGGATGCTGTTTGAAAATAAAATATAAGGTTTTTTGGGAGCGAGAGTTCCAGAATTCCAAAGTCAGCCGTGATGTTTACACAGAGACTTGAAAGTTGGCCCCTCTTGCTGTCATATTGTATATATATGTGTGTGTGTGTCTGTGTGTATTTTGTTCAATGTAAAGCTTCTTTGAGACTCTACTGTTCTGTATGTAAAAAGTTAACCTCTTAGATCCTGGTTGCTTGAGCTACCTTGTAATGCTTCTTGGAATGTCACTAAATAACTAACCCTTTGGCTTTTACCTCCTGACAGGGATTTCTGCTTTAGCCCAGCTTATAATAAATAGCTGGGATGGTTGTCACCTAGTACAAACTGTTTTGCTGCATCAAGGCAAATCTGCTCTAGGAAAATCAGATTAAATTTGCCTTCCGTACCCTTGCTCACAATCCTTCTCCTCTTTAGAGTTGTGGTTTCGTTTCTGAGTATAACTTTAATCAGTTTACTCAATCTGGGGGTGACAAAGCTGTATAATATCTCAGATGTTGGGAATTTATATGTTTTTTTCAGGGTAAGTGGAACCTTACCTTGGGTATTCAGAACCAGCTACATAATCTGCAGGGTCCAGTGTGAAATGATAACATGGAACTCTGTTCAAAAAGTATGAAGACTTTCAAGATGGTGGCAGCAGAACCTTTAACCAAGTGTGGGGACTTTCTGAGCTCAATGTCCTGTAGAGATCACATGTCTGTGAAGCCCACCCTTTGTATATTTTCACTTTACACGTGTATGAAGAAGTTTCCAGGATCCATTCTCACCCCACAGCCTCGCCATCTGCTCCAACCATCCTATTGGCTCACTTAGCCTTCAAAACTCAGCTCATTTGCCTCTTCTCTGGGTCTATCTGTCTCTGCACTTACCCCAAATTCCCCATGTGTATTGTACATAAAATTTTCAGGTTCTATTCAGTTGACATAAGAAACATTTATTGAGTACTACTGTGTGCCAGGCACTTGGGATACAGTTGACTTCTTTTTCCTGAATTTATTACCTCACTCCTTCATTTTTTTTCCTTTTACTTCCCTCTTGCCTGCCCACTATCTTCACATTCAGACTAAGACAGAGCTACTTGCCCAAGAAGGAGAGAGCCTGAGAGCAGGCTGAACCAAAATTACAAGTAAATATCAGAAAAAAGAAAGGCAACCCTCAGCATGCTCATGTGATTTTTGTGTGGGCTGTTAACTAAGTAGGAATATAGTCCCTTGAAGGAAATTACAGTATGCTTTCCATGGAATTTCGGATTTGTTAGTTTCTTTAAAAATTTTTTGGCTCCCTTGCGTCTTTGTTGTGGCCTGCGGGCTTCTCTACTTGTGGTGCCCGCTCAGTAGCTGTGGCGCGCGGATTTAATTGCCCCACAGCATGTGGGATCTTAGTTTCCCGACCAGGGATTGAACCCAGATCTCCTGCACTGGAAGGTGGATTCTTAACCACTGGACCACCAGGAAAGTCCCTGCTAGTTTGATTCTTAAAAACTACCATTATTATCCCCATATTATAAATGAGGAAACTGAGTCTCAGAGAAGTAATTTGCTCTTGGTCATATAACTACTAAAAGGTAGCTAAGATCTGAGTCCATGTCAGATTGACTCCAAAAGTGCTCTGGCATTTGATCTGAATCCTGTGATCTGTGTGCTTATGTGAAAAAGGGTGGAGGGGAGGAGGCTGTTCCAGGTGCCAGGACAGACTAGGAGAAGCACCTGGGCAGTCAAGTACAGGAAATGTTTCCTGCTTCACATTTTATCCCACGTTTTCTTATATGTATTATTTCCTGTGGGCTTCCCAGGTGGCTCAGTGCAAAGAATTTGCTTGCCAATGCAAGAGACAGGTCAGGAAGATCCTCGGAAGAAGGAAATGGCAACCCACGCCAGTATTCTTGCCTGGGAAATCCCATGGACAGAGGAGCCTGGTGGGCTACAGTTCACGGGGTCACAAAAGAGTTGGACGCGACTGAGTGATTAAACAAGAGCCCAATTATCTCCTGTACTTCATATACCCTTTCTCTGAACTATATAGGGAAGGTATACTTCATTGTCTTAACCTGCAGTGTGAGTTCATGGCTCAGTTTGTTTGAAAGACTTCCAGTGTCAACTATTCTGCATTGCCTCCCCAGGCTCACTCGTATTTGTCAACAGAGCTCTGCTTTTAGTTGAGGAAATATAGTCATCCCAGGTACATAGGGAAATCCCATACCTGATGTCATAGAAAACTGTGGACTAATGCTATTTTTACTGATGAGAAGACAGAAAGAGCCTAGGCCTAGGAGATAAGACCTGGATTTGATTCCCACCTTTGGTGACTCCTGAGGGTGTGACATTAGGTAAGATGTTTGGTATCTTTGCCTCAATTTTTCCTCCCTGTAAAATGGACTCTGTGGTCTTTCCTTCTAGCTCTGACATTCTAACCTTCTAAGGATTACATTGAACCAGTCTGAAACATGAGAAGATAAAACACTTTATCAAGTCTTTGGCATTCTGGATACTGCAGGAGAATAGGGTAAATGATCTGTGGTAGACAATGGAGTGGTTTTCCTTCCTCAATAGTTTATTTATAAAACTATCCCTCTGTCTGATTTGAGCCACAGATATCTTCTAAACCTAAACAGAAACCAAGAGCCATCACTCTGACAGAAGAACCAAACTTTTTAAATTTACTGTGGTGCTGTGCGTGCATGCTAAGTCACTTCAGTCGTGTCTGACTGTACGATGCTATGGACTGCAGCCTGCCAGGCTCTTCTGTCCATGAGATTTCCCAGGCAAGAATACTGGAGTAGGTTTGCTATGGCCTCCTCCAGGGGATCTTCCCGACCCAGGGATCAAACCTTCATCTCTTACATCTCCTGCATTGGCAAGTGGGTTCTTTACTACTAGCACCACCTGGGAAGCCTTACTATGGTACCAAAGGGTGGGGGAAACACAGGATATGTCAATGGAAGGAAGCGGGAGACCAGTTTCAACTCAGAGGATGAGATGCCTCCCAGGGACCAGTCACCCACACTACCAAACCCACTGCTATTCGGTAGAAGTCGATGCCCACTTAGTGTGGCCTGTGCATGTATGTAGGTGAATGAATGTGTGTGTGTTTGTGTAAGTGTGCGTGTGTGTATGCGCACATGCTTTAAGCATCAGATAAAGAGCTATCTAAGGACTTAAGAAGGTTTGGGAATTGTTTTTAGAGCCTTGAGAAAGCCCTAGAGCAGAAAGATCCCCCCTCCCATCCCCAGCCCTCAGTAGGATTTCCACATGTCTAAAGGCTCCCAAATATTACAAACTCCAATAAACAAAGAGCCCTCAGTAAGCCCTCTGCAATATAAACACCAACAATAAAGACGAGTGTGAAAAAAGTCTGATGCCCACAGGTTCCAGATGGACTGAGAAACGCCATTCTGCCTGATGGTTCTGGGTGGATGCTCCTTGCTCCCCTGCTGTGTGCGGCGGCCCAGCTTCTGCTCTCAGTTCCATGGTGGGAACAGTTTGGGAGGGGGGGATAGAGGTCCGGTCTCCTTGAATATTCTCCAGCCCTGCATCTTCTCGACACTGTGGTTTTTGTCTCTCGTTTTCTTGTCCCCATGTTGGGTAGGTCATTCCACTGGGAAGAGATTCAGGCTCCTGGCTGCGAGGGAGGGCCAGACTTCCCTGAATCCCCAGCACAGATCCTCCCAGTGAAGCCAGGACATGGCACCCTGGATCGTAGGAAAAAACATGATGGCCTGGGAAAGCTGGGCCTGGTATTTCAGGTCCAATAAAACAGAAAATCCTCTTTATGTGTTTACACTCCGAGTAATTACATTTCAGGTGCCTCTGCTGGAGTGCTGGTGGTTAGGAAAAAAAAAGCCCTCATCTGGTGCCAGAGGTCAGATGACTCTCACTGGCTGGCGTGTGACAGTCAGTCACATGGAAATGGCCAGCGCGATGGGAAATGATCACCCTGATGGTCTCGGGTAGAGTTGAATCTCGATGAGTGGGAGAGCTTCTGCTTGGGGGCTGCCTACGATCTGGACTTCTGAGGGTCAACCAGCAAGACCGCAGAACGTTCATTCTCGCTGGAAAATTGTTTTACGATTGTCGAATCTCTTTCCTGATGGCTGAGTGTAATGAACACAATGAAATTAAAAAAAAAAAATGTTCTTTAACCTCATGGACTTCAGCTCCTGTTGTGTAAATGTGGACAGTATAGGACATAAACTGGAAAGACCTGGAAGTTGCCTTTTTAAAAAGATACTTTATTTTTTTTGGCTGTGCCCAACTTTACTTGCGAAGAAGGCAATGGCAACCCACTCCAGTACTCTTGCCTGGAAAATCCCATGGATGGAGGAGCCTGGTAGGCTGCAGTCCTGCATTGGAGAAGAAAATGGCAACCCACTCCAGTGTTCTTGCCTGGAGAATCCCAGGGATGGGGGAGCTTGGCGGGCTGCCGTCTATGGGGTTGCACAGAGTCGGACATGACTGAAGCAACTTAGCAGCAGCAGCAGCAGCTTTCCTTATGGCATATGGGATCTGGTTCTCTGACCAGGGATCCAACCTCGGGCCCCCTGCATTGTGACTGTATAGTCTTAACCGCTTGGACCATCAGGGAAGTCCCAGAAATTGCTTTATTTATTTATTTATTTTTTACTAAAACCTCACTACCCCTCTCAAAGTGAAGTGTTAGTTGCTCAGTCATGTCCAACTCTTTTTGACCCCATGGACTATACACTGCCATGCCCCTCTATCCATGGAATTCTCCAGGCATGAATACTGGAGTGAGTTGCCATTTCCTACTCCAAGGACATCTTCCTGACTCAGGGATCAAACCTGGGTCTCCTGCATTGCAGGCAGATTCTTTAACATCTGAGCCACCAGGGAAGCCCCACTAACACCCTCTAGCATGAAGCTAAGTGGTCAGTCTCTGGATAAGCAGCTTTGATTCCTGGCTTTTCCATTTGCTAACGTGAATCTTTGGAAAGTTATTTGCAACTTCTGTAAGCTTCAGGTTTCTCGTTTGTAAAATGGCTATAGCAATCTTGCCAGCCTCATAAGGTGACAGTGGGATTAAGCTCATGCGTGGCATTGTCTGTGCTGTATCCGGCTCTGGGCCCAGGCTAAGTACTCGGAAATGTCCATGTTTTTATCATCAACCTGGTGCTGTTTGTCACACTCAACCCAGGAAGTTTCGTAAGTGGAGAATTTGTGTTGGTCGCGTTTAGGGCCTTCTTCAAGCCCTCTTGATGCTGCCCCTCCAGACCCACGAGGTCTAGAGAAGAGCTCTAGGGTGGTGCTTACACCTTCAGATAAGTCTCCAGCGTGTAAAGCTGGGCTTCTGAGAAGCACCTAACACTTGAGGACACCACATGACCTTTATCTAAATCTCTTGGGTTTGCAAATGGAGCTTTGATTTCACAAGAAGGCTTTCTGGAACTTCCTGCTCCTGGTCTGGGCAGCACCGTGAGAATAGGCTTCCCTGTGTATTTTGGCAGGGGATGGCCGGAACACGGAAGCAGGGTGATGTGCAGAACTCAAGAATAATACAAAAAGAGTGAAGTGATACTTTCTGAATCTCTAAATTTTTTGTTTGGGTTCATTTCAAATTTGAGCCCAGAATCATGAAGCTGGTTCTCCTGCACATCGGAGGGCTGGGGTCCTTAGTCTCTGGGGAGTTATGCAACCCTCTTTTTCACCTGTTAATCCTGCTCTTGCACACAATGGTGACTTGAAGCGTTCTCTCCTCCTCTCTCATTTTTCCCAAGTAAAATCTCTGTATCTCCCAGTCCTTTTAGGTTTTCCAGTGAGTGTTTTCAAGGTGACCTGTGTAGAACACAGTTATGAAGTTCGTCTTAGAAACTGACTGAGTCCCTATTTTATAATTTTCCTTCCCAGGGCACTCACTCAACGAGCAAGCGTGAACCAGGGACAGCACTGACCTTTAAGATAAGTTGATTTGCGATCCAGCAAGTTATTAATTTTTTAATAAGGAAATCTGTTAGGCGAAACTAACTCTATTTCCTTTGGAGTGGAGCAAAGAACTATTAATACTTTGTTCTTTGATTCCTACTTGGAATGTTCCAGCATTATTCCTGATACAATGCCACCTTCCAACTCTCCTAATCAAGTTTATTTGAAAGAGATATCTATGGGAAATCTAAAGATGTCATGTTTTATCATGTGGGCCTTATCTAAGTTGGGCTGATGAGACAATTAAGAAATACTTGCTGGGGTCTGAAAACAAGCTTTCACTGGTGCATATTCTGTTCAAATATAAACTGAAACAATGATAAAGTGGAATATAAATTAGATTTTCACTCCTGGTGGATAGTACTTTCAAAGGCTTTTCTGATAAAGTTTGAGTCATAAGCTTTCAGATATTGGTTTATCACTCTTAATGAGTGTTTGGGTTTTCAAAGCATTGGAATATTGCCTACTTCCTTTTGTGAGAAGAGAAGACTGTACTCTTTAACATGTATGCACTATTAGATGTCTTGAGCACCTACTGTGTCTTACGAGGAGTGTGTTCTCTGTTTTTCCCATCCAGAATGTTCTCCTTTAACTACTTAGAATTCTTAAAGTCTACATGCATTTCTTCCTGTCTCTTGAGGTCCGGTGTATAAACATCACTTTCTCTAAGGAAGCATCGCATTCTTTTCTGCTTGTTTCTTTGATAGTTTCCACCTCAGGCTATAGCATATACAGGGGTCTTAGTTGGTCAAGCATTCCTGAGAACAGGGGACTTTTTCAGAGCAGGAAATTTATCTCTTTTCTCCTTCTTCTTTGTCTTTGCTTTGGATTTTTTCTGTGCTCAGAAAATGTTTGTTTAATGAATGCTGAGTGACCTTTGAAATAGGTGTTGAACGGATGGATTGTCATCTCTTCAAAGGATGGATGATCTTAACAACTGGGAAGAAGAAGGCTCACATGGGCCCAGGGGCTTTGGCTGTTTCTGGGGAGTGGGCTCTGTCCACAGACCTCATGGGTCTGGTGCATGCATGCGTGCATGCTAAGTTGCTTCAGTCATGTCTGACTCTGTGTGATGCTATGGACTGTAGCCCACCTGGCTCCTCTGTCCGTGGGATTAGCCAGGCAAGAATACTGGAGTGGGTTGCCATTTCTTTCTCCAGGGGATCTTCCAGACCCAGGGATAAAACCCAGGTGTCCTGCACTGCCCAGATTCTTTACCACCTGAGCCTCTTGAAGCCTGCCTCTGGGTCCGTAGAGGTGCAGCAAATGGGCCACAGTGTGTCAGGACACACGCTCTGCTTGCCTCTTGGCCATGGCAGAGGGCGGTCTGCCTGCTGCCGCTCTTGGTGTTGTTCGGTTTGGTGGAAAGAATTAGTGATCGAGTTATTTTCATATTGTGTAGTCATACTGCAGATTGCCACAATCCAAAGCCCCCCTCCCCACCATGAAATGAAGGAAAGCATTGTGGCCCTAAAAGAAATTCCTACATTTGTTAAGCAGTTTCATGTCCGATTAACAATGCTTAGGTTAATTTTTCATCTTTCTGTCTAAATTTTCCTGCTGCTGCTGCTGCTGCTGCTGCTGCTAAGTCACTTCAGTCGTGTCCGACTCTGTGCGACCCCAGAGACGGCCTCCCACCAAGCTCCCCCATCCCTGGGGTTCTCCAGGCAAGAGCACCGGAGTGGGTTGCCATTTCCTTTTCCAGTGCATGAAAGAGAAGAGTGAAAGTGAAGTCGCTCAGTTGTGTCCGACTCTTAGCGACCCATGGACTGCAGCCCACCAGGCTTCTCCGTCCATGGGATTTTCCAGGCAAGAGTACTGGAGTGGGGTGCCATTGCCTTCTCCGAAATTTTCCTGAATTCTTAGTAAATAGGATCAGAAGGAATGACATTTTACCATATTGCCAAATAACCAAGGAACAAAACCAACAGTCATGGGGTGAGGAGGAAAAAAAAAAATCATGATCTTAAAAAAAAAAGAAAAATCTCCAGATTAAAAAAAATTTTTTTTAGCTTAATATTTTAATTTGACATTTTTCTCCATTTACATTATATTCAAGAAAAAAATGCAGAATGAAGGAATACATAGCCTCCTCAAGGTGCTGTGTTGACCACCTCTGAGATCAAAGTCCCCCCTCTACCCCAATCCCCCAGACCTGTTTTTCTAAGTCCACCAGGAAGTTCCTCAGACACCCTACCTGATGATCATCTGGGCATGAGACTCTCCAGTTACCAGGGTGACAGGCTGATTCAAGCCTCACCCAGATGCCACAGAGTGGTCAGTGGTGGCCTTGATGGTGGGCTTTTAGAGAAGGAGCAAGCTGTCCTTTCACTCTTTCCAGCAGCCATATTGACTCACAGGCTCCAGGACAGAGCCACATCCTCTAGTGGTGTCTGTGGGAGCTCCAGAGGCGATCAAGGGCATCCGGCAACGTGGTCAAGTCCCTGGCGACTTTCCTGGGCTGGCCAGAGGAGGGCCCAGGCACCTCTCCTGTCTGCTGAGGTCAGCCCTGTATCCTCAGCACTTTCAGGATTGGTGGATAGTGGTCCAGGGTTTCAGCACACAGACCTCAGCCTGGAGGAGGCCTTGAGGAAGCACCAGAGCTGAAGGAGCTTTGCCTTCATCTGGCAAAGCAAAGTGAAATCTCTGGAAATCTCAGATAATACTGTACAAACCTTCATAATAATATGATTTAGTAACTGAATATCTTTGTTATATACGTGTATGTAGTAGATATGCTGCTGTTGTTGTTTGGTTGCTAAGCCATATCTGACTCTTTTGTGACCCCATGGACTGTAGCCCTCCAGGCACCTCTGTCCATGGGATTCTCCAGGCAAGAATACTGCAGTGGGTTGCCATTTCCTTCTCCAGGGCATCTTCCTAACCTAGGGATTGAACCTGTGTCTCCTGCTTGGCAGGAGGATTCTTTTTTTTTCTCCCCATTTTTAAACCACTGAGCCACGGGGAAACCCCGTTTAGTGTATGGAGTACATCTACATGGCTTCTGTGTAAGCTTTCATTTAAAGAAACAATTCTTTGCTTCCAGCAGAAATTCAAGATCACTGCTATATTTAAAGGCATATTTTCTTTTATTCATCCATCTATCCATTCACCTATCTATCCATCCATCCACCCATCTATAGCACCTCTTAGATGCTAGGCTTGATTCTAGGAGAGTCATAAATATAAACTCATTTAGTCTTCACAACCATCCTAAGTGGTAGGTACTATCGTTGTTTCTGTTTTGTAAACGAGGAAACGGAGGTCCAGAGCACTTCGGGTGCTCCAGCCCAAGGCTGTCTGGCTGGGTCTGCCCTCTCAACTCCCTGAACTTTGCAGCCCTTCCCCAGGACAGATCTCCTGGGCTACTCTCCCTCCACAGGATTGGAGCCCTGGGATAAATGGCCCCACCCTTCCTGTCTGCTGTCAGGGTTGGTTCCACTCCATCATCTCCAAGGTCCCATTCAGTATAAATGTCTGAGGCTCTGAAGTCAGGGCTTCCCACGTAGCACGGTGGTAAAGAATCTGCCTTCAAAGGCAGGAGACACAGGAAATGCAGGTTCGATCCCTGGGTGGGGAAGACCCCCTGGAGGAGGAAATGGCAACCCACTCCAGTGTTCTTGCCTAGAGAATCCCACGGACAGAGGAGCCTGGTGGGCTACAGTCCATAGGGCTACAAAGAGTCAGACATGACAGCGCCATGCACGCATGCCACCTTCCCAAACCTGAAGGCAGAGGACTGCTCTCTTAACGTACACAGTCCATTTGATTCTGTGGAAGCCAGCAAGAAGGTCCCAGGGGCAGGGATTCCGAGACCCACAGCAGATGTGGGTCCCAGGCTTCAGGCTGGACTCTAGACAGCGCTGACAAAGGCAAGCAGCTATTCGATGATAATGACCGTGGGCCACTGTGGACCATTAGCAACCTGAACCAGATGTAACTCAGCTCTAAGAAACAGAAGGTCTGCATTCCATTGCCCATCAGCTGAGAAGGGAGAGACAGCAACAGTTACACTTTATCTCACTGCAACTTAAAACAGCTATGCTTCCATTGAACTGACACTGAGCAACCCTTAGAAATCAGAAGTGATTTACTAACTGCTAAGTAGTCAGCTGTGGTCATAAGTTGCCTAAGATTTTATTAAAATTTTTAAGAGATTTTATGAACATAATGAAGTAGAGAATTAGAGAATCAATAAAGGTGTGGACTCTATTTTTCCTATAGAAGGGATCAGTTATATTGTTATAGTAAGCTGCCATGTGTAGGGAAAAGAATATCCTTTTAAGAGAGCAAAAATGTTTTAAGTGTCTATATCTTTAAAGGCTCTAGTGAAAAGCGATGGCTTAAAATGACTCCTACTCATTAACCCAAGTTTCTGTGATGCTGCTGCAGTGTGAAGCTATACAGACATGGCTTTTAATGTAGGAAAAAAGCAGTGCCATTTTCTGTGTGACTCCCTGAACGTCCACAAACTCCAGTGTGATTTAGGAAAGAGGGTTGCAAGGAGAGATGGAAGGAAATTTGAGGAAAAGAGAAAGTTGTGTCCTCTTTAGGCTAAAATCTCCCTTGCGGGCGTGGGGTGGGGCTGGGCCAGGCCTGCCTCCACACACATCTCTGCGCCTCTCAAATGGCTTTGGCAGTCTTTGGCAGCCCTGATCTGACTCAGGGAGGGAGCCTTGGTGGGGTGCCCTGCCGGGCTGGCCTGCACGCCCCAGGGACTGGAGATCTGTGGACGTGGGTGGGTGGAGGCCGTCACCTTGTGAAGCAGGCTTCACGGGACTCGTGATCACATCCCCATTCATTCGGGAAGTGCTTCACGGGCACTCAAGTGGCACTCAAGTGCTGAGCCTCAGAGCTGGATACTGAGAGCAGACCGTAAGCAGTCATCATAGAACGTGAGACGTGCCACAGAGGGGTATGGTAACTGGCGGGCAGGGGCTGGCTGGGATTTGGAGAGCCAGGAAATTGCTCACAGACAGGGCTGTGGGACATTTGAGCTGGATCCGAGGAGCAAGCAGTGGTTTGCGGGATATGGGGGTAGTTAGGAAAAGACATTCCATTCTCCAAGCCTAAGCACTGAAGACTGATTTCTCACAGAGAAATGGCAGCAACAGCCCTTTGATCCTTCGGGCAGCTTTGAGGTGTGGGGACCAGAGTTAGACTAAGGGAAGGGATTCCTCACTTATCCTTGCCCCCTTCTTATTCCCTCCCTCCACTTCCTTTGTGCCAAACGAATTTATTGAAGGGCTTCCCTGAGCCAAAGCTGGTCCCCCAAGTCCTCGTTTCCTGAGGGTAGGGCTTCTGGCTCCACCTCTTGCCTGCCTCCCACTATTCCATCTGTGGGTGATCCCTTCTCGCTCTGTCACGGTTGGTCTGTGTGACCAAGGGCGTATGGCAGAAACAGCAGTATGTCACTCCTGAGACTAGGCTATAAAAAGAGCGGGTTCCATCACAGGCGTGTCCTCTCACTCCTGGGCCACTTGCTCTGGGGGAACTAGTGGTCTTGTCACAAGGACGCTTACACAGAAGTTCACAAGGTGAGGAATGAAAGCTTCCAGCCAAAACCTGGTGAGGCACTGAAGCCTGCCGACAAGCACCATGAGTGAGCCGGGAAGCAGATTCCACCCACCTCTGACTGATCCTTCAGATGAGACCACAGCCCCAGCCAGCAGCCTGACTGAAGCCTCAGGGCCACCTAGTTTAGCTGTTCCTAGATTCCTAACCCAGAGAAACCTGGTCTAATAAATGCTTATTATTTTAATATGCAAAATTTGGGGCTGATCTTTTATACGTTAATCGGTTGTTGTCATTCAGTTGCTAAGTTGTGTCTGACTCTTTGTGACTGCATGGGCTGTAGCAAGCCAGGCTCCTCTGTCCTCCACTATCTCCTGGAGTTTGTTCAAATTCAAGCCCATATGTGTGTGTGCTAAGTTGTTTCAGTCATGTGTGACTCTGTGTGCCCCTAGAGATGGTAGCCCACGAGGCTCCTCTGTCCACGGGATTCTCCAGGCAAGAATACTGGAGTGGGTTGCCATACCCTCATCCAGGAGATCTTCCTGACCCAGGGATTGAACCTGGGTCTCTTATATCTTCTGCATTGGTAGGCAGATTCTTTACCACTAGCACCACCTGGGAAGCCCTCACGTCCATACGGTAATTGATAACTAGTGTAAAAGCTACCTCCTTTCATCTTCATTTACTTTGCTATTCCCACTGTCCAAAGTTGACTTTTCCTAATCAAGAATATGTCTGCTTGAAGTATTGCTCTCAGATTCGGGCAGAGCTGCCTTGCATCAGCCCCGTGCTTTAGGAAACCCAGTCATGTCTCTTTCCATGGGCTAAGTATCTTCAGGGCCAAGAGGACTGCAACCTTCACTGCCTGACTTCCACATGGCAACTATCCAAGTACCTGGGACTCTCTGCTCAAAGGAAACCAAACCTGCTTCCAAGACCGGGAGGCACCATCTCTGGGCTTGATCACACAAGGGTGAACTCTGCTGCTGGAAATAAACCTGAGTTTCTGAGTATCAAAGGGATGACTATTCTTGAGGATGTAGGTAGATCTTGGATGTGTGGGCTAGGATGTCCACACAGGTGTTCATAGGAACCTCATGGTGTGCAATGGTGAGGGATTAAGAAGATAAGAAGACCAGGCTGCAGGTCTAGGTTTGGTTCTTCTTCAGTGTTCTCACAAGATACTCTAAGGATTCTACATTTGAACCCAGCCTTTCAAGTATGAACTTGCCCTTTCAAGTCATTAAAGTGAAAGTTGCTCAGTCGTGTCCGACTCTTTGCGACCCCATGGACTATACAGTCCATGGGGTTCTCCAGACCAGAATACTAGAATGGGTAGCCTTTCCCTTCTCCAGGTATCTTCCCAATCCAGAGGTCGAACCCAGGTCTCCCACATTGCAGGCAGATTCTTTACTGGCTGAGCCACAAGGGAAGCCCCCAAATACTGGAGTGGGTAGCCTATCCCTTCTCCAGCAGATCTTCCTGACCCAGGAATTGAACCAGGGTCTCCTGCACTGCAGGTGGATTCTTTACCAACTGAGCTATCAGGGAAGACATATTTATAATTAGGAAAACATATTTGTTGAGGAAGAAGGACAGAATGGATTTTAGTTAACTGTTCGTGATTTTGTTTGTGATAATAATATGTAACTTTCAAATATTTAGATTTATGGCATTTATTCTTTTTTATGGGCCTTACAAATGTTAGAGTCAGTCACGGCCACTTGGTCTCAAAAAGGAATTTGTGGAAAACAGTTCTTTGGAACTAGAGTTGGTCAACCTACAGACAGGAAACACTTGTCTACCTGTTAGAATCCAGGATAAATGGAAATAAATAAATCTTATGTTTTTATCTTCGGCTCTATCTATTGTGCATCCACCCAACTATCCATTTACCCACCTGCCTATCTAAAAATTCCATTCTCTTCTAGGACATTTTTTCTCTCTAAGAAAAATTTCCCCTCTATACAACACTTATTTCCCTTGTGTCCACCTCACCTATTTCCTTTGGGTCATTCTTCTTGGTGTTATTTTTTAACAAATGGCTGGCAAGCTGTTATACACACACTAGTGAATTTGTGGGATTATTGGATTTCTGAACTCAGTATCTCTCCTGTTCCCAATTAGAAGAAAACTTCTGACTCCTCCACCATTTTTCATGCTGGAAAATGCTTCCTCCCTGACTTGCTTTTTTTTGTGTCCTATTACATAGAGTCTCTCCATTCTAATGCAGGAGCTGACACATTTTAGTGGTAGAAGAAGTGATGGGATCTAAATTTCTCTGTCTTTTTTTGACTCTGAAGCTCTTTGTCTCATTTGTTTGTATGTGGGTATTCAAACCACTGGGGGAAAGATATAGAAAGAGAATCATTTTCTGTTCCAGCTGGAACTGGGACCTTAAACATAAACCATATTGAATTTGAAAATGGCCCTCTAGTTTTATCAAGCTCATAGGAATCTTATCGCATTCTTGTGTTCTAATGAAATCCAAAAGAGACTGGCTGGCCATTAGTAAAATCAGTGACCATTAAACAATGCTCAGGTTACCCGACCGTATCTTTCCTTCCCTAAAGTATGCGATAGCACCATTTTAGTAAATGTGATACAGGAAAGCAATTTTCAAGTTATTTCCTGATATTTAAAAGCATTTAATAATCTACAAGTTGAATATTTTGGAGTTACTTTCTCAGTCAGTATCTTTGTGTGCTTGCACACACACATACACGTGTGTACACACATATATGTGCATTGATTTTTTTTTCCTTAAACTGATTTTTATTCTGCAGTTGTCCCACATGCCTTCTGGCCATGGGTTTGTCTATGAGAAATGTTGGTTCCCGAAGCAGTTGCAGCATCAGTCAGCATAGACAGAGTGTTCCAAGTTATCAGTGTAACTCTAAAAGACACGTTTATTTAATCCTGACTCGTAGGACTTAGGCCATCAAGACCCTCCTTCTCCTTTGCCAGCAAAGTAATTGCTACCACATTTAACTCTATGAATGTGGTACCATTTCCCTGCAATTGTGGTTAACTAAGGAGAAATCCTGAGACACATAAACCCTGGTCTCTATGAGACATATACGTATGTCATTGAAATATGAGAGCTCGCCATTACAATGGTATCCTTTTAGAAAGCCAGAGCTGTCCCAGGCTCCTTGGAATGGTTCTTAAAAGACTTTGGCAGTGCTGCAAGCTTTTCTTTTCTTGTTTTTTGAGGGTGGGTGTACAGATTAGGGACGGAGAGAAGCAAATGGGTTGGGGAAGGTACTTATTATTATTATTTTTTTTATCAAGAGGCTGGCTTTATTCAGTGGGAGCCATTTAGGCCCATTTTGGGGCAGGGGCCTTAGAGTCTGACCACATTTGAAACAGTCACCCTGTAAACGTTTCAATTTGTTGATGGGCTTCCAAGGGGAACATCTCCAAAATATGGCTACTGATGACAATCACCGCATGGAGATCAAAGCTCCCGTCCTCTGTCTGTTGACACCTGAGCACGTTATCAGAGGGAATATTGAACTGTCAGATGTCAAGGAATTATTCACCGGAGATCTAATAATGAAATATAGGGAGCTAGAAACATAACCATCCATAAAAACACACATCATTTGAAAACTGGCTTCTAACCTAATAGCTTCCGCCTGGCCGTGCCTGGCAGCCATGTTGGATTTGTAGCTACGATCGGGGCGTTGGTCCGTCTCTGTCTTCATGCGCAGGCGCAGCGTCTCCTCTGGCAGATGCCGAAAGAGAGCCATTTCCATACTCAATTCACTGTTCATTTGAGTTTCCAAAAGGATCATGAAGTTCAGGAAGTAAACAGACACCAGGCAGAGCACTTCAGCTCCAACATACACATGTGTGGGACATCACATCTGTGTGATCATATTTTTATTTTGGAAATTTGGAAAGCAAGCTAATCGTATTTGAGCCCTTCTGCAATGTCTCAGAGTTTTCCAGTCAACACGCACGAGTCCTTCAGTGCCCAGCTAGGTGGGCAAAATCTGTCTTCCTTTTAAATGTGCAGGTTAGGAAATGGAAATAGTCAGGATAAAGGGTAAAGGGAGAGAGGAGGTTTATGAAAAGAGCAAGTCACACAAGTGGGAGGCTCTCATTGATTCTTCCGTGCTATAAATATTTACTGACTACCTTCTATGTGCCAGCCCCTGGGATGAACAAAACAGGATGACTCCTGCTTTTACGAACTTGCCCTTCTAGTCGGGGTGACAGGTTTCAGATAAACAATCACACAGACTTTTAATACAAACTATGTTAACTGCTATTGTGGTGAAGGATAGGATGCTCTAAGGAGTGAAAGTAGGGGACCTCATTTTAGGTTGTCAGGGTTTGGGGGGGCACTGAGGGATGTCCTGTGGGCCTCCCTGGTGGCTCAGTCTATAAAGAGATTGCCTGCAATGCAGGAGACATTCCACTTCTGGGTTGGGAAGATCTCTTGGAGGAGGGCATGGAAACCCACTCCAGTATTCTTGCCTGGAGAATCCCATGGACAGAGGAGCCTGGCGGGCTACAGTCCCTAGGGTTGCACAGAGTCAGACACAACTGAAGCGACTTAGCACACATGCATCTATGCTTGAGGGATGCCTCCTTCCCCAGGAAGGGGACATTTAAAGTGAGGGTTGAAGCCACAGTTGTCCAGGGAAGAGAGGGGCAAAAACTTTCTAGGCTTGAGGAAAGGGTATGTGCTGAGGTCGAATTACAGGAGAGAGCTTGATCTGTTGAAGGTCTTGGTTGGATCCAGAGGGAGAGATGGTGGAGAAACAAGAAGCGGGAAGCGAGGCAAGGATAACAGGAGGTTGGTTGGAAGCAGTGAGTGTGTCTCAGGGAGAGGACTCCATTTCCCATCTTCACAAGGAAAAGAATGGAACCTCCTTTCAGTTCCCGTGAAGCTTCTGATTCAACTTGGGGAAATAAAATATCCTTAAGGCAATGTAATAAAAATATCCCCCTTTGTACTGCATCCAAACAGGAATTCTAAACCTATTGCTGATATAAATCACTTCCCAGAGTGTGTGGGTGGGAAACTTCTGTCTTATTGTTTCAGTAATCCTGTGTCTACTAGTTACTGTACAGAAATAAATCCCCAGAAGAACAAGGCTCCTGTTAGAGCTGATCCTCTGGGAAGATTTGCAACAGATCTATTCAGTTTTATTTTCATATACTTCCTCATGTCAACAAACCTCTGTCATTTCAATACATCTCTATCTGTATTCCTTTAGTTATTTTGAAATACACAGATTTCAGGGGGAAAAAAAAATTCAAGTCCTTGAGGCAAATGTTGTAATCAAACTTTTCAAACAGAAGTCTTCATTGAGAGTATTATCAAAGAGACTCCAAATGAGAAACTAGAAACAAAATAGAACTTCACGTACACATCTTCCACTTCTTCTGAGGTCTAGTGGGAGTTTGGCTAGGTCACCCCAGAAGAAATCCCGTGAAACTAAGACTGAAGCAGCAGTCTGAACCAGAGTCTCTGAGTTGTCTACTATATGATGGGATTAAAAAACAATAACAACAACAACAATTTTTACTCTGCCAAACTTCTTTCCAAACCGGCTTTTAAGGTACACAGAATTGGCTGTAAAGAGCTCCTTGCCTTTGGTCCAATGGGCAAGTATGTAGTGAATGTTTGCTATGTGCCATATACTGAATCAGGTTTTTTAAGGGACTTACCCTCCCCAAGAAAAAAATTACACCCCATCTTTACAGAGCTTACACTCTAATGAAGACATAAAACACAAGTTCTTCCACCTAAGAAGTACTGTTAGGAAAGCATCACATTGATAGTTACAACAGAAAAGTCAATTAGAATTCAAAGGATGTGGCCATGCCTTGGGCAGGGGGGTCTGGAAATGGAGGTGGGAGAAGGGGAAGAGGAGGCAGGTGTAGATGTCAGGTGACCACTCACAGGAAGACAAGGAGGAGGGGACAGACCGTAGTTGGGACAGAGGAGTACAGAAGCTGTAGTGAAGGCTGATGCCCAGGGGAAACCTTGTCTTATTTCATGGGGATGATCTGAGCCTGTATTTTATTTGGAAAATGACCTTCTGAGCTGAAGGGTTGATTCCTGTACATATGATGAATGGCCTGTTGTGGGTGAGAAACTTGTAGATCACCAATAGATGATCTGGGTATGGGAGAAAGGGAAAGATAACTCAGGGACCATGTTCTTGTTGGTTTCACACACATCTATCAACTTGTCTCTTCTAACATCAGTCCAGTTCAGTTCAGTTGCTCAGTCATGTACGACTCTTTGCGACCTCATGGACTACAGCACTCCAGGCTTCCCTGTCCATCACCAACTCCCGGAGCCTACTCAAACTCATGTCCATTGCACTGGTGATGCCATCCAACCATCTCATCCTCTGTCGTCCCCTTATCCTCCCACCTTCAATCTTTCCCAGCATCAGAGTCTTTTCAAATGAGTCAGTTCTTCACATCAGCTTCAACATCAGTCCTTCCAATAAATATTCAGGACTGATTTCCTTCAGGATAGACTGGTTTGATATTCTTGCAGTCCAGGGGACTCTCAAGAGTCTTCCCCAACACCACAGTTCAAAAGCATCAATTCTTCGGCACTCAGCTTTCTTCATGGTCCAACTCTCACATCCATACATGACTACTGGAAAAACCATAGCCTTGACTAGATGGACCTTTGTTGGCAAAGTAATGTCTCTGGTTTTTAATATGCTGTCTATGTTGGTCATAGCTTTTCTTCCAAGGAGCAAGTGTCTTTTAATTTCATGGCTGCAATCACCATCTGTAGTGATTTTAGAGCCCCCCCAAATAAAGTCTGTCACTGTTTCCACTGTTTCCCCATCTATTTCCCATGAAGTGTTGGGACCAGATGCCATGATTTTAGTTTTCTGAATGTTGAGCTTTAAGCCTACTTTTTACATCTCCTCTTTCACTTTCATCAAGAGGCTCTTTAGTTCTTCTTTGTTTTCTTTCATAAGTGTGGTGCCATCTGCATATCTGAGGTTATTGATATTTCTCCTGGCAATCTTGATTCCAGCTTGTGCTTCATCCAGCCCAGCATTTTGCATGATGTACTCTGTGTATTAGTTAAATAAGCAGGGTGACAATATAAGCCTTGATGTACTCCTTTCCTGATTTGGAACCAGTCTGTTGTTCCATGTCCAGTTCTAACTGTTGCTTCTTGACCTGCATACAGATTTCTCAAGAGGCAGGTCAGGTGGTCTGTTATTGCCATCTCTTTAAGAATTTTCCACAGTTTGTCGTGATCCACACAGTGAAAGGTTTTGGTGTAGTTAATGAAGCAGAAGTAGATGTTTTCTGGAACTCTCTTGCTTTTTTGATGATCCAGTGGATGTTGGCAATTTGATCTCTGGTTCCTCTGCCTTTTCTAAATCCAGCTTGAACATCTGGAAGTTCACACTTCATGTGTTGTTTAAGCCTGGCTTGGAGAATTTTGAGTATTACTTTGCTAGTGTGTGAGATGAGTACAATTGTGTGGTAGTTTGATCTTTCTTTGGCATTACCTTTCTTTGAGATTGGAATGAAAACTGACTTTTTCAAGTCCTGTGGCCACTGCTGAGTTTTCCAAATTTGCTGGCATATTGAGTGCAGCACTTTCACAGCATCATCTTTCAGGATTTGAAATAGCTCCACTGGAATTCCATCACCTCCACTAGCTTTGTTCATTGTGATGCTTCCTAAGGCCCACTTCGCATTCCAGGATGTCTGGCTCTAGGTGAGTGATCACATCATCATGGTTATCTGGGTCATGAGGATCATTTTTGTATAGTTCTTCTGTGTATTCTTGCCACCTCTTCTAAATATCTTCTGCTTCTATTAGGTCCTTACCATTTCTGTCCTTTATTGTGCTCATCTTTGCATGAAATGTTCCCTTGGTATCTCTAATTTTCTTGAGGAGATCTCTAGTCTTTCCCATTCTATTGTTTTCCTCTGTTTCTTTGCATTGATTGTTGAGGAAGGCTTTCTTATCTCTCCTTGCTATTCTTTGGTACTCTGCGTTCAAATGGGTATATCTTTCCTTTTCTCCTTTGCCTTTCCCTTCTCTTCTTTTCTCAGCAATTTGTAAGGCCTCTCAGATAACCATTTTGCTTATTTGCATTTCTTTTTCTTGCAGATGGTCTTAATCCCTGTTTCTTGTACAATGTCACAAACCTCTGTCCTAGTTCTTCTCCCAGATCTAATCCCTTGAATCTATTTGTCACTTCCACTGTATAATTGTAAGGGATTTGATTGAGATGATACCTGAATGGTCTAGTGGTTTTTTGCTGTGTGGGGCCACCCAAGATGGACAGGTCATGGCAGAGAGTTTTGACAAAACGTGGTGCACTGGAGAAGGGAATGGCAAACCAATTCAGTATTCTTGCCTTGAGAGCCCCATGAATGGTATGAAAAGGAAAAAAGGTATGACACTGAAAGATGAACTCCCCAGGCTGGTAGGTGCCCAATATGCTACTGGAGAAGAGTGGAGAAATAACTCCAGAAAGAATAAAGAGCCAGAGCCAAAGCAAAAACAATGCCCAGTTGTGGATGTGACGGGTGATGGAAGTAAATCTGATGCTGTAAAGGGCAATATTGCACAGGAACCTGGAATGTTAGATCTATGAATCAAGGCAAGTTGGAAGCGGTCAAACCGGAGATGGCAGGAGTGAACATTGACATTTTAGGAATCAGTGAACTAAAATGGGCTGGAATGGGTGAATTTTACTCAGATGACCATTATGACTACTACTGTGGGCAAGAATCCCTTAGAAGAAATGGAGTAGCCCTCATAGTCAACAAGAGTCCAAAATGAAATACTTAGATGCAATCTCAAAAATGACAGGATGATCTCTGTTTGTTTCGAAGGTAAACCATTCCATATCACAGTAATCCAAGTCTATGCCCTGACCAGTAATGCTGAAGAAGCTCAAGTTAAACAATTCTATGAAGACCTATAAGACCTTCTAGAACTAACACCCCCAAAAGATGTCCTTTTCATTATAGGGGACTGGAATGCAAAAGTAGAAAGTCAAGAGCCACCTGGAGTAACAGGCAAATTTGGCCTTGGAGTACAAAAAGAAGCAGGTCAAAGGCTGACAGAGGTTTGCCAAAAGAACACACTGATCATAGCAAACACCCCCTTCCAACAACACAAGAGAAGGCTCTACACATGGACATCACCAGATGGTCAATATCAAAATCAAATTGATTATATTCTTTGCAGCCAGAGACAGAGAAGCTCTATACAGTCAGCAAAAGCAAGACTGGGTGCTGACTGTGCCTCAGATCATGAACTCCTTCTTGCCAGATTCTTCCAACTTAAAGTCATGCCTATGAACTATAGGAATGTGGAAATCCAAAAAGCTATAAGGACAGAAATAGTTCATAATCCTGCTGTTCTGAAATAACTTATGTTAGCATAATATTTGAATGTATTTACTTACACATGCATGTGTGTATTTACCCATAGTTACACACATACATTTTGGAAAGAAAATGATTGTAGTACTAGAAAAAAAACACTTTGTTTAAATTTTAAATTTAATTATATATTGTGAATGTTGCTTTATAACCCAAAATGGTCTCTGAGAATGTTTTCTTAATGGCTGTAGAGACTTCTATGGAAAGGATATTCCACAATTTCCTTAGTCATTCTCATTTTGTTAGGCAATTTTATTACTTTTAAATATTTGTTAATACAGATAACTGATAAACATTCTGGAATATGATATTTATTTTCATCTCATTTCCTTAGGATAAATTTCTAGATGTATAAATTACTGGGCGAAGCAGTATAAACACATTCTAGGCTTCTGACACACCATATTAAATTGGCAGGGCCCACTGTAGACCTCCTGGTTCTTAGATGGGAGAAAACATTTCATTTGGTGAGTTTGTTTCTACCCCTGGGGCACCCATTTTTGTGTCCTTCTTCCAATTTTCCAAACCAAGAATGGATTCCCATGCCCCAAAATGTGTGTCCCTTTACACAGTTAACAGATCACAGAAGAGATCTACCCGGGGTGATGGATAAAGTAAACGTGGTCTATGCACTGATGGAATATTAGTCAGCCATAAAAAGGGAGTTCTGACACTTGCTGCAACATGGGTAAACTTGCAAATTATTCTGAGTAAAAGAAGCCAGACATAAAAGGTCCTACATTTCATGATTCCATTTATATGGAATATCTAGAATTGGCAAGTTTATACAGGGACAGAAGGTAGGTTAGTGGTTGTTAAGGGGTATGGGGACAAGGAGGGGAATGGGCAGGATAGGTTAATGAGTATGGAGTTTCCTTTAGGGATGGTAAAAATGTTCTGGAACCAGGTGGATTTAATGGTGGCAATGTTGTATGTATACTGAATGCCACTGAATTATATGTTTAAAAATAGTTAAGATGATAAATATCATGTTATGTGCATTTTACCTCAGTGGAAACAAGCAAACAAATACGCCTGGTGTGTCTGATAGTTCTGGGATCCAGATAAGAGAACTTTTCTTGGGACCCCAGGAACCCTCTTCATCTGTTTCAGCATATTTAGTTCAGGCCATCAGAGAAGCAAAGCACATTCCTTTCAGAAAGAAAAGAAACCATATCAAAACTTTGATTTGGGTAAATGACATTTACTTTTCTGATAACTATCCAGGTAAATTGAGATGTGTTGCATTTCTCATAGCATTTATTATTATTTTTTCAAAGAGTCTTCCTAAAAGGGCAAGATTTAATTTTGTCAAAATTAAATTAAAAAGACAGCTGGAAGTGTCAGCCCGTTAATATGGTGGTGAGGTGCTATTTAACATAAAGATTGCCCCCAGAGCCCATGTTACCAACCAGATTGTTGAAGTTCATCTTTATAAAACCTTTCCCTGTTTCTTTAATTACTCATTTTGTGAGGGAAGGAGTTATTGACTATAAAGTTGGCCAGAGAGAGTCTCTGGGAGTTAAAACCTGAATGTAAATTAATAATTCACCTGGCCTCAATTTTTAGAAGTAAAATATATTCGCATATCTCTATAAAAGTTGTCAAATAGCTAACTCGTTGGAAATCTCCTAATTACAGGGAAATGGCATTAAATTTCTTTCTCTCACTATCCCCGAGATTTAAAATTTTTTTAATGACAGTTTTGGCTGTGGTTATACATTAGAATCAGTGTTTCTGGAAGTTTAAAGATATTGATATAAAATAAAAATAGTCTTTTGTCTGAAAAAGTGAGGAAAAGTACCTTTAGAAATTTCCATTAGAAGGTAGTCATGGTGGAAATGAAATTTCCATTAGTCTTATTAACAAAGCCTAGGGGACTTTTGAAAGGTATTTTAATAGAAAAACCTAACTCAAGAGACTTACAATTAAACCCTAAAGATTAAAAAAAAAATTAACTTCCTCATCTTTGTAGTTACTAGATCTGTGATGGAGGAAAACCTGTGTCAAAGATGAGCCCTCCCAAACAGTGATTCATTAATTAGCTAATTAATTAACTCTTTCAATTAATTAGCTTATCAATGAATTAATTAGCTGATCCTTTAACTAATTATTCCTTTCATTAATTGTCTACCTGCCTTGCATCATGCTAAACTCCACTGATACAAAGATTATAGGAGATCATTTTTGACATCTGAGTTCTTATTGATAATTCAAGGCATATTGATTTAGTAGTATTGATACAAAGTGGGATAGGAATATGCCATGTAATTAACACAACAAAGTTCTACATAAGGAAAAAACATGCTTATTTGCTGGGGGAGATTTGAGATTTCACAGAGAAAATGACTGTGGCATTGACACTTGAAAGGGAGATGGCCTTTCAACAGATGAAATGAGAGTATTTCATTTGGGGCAAATTTGTGTGGAGCGAATAGCATGCAGGTAGCGAGGTGAGTGGGCAGAGAGATTACAGGCTGTTTGAGGCACAACTGCTCTCACTTGGCTTAAGTGGAATTCTCGGAAGAGTAGAGTGAGTTCTGAGACGGGGTGAGTAGAGATCCAATGGTACCTGGGAACAGAAAGCAAAGTGGGGCTGGACCACAGAGGGTCATGAGACAGAAGTGGAAACCGAGCATTGCTTTGGAATAAGCTGTGAGATCGGGCATTCTGGGTCTTTTCCTCTTGCGGGGTCTGATGAGGACACTGGTTGTTCTCATGATCAAGTCACTTTCTTGCACTCGCCTCTCCTTTTCCTCTAACAAAAGCCCTTACAAGGAGGGAGAAATATGTGTTCTAAGAGCACATAGAAATCTTGGACTTAAAAGGCACTTCTTATTTTGTTTGGGGCTGTGATGTTGTGATGAGTTGAAAGAAGTATACTATTCTCAGGCAGAGAATTCTTCAGCATCTGATGATTTAAAGCCAAGTTGGGGAGAGCTACATTGACACCCAAGATATTTTATCTCAAACACCTTTTTTGGGGAAGATTACTCAGAGTGCCCAGGGTGGTGAAGATGTTCATTGGGTACTACAGAATGTCTTGGGGTGGAGGAAGGAGGACCTCTTGAGACAGAGGGGCTGGAAACAGCAGCCAGAAGCCATGCTGCAGGCCCCAGGGAGCCTGGGCAGGGAGCGGGGTTGCCATGAGTGGTGGCAGCAGGGAGACCAAGAAAGCAGGCAGCCACCAAGACGGGGGCCCAGCCTTTGTTTCCAGAAAGGCTTTCGTGTGAATTGTGAGTCTTTAAAGGCAGCACTGTAAATAGTGTTAGTAATTGCCAGTGAAGTGCATGTGAAGATCCAAATTTAAAGTTTAGCTTCTCTGGGCCCATAGAGGATTACTAGGTAGGTCCTTTTTAATATCCCTCCATCCTTCCTTCCATCCCTCCACCCACCCATCCATATGTGTCCGTCTGTCCATCTACTCTTCCCTCTATCCCTTCATCCATCTATCCATCCATTTGTTCATCTGTCCGTCTGTCTCTGAACACAGTTTATAATGATGCCAGCCTCAAATCAAGCTATCACTGTGTGCTTGCCTATTTATTATTTTTCTCCGCTTCCCACACATCCCCTAGACTAACTACTGTGGGAGTTCACATTTTCTCTGTCTTGTTCACCCCTCAACTACCTGGCTCAGAGTAAGCGCTAAATAAATACTTATCAAAAATTCATTAGCTCATTATCATTCTTTAATTCACTCATCCAACATTATGTGCCTACCATGTTCTAGGCTTTATGCTAGAGTCTGGGCATACAATGAACAAAAGACATGTTCCTTGTACCCAAGAAACTAATATTGGGAAACAGGTAAAAAGAACATGATGAAGCATATTGGATAGTAGTGGTATAGATAGATGAGAGGAAACCACCTTTTTAAAATAGCCTGTATATACTCATTACTGTATTTGTTGTTTTCCATGTGATATATTTTTCTTACTCACCTCTGCAAGTCCGAATCTCCATCCTACTGATGAAGAACCTGAGACTTTGAGAGATAAAGCCACTTACTTACTACTGACAAAAACTACTTTAAATTTTTAAAAATTTTATGTTGGAACACAGTTGATGAACACTCTTGTGTTAGTTTCAGGTGTATAGGAAAAGTACTTTGAGAGTACAGAGAGGGTGTGGTTTATTCTGTTGGTGAAGGGATATAGAACTAGCCAAGAACATCCCTTAAAGTACATAGCGCCAGCACTGAGACTGGAAGAAATAAGCAAGATTGCACTCAGTGGAGAGAGGGGAGCTGGAGGAAGAAAGACTTTCTGGTATTTCTTCCCAGCAGAGACACGTAAGAGCAACTCTCAAATAGGAAAGTCAGTAAACTTATGTGAATCATCAACAAATATGGCCCCTGAACCAGTGCACCTGGAAATGAAAAATAGGATTCCCATTCCCTGAGCGCCTAACATTTCTGTTTTCCATGGTGTTGTCTCCCACGAAACCAAGAAATGATTGACTTGCTGTTTGGCTTCTTTTTAAGGACAATAGTGATCACGGGGAAGGGAAGATGTGTTTGTCTTCCCAGAAACAGATTATGGTCTTAAATTTAGCAGGCTGAGTCAACATTCTCAAGTGCGGATTCCTACCATCAACAGATTCCATTTTCCTTTAAGAAATCATTATCTTTCAGAAGAGGAGGATGCACAAAATGTCCTTAATTCATTAGTTTCTTGGGTTCCATCCTACCTTAGATGGTAGTCTGGGTTTGGTGTTTAGCCATAAAATATACATTCAAACCATCTTTTCCCTCCCCCACCATCTCTAAATTATATGGGTCATTGCCTTGCCCTCAACTCCAATTTGAGAATCCCACTCTGGTGTGAGAAGAAACTAACAGTATCAGGTTCCTTTGCCCTAAACAGTTAATTCATCTCACATGGTTGAGCAGTTCATTCCCAGGAAATGCCTGCCCAGGCTCTGAACAGGGTCAGCCCCAACTGTAGCTGGGAGTGAAGGCTTGGGGGTGGCAACAGATGCCCGTGCCCAACCCCCCAGCCCCCCCATTTCTTCTCCGGAGAACACCAACTATGGTGGCAATTAAAAATAAATGTCTGTTTCATGTGTTTATCTTCCACAGTTCAAATACCTGATGCGCTGTACTGTTATTCATTAAAAATGCGAAGCCAATATTAAGAATCTGGACAGGCTTGAAGAAGCTATCTGGGCTGGATGATTCCTCCAAATTTAAAAGAGATGAATCCATGTAGAATTTTTAAAAATGTGTTGTCAGTGTCAGATTGAACACTGCCCCCCTGCCCCCCACATATAAAATCATCTTTTTGGTGTGCTCGCCAGATTCCAGCTTGGTGCATAAATGGAGATCCTCAGATATCTCTCCGCTCCGGGCAGTGGCTCAAATTTTACAACTGTTTTACCGAGGTGTCCACTGGTATTAGGCCCTCCTGCTTTTGATCATTCTGACTAGCTTTCTCCTTCTGAACTGTGTTTCTGTAACCAATTTACAGGACTGCGTATTCAATTTCAGCTGCCCCGTGGCAGCTGATGCGGATGGCTCAGCTCCGTGCTCGCTCTCCCCAACCATCTAGCTGGCTTTTGTGCCATCAGCTAGCCTCCGGGGTCATCCATAGGCTAGCTGATTGCAGGCAGCTGAAGGGCCAGACAAAAGGCCCCTGGGGGTCTTTCACAAACTCCTGTCTATTCACTTCCCAGAAAACCCCTCGGAGTCACCCCAGTGTCATTCTCTGGAGGTTTGCCCAAAACAAAGAAATGGGTTGGTAATACTTGAAGACTCTCAGGCCAGGGGAGTCAGCTGGCCTTGGATCAGTACAACAGTGAGCTCTCCCCTTGCCCATCAATTTTCTGGGTAATTGGACAAAGAAAATCGACTATTTTTCATCTAGAATCAGCAGGAATTTTGTAACTTGACAAGTGATAAATATATATATTTTTCTTTCTGATAAAGACTTCTTTGCCAGGAGAGAAACTCTTGAGAATTAGTAATGCATTTATTCCTAGTTAACAGTGGGGGGTTCGAAGGCTTTCAGGACCCATCTCTATTTCCAACTGTAATGTTTGTATAAAAGCAACCCAGCTGCCAACATCTGTGTCACACTCAGCATTAACCTTCAAAAAGTCTTGTCCAAGAAGACTCCTAAACGCGCCCCCCTTTTAATGCTCTGTGCCCCTAAAGAAAGGTTTTATGGCTTTGCAATGATTTGTCTCCCATTTATAGGCTGGGTCCCCATCCCCCCCCCCACCCCACCTCTCTCCCACTGTTTCTTATAAACTTCTGAATGGCAATAGGAGGCAAAGTAGATTTCTGCTGCCTCCTCCAGCCGTCTGTTTCCACTGTCGGGACTTGCGGCTATGGGCAAGACGGGAGGGAGAGGGTTATCAATGTCTGCGTGTCCTCCCCGCTTCCCTCCAAGCTGCCACCTGGGAAAGCATGAAACAAATAATAAAGACGCCACTAATGTTTCGCCCATTTGACTGAACTGCATCCAAAGGGGTGCAGATACCCGATAACTTTATTTAAAAGTCTGCCACCAGGGCGAGGGATTCAGGACAGCCTGGTTCTTTTCTTGTCTGATGTTCAGTCCTGCAGAGAGGGCGTTGAGCTGCCTGGACCTTTGTCTCCGAGAACCTAAATATCCCTCCCACGACATTATGCGGAGCGGATGCCTGAGCTTTTCAAAGACTGAGGGGCGTGCAAGGGCTTTGGGGGTCCTGCCACTTCAGAGAGAGGAGAGAGGGAGCCGACACTGGGAACAATGGGAGCCCAGGGCTTTGTAATTCAGAACCCCGGCGCCCCTCTCAGCTCTCCTCCTCTGACCTTCCCAAATTGGACCAAACAATGGAATTGTGGGAATGCCAACAGCTAGGCAGCTTTGCCAGGACTTTTGCGTTTCTGCTTGAAGTCTTGTTTCCAGATGGAAGAAAGTCACTGAAGGGAGGGGGCGGTCTTCATGTAGATTAATCCATGTTAGGTTGCATAAAATGGGGCGATGGCTTTGTCAGGGAGCAGTGATGGTGATCCTAAGAGTTTCTGATTTTCTTTGAAAGACTGGGGAGAGGACTGCCTGTACCCGATGGCCCCAGCAGGCTAGGAAAGACATTGCTTTGAAGCTGACTTAAGTCTGCAGATCAAAAATACTTTCAGTCATCACTCCACACTGGCAAAATTTGAGGAGTATTGGGTAGCCCCCAAATCATTCTTATTATTAAACAGCTGACACTCAGACTTCTCCGTACCAAAGTATTCGGGAGGGTGGAAGGATCCTATTGGGTTATCACTGTTTGATTTTCAGGGAGTTTAGCTTTTCTCTCTTCACATCCATTTCTGATTTCAGAAATGTAGAGAACTGAAGTTTCAGATTAATTCCGTTCATGCATCATACTGGTTAGCGAGGGAAGAGCCTCAGAGGTCTATCTTTATTTGGAGAAGTACACCCCAAAACTTTAAAGGTCTCTGCCTGCATAAAAGTACCCGACCACAGTGGAAATTGGGATGAAACATATAGCCTTGCTTCTGATGTGTTTCCATTGCTTTTTGGTTTGGATTGAACAGAAAACCCAGAGCAAATAGTCTTTCTGAGGACATAAACTTCCACTTTTCAATTTTTTTTTTTCCGAGCTAGAGAAATGCCAAATTTTTCCAACCTCAAAAGAATATTCTGATTTCAGATCTGCTCAAAATTTTCTTGAGGACTATCAAAATTTCCTATCTTGGAGGACTTTCCTACTCCTGATGAGTGGCAAGAAGTCTATTTCAGATCCATGGGGATTACACTGATTGTGGGTTACCTATACCAAGATGTTTAATTCCAGTGATAGCTTTTCTGCTTTTAGGCAGCGTGTGTCAGTCGGTGCATGCTCCAAGACAAGAGATAAAAATGTGTTTTTCTTGGTAGTCTGAATCTGGTGGGGATCAGAGGCTAAAACAAGTAGAAAGAAGCCAGATACTACACTCTGCCCTCTCTCATCACTGATCTTTTTTGATAATTCGCTATTCTCAATTTCTTTCGACTCTAATTCTCTAGCTCTCTTATTAACATTTGATTTAAAATTTCAGTTGGCTTTTCTGAAAGAAGGTAGTTATGTTTTGGAAGAAAATTGGTGATCAAACCCACTGGGTCTTGGGTTGAATATATTTGCCAGTGGTGAGACATAGTTGCCAAAAACCAAAAAAAAAAAAAAAAAAACCAAAAAAAAAAAACCCCAGGAGGATACTGCATGTGGGGAGTAAAGAAAGTCTTTGGGCTTTCCAGACACCATCTGGCTCAGCAGGTACCACACTGGGAACTGCATTTGAAGACGAGCCTGGCCAAGGTGGAGATGGTGGCAGAGAGTGCTTTCAGCTGCCTGATGTGTTTTGTTTGACTTGCAGCATGATTTCAATATTGAATGCTTTTCATGGTACATGGACTCATAGAAGTACACATTCTTCTTTCTTGCCTTTCATCCGGTCCTCATCACTCATCGCTGTCACTTGTCTGACTACTTCCTCCCCCGAGTAACTTCCAGGATCCCTTTTGGTAGTGATGTGTGACCTGTAGAAAACGGTAGAAGGTAGCAGGGCAGAGGGTGGTGGAGGAGGAACGTTCCATGGGATGGTGGGGATGGTCACTGTGAGGGTGACATTGAGCTGAGCCCTGTGAGACTTTGGGGGAGTGGCAGTCCAGGCACAGAGAATAACAAGTTCAGACTCAGGAGGCTGGTATAGGATGGCAGAGGCCCAGTGTGCTGGAGTGGAGTGAGGGATGGCAGGGGGATGACAGTGGGACAGTGGTCTTCGCAGGTGGAGTCAGAGTGTGGAAGCCATTGTCTACAAGACGGAAGTAGAGTCACAGATTAGAAAGCAATCTTATGGTTACTAGGAGGGCAGTGGAGAGAGGGTTAAACTGGGAGAATGGGATGGACATGTATACAGTACTATATATAAAATAGATAACTAATAAGGGCCTGCTGTATAGCACAGGAATTTTGTTGTTGTTTAGCCACTAAGTTGTGTCTGACTCTTTTTGCAACCCCATGAACTGTAGCCTGCCAGGCTCCTCTGTCCATGGATTTCCCAGGCAAAAATACTGGAGTGAGTAGACATTTCCTTCTCCAGTGGATCTTCCCAACCCAAACCAATGTCTCCTGCATTGGGAGGCAGATTCTTTACCACTGAGGCACCAGGGAAACCCATAGCATAGGGAACTTGAGTCAATACTCTGTAATGGCCTATAAGGGAAACGAATCTAAAAAAGAGTGGATATATATATACATATACATGAAGAAGTGAAGTCGCTCAGTCATGTCCGACTCTTTGCGACCCCATGGACTGTAGCCTCTCAGGCTCCTCCGTTCATGGGATTTTCCAGGCAAGAGTGCTGGAGTGGATTGCCATTTCCTTCTTCAGGGGATCTTCCCAACCCAGGAATCGAACCCGGGTCTCCCGCATTGCAGGCAGACGCTTTACTGTCTGAGCCACCAGGGAAGCCCAACATACATATATATATGCTGTGCTATGCTTAGTCGCTCAGTCGTGTCTGACCCTTTGTGACCTCATGGACTGTAGCCAGTCAGTCTCCTCTGTCCATGGGGATTTCCCAAGCAAGAATACTGGATTAGGTTGCCATGCCCTTCTCCAGGAGATCTTCCCAACCTAGGGATCGAACCCAGGTCTTTCACATTGCAGGAAGATTCTTTACCATCTGAGTCACAAGGGAAGCCCATGTGGAGCCCAATGGGCTGCCATCTCTGGGGTCGCACCGAGTCGGACACGACTGAAGCGACTTAGCAGCAGCAGCAGCAGCATACGCGTATACGTATATATGTGTATATGTATATGTATATGTATATGTGAGGGACAGGGAAGCCTGGCATGCTGTAGTCCATGGAGTCACAAAGAGTCAGACACGACTTGGCTACTGAACAACAAAATGTATATGTATAATTGATTCACTTTACTGTACATCTGAAACTAGCACATTATAAATCAACTGTACCCCAATGAAAAATTAAAACAAGAAAACAAAGTTGCGAAAGCCACTGGAGGAGCCTGGAATTGGCTATGGGTGTGGTGCCTAAGTTGGACAAGGCCCCTATTCCGATCCCTTCGATATCTGATTCTGAAGCTCTGGTTGGTGCCTCCACGAGCTGTATGGAGACTGGTTGGCAAGCTTGCCATCCACTGAGAGTTCAGGCCTTCTAATGGAGTGCTTATGAGATGTGCAGGAGTATTGCTGCTACAAGCAAGCGCTCAGCCCTATTTTGCAGAGAAAAGAGGGGATGGTGAGGTTAAAAGCATTGGCCACAATGACTCGACAAGGCATGAGCAGCACCTGAAATAAAGCCCCACTGTGCTGCTTCCCTTTGCTCTAAGCTTGGTACCACGGTTTCTCCCCTGTATCGCCTCATTATTATTCACTTACTCGGGTGTGATCTGAAAGGGAGCATTGTTTCAGAATCAATAAGGGGCTGAGTTCGCGTAGCACAGTGAGTGTCTGAGCTTCAAGTACCTCCTTATCACCAGCGCACAGCAGAGGACAGGTCCAAATAAAACACATTATCAGGCCCTGTTGAGAGTCCAGGCCCAGCAGCTGTATTAACGGAGCCCTTTATATCCATTCCCTTTATGAACTGAATTTTCTCACTTTCATTTCTCTGGGAACTTCTAAATAGAGCTCTTGCCGAAGAATGACAAGGGTGTTTGAGTTGGAGAGTTGAACAGAAACCATTTGCTCAATGGAGCTCATACTTGCAAAGTGGGGGGAAAAGAGGTAAGAAAAGAGCACCCCCATTCTAAGAAAGCAGGGAGGGATTCAACTGCCTGCTTTGTGGCATTCCATGTCATGCTTAAATTCATGATGCGAGACTGAAAGGCTTGGCACTGGCTTCGTAAGCTTCATGTCTGCAAATAGACACTTAAAAAAATTAACGTGTTTTTGCACTTCAGTTCAGTTCAGTTCAGTCGCTCAGTCGTGTCTGACTCTTTGCGACCCCATGAATCGCAGCACGCCAGGCCTCCTTGTCCATCACCATCTCCCGGAGTTCACTCAGACTCATGTCCATCGAGTCCGTTATGCCATCCAGCCATCTCATCCTCTGTCGTCCCCTTCTCCTCCTGCCCCCAATCCCTCCCAGCATCAGAGTCTTTTCCAGTGAGTCAACTCTTCGCATGAGGTGGCCAAAGTACTGGAGTTTCAGCTTTAGCATCATTCCTTCCAAAGAAATCCCAGGGCCGATCTCCTTCAGAATGGACTGGTTGGATCTCCTTGCAGTCCAAGGGATTCTCGAGAGTCTTCTCCTAATAATCATCTATTGAATTTAGCCTGTACATAGATATGACACGATAGTAATTTTGAAAAGACTTAGATTATCAGTTTATGCCTTTATTGAAAAATTGTAGTAAAACTCTTTCTTGTTACCTACCTCCTAATATTGAGTAAGTTATTGTTATATCTGCTTGGTGGGCACCTTCAAGACAAGTGATAGGCTAAAATAATACCAATTCTATCAAATTCAAAATGAGTGTGCCTAGAGTTTTTTTTTTTTTTTGTATCCCATTTTCTAGACCCATCAGCCGGATCCTCCCTGTAAGTATGTTTTGCTTGGTCTCTATACTGTTTAAATATTTTCTGAGTCAATATAGAGGAGATTTAAAAAATAAAATCTGGATTTCCAGCTTCTCTGAAAATAGCAAAAGATCTATCACACAGGGTTTACCCAGGACCAGTGCTTACCCCGAATTCACAGTCCCCACCACTTCCTATTATTCCTGCCCCTGAGGCTAAATGTCACTCTGTAATTTGTCATTACACTTTTTTTTTTTTCCTTAAGAGTAGAGAAATATTGAGTTGCCTAAAGAATTTTGTTTGGGTTTTCTGTACAATGGCATGGAAATACCCGAATGAACTTTTTGGTCAACCCAATGTTTCTCTGTATTTGTGTCTGTATCCAAAATGGAAATTTAGAAAATTTACCCTTGGGAATTCCCTGGCAGTACGGTGGCTAGCCGGCTTCCCAGGTGGCTGAGTGGTAAAGAATCTGCCTGCCAATGTAGGAGACACAGGAGAAGCGGGTTTGATCCCGGAGCGGGGAAGCTCCCCTGGAGGAGGAAATGGCAACCCACTCCAGTATTCTTGCCTTGATAATCCCATAGGCAGAGGAGGCTGGCAGGCTGCAGTTCATAGGGATGCGAAGGAGTTGGATGCGACTTAGCCACTGAGCACACAGAGGCACACAGTAGTTAGCAAGGCACTCTTCCCCTGCAAGGGGCACAGGTTTGATCCCTGGGCAGGGAACTAAAAACTCACTTGCTGCACAGGGTGGCCAAAAAGAAAAAAGAAAAAAAAATTACTCGGATGGCTGTACGCTTGATGAAATGTGGAGTGCTTTGTGTTTCATATGTTGATAGATGTCTGATGACCAGGCTCATTTACAGGGCTTGCTGGGACCTTAAATTCATTTGTCAACTTCACACTTTTATTTCCACTATGAGGAAAAGGCAACCGTCCCTACCTTTTCCTTGAGTTCTCAATTTAAATGTCACCTCTACTTCCCCACCTTCCCTGATTCCTGTGTTGCATTAGGTGGCCCTGCTCCGTGTCCGGTATGGGTTGACCAAAAAGTTTGAATGAACTTTCTAGCCAACCTGATCCTTTCCCCAACTTTTGCTAGGCTTTCTTGTAATTACATTTTAGACATCATACTTTAAGTTTTATGAGGTTGAGAACTGTCTTTTCATTGTCAAAACCCCAATTCTAGGATATAGTAGGCATGCAAAAAATAAAATATTTTTTAAAGTATGAATGATGTCACTGCAGTCTGCAGTTTGAGTAAAAATGAAATGTAGCCTCATTTCATTTGAGTCCTCGTCTCAAGCTTTTAAACCTATTCATCATAGTTTCAACATACAGAGTCTGCTTCTGAGAAAAGGATTTTTTCCTCTTCTAAGTCTATAGCAGAAAGTGGTTTAAACAACTGTTATAGCAATAATGCTATTCATGTGATAAGTATTAATTGATCACCTATTATGTACCTTGCGTTATTCTCATTGTTGCAGACTCCTCGATCTCTTGTGAAGCCTTTACTCTTGTAGAGGTGGTGATGTGCATGCAATAAACACGTAAAGTGAGATAAGCTCAGAACTGCAGTTGATAAACACTGCAAAAAAGTTGAAAAAGCAAGTGGACTAGACAGCGACTGAGCTGGAGATGAAGCTCCGGCTGCTGATATTGTCAGGGAATGGCTTTTCCTTCATTTGTGTTTGAACTCAAATTGAATGATAAGAAAATGCCAGTTTTAGGAAGACCTGGGAAAAGAGTGCTCTAGTTACAGCAGGGAGCAAGTGCAAAGGCCCTGGGGATGGGGAGCAAGCTTTGTGTGTCTGAGGGATACATAGGGCTAAAGAGGCTGGAGCTTGAATGAGGAGCCTGGTGTGAGATGAGGTCAGAAAAGAAGGCAGGATCTTCTAGACACGTTGTTGTTGTTCAGTCACTAAGTTATGTCCAACTCTTTGCATAAGAGCATGAATTTTAATTCTAAGAATTGGTGAGCCTCTCATAGACATGCAGACTCCAAATTTCTCTTGGCAGACAGACTGGTGACCTGGAGACACTGTGGACTTGAGAATGAAACGGGCTTTGGTTTGAATCTCCTCTCCGCCTTTTACCAAACGTGGCCTTCAACAGGTCTTTCCTTTCTCTGAGCTCAGATTCTAGCTGTGAAAAAAGATTAATGCTTTCAGTGTTATTGATTCATGTCTTTGTCCATTCATCCCACAATCACTTATTGCGTTAGGCCCTGCAGGGGTGTGTGTGTGTGTGTGTGAGTTGCTCAGTCGTGTCTGACTCTTTGCAACCCCACGAACCGTAGTCCACCAGGCTCCCCTGCCCATGAGATTTCCCAGGCAAGAATGTTGGAATGGATGGCCATTTCTCCTTCAGGAGATCTCCTGACCCAGGGATTGAACCTACTTATCCTGGGTCTCCTGAATTGACAGGTGGATTCTTTACCACTGAGCCATGTGGGAAGCTCATCAAGCCCAGAAGGTAGATCCATTAACAGGACAGGTGGAGTTTTCCTGTCTTCATGGAACTTATGATGTACTTAGAAGTAACAGTAGATCGATAATAAGCAATATAAGTCGACTTGAGGTAGTGGCCAGTGCAATGAAGAAAGGGCACAGAACAATAATAAAGAAGACTGGGGAGGAGTTACTTGGCCTAATAAGTTGTCCTCACTTTACTTGTGAGGATACTATGGTCAGAGAAGTTAAGGGACTTGTTCAAGGTCATTATGACCGTAAGAGGCAGGAGCAGAAAGCGAAGCCCGTCCTTCTGGTTCCACAGTCTTTGTTCTTTCAAGGCACTACATAGTTGGTTTTACTCCCCAGAAAGCTGAATCATAAATTACCTTTTTTTTTTTGGATGACTTATATCAGATAATCGAGAACTGAGCTCTCCATCTCCAGCCTAGATCTAGCTCAGCCCCCTTTGAGCACCCATATAGTCCTGGCAGGTACACAGTTCTCTCCATTTCTGTCACTACCACCCTGGTCCAAGCTGCTCTAGCCAAAACACATCCTCCCCACCCAGCCATCACTACCACCACCATCATCACTACCACCACCACCCTGATCATCACGTTGCTCTTAGCTCTGGTGGCAAAGTTCAGTTCAGCTCAGCTCAGTTGCTCAGTCGTGTCCGACTCTTTGCGACCCCATGAATCGCAGCACGCCAGGCCTCCTTGTCCATCACCAACTCCCGGAGTTCACTCAGACTCACGTCCATCGAGTCGGTGATGCCATCCAGCCATCTCATCCTCGGTCGTCCCCTTCTCCTCCTGCCCGCAATCTGTCAGTTAGGCAATTGTTATTTTCCTATTATGGGAAATGAACCAGTTGTTCATTGGTTTCGTGGGAACATCTAGAGCTCTGATGAAGTTGCCACAGATATTTATATATATTTGTTAGTTATCTTTTTAACTTAACAAAAATAGTGCTTTTGCTTCACGTTTTGGAGAACTTAGGCATCTAGACTGGAAATACAAATCTTCCCAAAGGTAGGAACTGGGATCTCATGTAACAAATATTTATTGAGTGCCTAATATGTATAAGGCACTCTATCAGGGGCTGAGAATACCAGGCCCTCAGGGAATTTATAGTAGAAAGAAATAGGCAATAAACAAGTAGATGAAATATACAACTATTAGGAATATAAACTGTACTGAAAACAAAGAGAAACAGTAGAGGCTGAGGGGGCTATTTTAGATTGCAAGTGTAGTAGCATATTTTGCAGTGTAATAAGCAGCCTTAAAATCTCAGTGGCTTATTTCAACAACAAAGGTTTATTCTGAGGTTCCTCCTCTGTTTATGGGTTCTTCATTCACCTTGGACCTGTGATTATCTAGGCATGTTCTTCTTAGCAGAGGAGTGAGTGGAAACATGTAATTGGTCTGAGGGCCTCAGCTCAGACCTGGCCCACAGTCACTTTTACCCACATTTCAGGACCAAAGCAAATCATAAGATCAGTATCAATGGAGAAATGTTCTCTGCCTATAGTGAGAGACATTGGAAAGACACCTGCAGGAGTGTGGATGTATCATCCTCTTACAAGGAACAAAGGGAACCATGATCCTGTCTACCCTGGAGAGCTCAGAAACTCTCAGTGTAGGTAATGTGCCAGTTGAGACCTACACAAAGAGAAGGAATCAGCCCTACAATCATCTCGAGAAGGAATTCCAGGCAGAGGGCCCAGTGGGGAGGAGGTCCACAGCAGGAACAAGCTTGGGAGATTGGATGAAACAGGAAGATTCAAGTATGGCTGAAGGAGGGAGGCAAGAGAGAGATTCAGAGTCTGCAGAACCTTGATCTCAGAGAGTCTCGCAGGTCACAGTGAGGGTTTGGGTTTGTAATGAGAAGGATAGGCATGACAAGTGTACTTATGTTTTCTAGAGAAAACTCTGGCCATGTCTGGTACCTACTGTTTGGCAGGTGGTCAAGTAGAGTAGATCAGCTTTGAAAACCTATAAGATGGATGACCAAAAACCCCCAAGGCTTTTTCTCAAGGAATTTGAATGCTAGCCTGGGAAACTGCAGGATAATGTAGCCTAGATTCTGGTTCTTCACCCTGGAGATGGGCATTTGTTGTTTAGTCGCTAAATCATGTCCAGCTCTTTGTAACCCCATGAACTGCAGCAGACCAGACTTTCCTGTCCTTCATCATCTCCCAGACTTTTCTCAAATTCATGTCCATTGAGTCAGTGATGCCATCCAACCTTCTCCTCTGCCACTGCCTTCTCCTCCTGCCCTCAATCTTTCCCAGCAGTAGGGTCTTTCCCGATGAGTTGGCTCTTTGCATCAAGTGGCCAAAGTATTGGAACTTCAGCTTCAGCATCAGTCCTTCCAGTGAATATTTAGGGTTGATTTCCTTTAGGATGGACTGGAGATGGGCATGGACCCTCTGTTTCTTGGGGCTGTACCTCCCCAGGGAAACAGTGGACTTGTCAGGGAGAGAGTTCAGGGTGGGCCCCAGATATGTACACCACTCTGACACAACCTCCTAATTCAGAGCAGAAGCCTCAATAAGGAATCACTTTAGAAGAAAGGCTGTGCTTTAATTTATTGTTTTTTTTCTCTCTCTAAAGTTTAAACATTCTCTGCACTTGAGTGGCTGTTGCTTATGCATCTGACTTATTTAGGCAATTTGCTATTGTGTGTGTGGTCCAATCCAGCCTATTTCAGTAAAGCGTATGTTAGACTCTTGGAAATTGTCCAATGGGCATTTTGTGCATGCATAGATGTGTGTGTGTGTGTGTGTGTGTGTTTCACTCAGACTCACGTCCATCGAGTCGGTGATGCCATCCAGCCATCTCATCCTCGGTCGTCCCCTTCTCCTCCTGCCCGCAATCTGTCAGTTAGGCAATTGTTATTTTCCTATTATGGGAAATGAACCAGTTGTTCATTGGTTTCGTGGGAACATCTAGAGCTCTGATGAAGTTGCCACAGATATTTATATATATTTGTTAGTTATCTTTTTAACTTAACAAAAATAGTGCTTTTGCTTCACGTTTTGGAGAACTTAGGCATCTAGACTGGAAATACAAATCTTCCCAAAGGTAGGAACTGGGATCTCATGTAACAAATATTTATTGAGTGCCTAATATGTATAAGGCACTCTATCAGGGGCTGAGAATACCAGGCCCTCAGGGAATTTATAGTAGAAAGAAATAGGCAATAAACAAGTAGATGAAATATACAACTATTAGGAATATAAACTGTACTGAAAACAAAGAGAAACAGTAGAGGCTGAGGGGGCTATTTTAGATTGCAAGTGTAGTAGCATATTTTGCAGTGTAATAAGCAGCCTTAAAATCTCAGTGGCTTATTTCAACAACAAAGGTTTATTCTGAGGTTCCTCCTCTGTTTATGGGTTCTTCATTCACCTTGGACCTGTGATTATCTAGGCATGTTCTTCTTAGCAGAGGAGTGAGTGGAAACATGTAATTGGTCTGAGGGCCTCAGCTCAGACCTGGCCCACAGTCACTTTTACCCACATTTCAGGACCAAAGCAAATCATAAGATCAGTATCAATGGAGAAATGTTCTCTGCCTATAGTGAGAGACATTGGAAAGACACCTGCAGGAGTGTGGATGTATCATCCTCTTACAAGGAACAAAGGGAACCATGATCCTGTCTACCCTGGAGAGCTCAGAAACTCTCAGTGTAGGTAATGTGCCAGTTGAGACCTACACAAAGAGAAGGAATCAGCCCTACAATCATCTCGAGAAGGAATTCCAGGCAGAGGGCCCAGTGGGGAGGAGGTCCACAGCAGGAACAAGCTTGGGAGATTGGATGAAACAGGAAGATTCAAGTATGGCTGAAGGAGGGAGGCAAGAGAGAGATTCAGAGTCTGCAGAACCTTGATCTCAGAGAGTCTCGCAGGTCACAGTGAGGGTTTGGGTTTGTAATGAGAAGGATAGGCATGACAAGTGTACTTATGTTTTCTAGAGAAAACTCTGGCCATGTCTGGTACCTACTGTTTGGCAGGTGGTCAAGTAGAGTAGATCAGCTTTGAAAACCTATAAGATGGATGACCAAAAACCCCCAAGGCTTTTTCTCAAGGAATTTGAATGCTAGCCTGGGAAACTGCAGGATAATGTAGCCTAGATTCTGGTTCTTCACCCTGGAGATGGGCATTTGTTGTTTAGTCGCTAAATCATGTCCAGCTCTTTGTAACCCCATGAACTGCAGCAGACCAGACTTTCCTGTCCTTCATCATCTCCCAGACTTTTCTCAAATTCATGTCCATTGAGTCAGTGATGCCATCCAACCTTCTCCTCTGCCACTGCCTTCTCCTCCTGCCCTCAATCTTTCCCAGCAGTAGGGTCTTTCCCGATGAGTTGGCTCTTTGCATCAAGTGGCCAAAGTATTGGAACTTCAGCTTCAGCATCAGTCCTTCCAGTGAATATTTAGGGTTGATTTCCTTTAGGATGGACTGGAGATGGGCATGGACCCTCTGTTTCTTGGGGCTGTACCTCCCCAGGGAAACAGTGGACTTGTCAGGGAGAGAGTTCAGGGTGGGCCCCAGATATGTACACCACTCTGACACAACCTCCTAATTCAGAGCAGAAGCCTCAATAAGGAATCACTTTAGAAGAAAGGCTGTGCTTTAATTTATTGTTTTTTTTCTCTCTCTAAAGTTTAAACATTCTCTGCACTTGAGTGGCTGTTGCTTATGCATCTGACTTATTTAGGCAATTTGCTATTGTGTGTGTGGTCCAATCCAGCCTATTTCAGTAAAGCGTATGTTAGACTCTTGGAAATTGTCCAATGGGCATTTTGTGCATGCATAGATGTGTGTGTGTGTGTGTGTGTGTGTGAGACAGAGAGAGAGGCGGGGTGGGCGCAGGGGGAGAAAAGATGGCAAGAAAATTTTTGACTAGCAACCCAAGCATGATGTTCACAGATGAATAGTATACATTTAATTTGAAGAATGAATTCTTTTTTTTGAAATTTTGGCTATTGTCAGTCATCTTGCAAGCACGCTGACATGGTTTAAATTAGTGTTGTGGAAGCAATATACTGCAAAGGAGTGCGTGACTAAATTATTAAGAGCAAATCCATGAGGACTAAGCACGAAAACATCTTAGCAAATAGAGAAACTTTATATGGAGCTTTTCACCAGCTGTGTCCCTGGTCATTGAGCACAACATGTAACAGTTTGCCCGGGGACTATTTTGGGAAAAACAGTCATTTCATCAAGGATCCAGCTTAGGTCATTTGCCAAGAAATTGACGTCCAAAAATTCAATATGACAAATGTTAAGAGAGTTGGAAACTAAGGCAAGGAACTCAGCTCACCAAGTTTTAACTCTTACTAACCTGTTGGAAAAGAATATTGCTGAGTAATTCTGTCACATTACTAATTTATAATTTATTCCTAGCCTAGTATTTCCGTATGGCTCTGATGGGTAAGCAGAAATCTTGGAAGCTTTAAAAGTCAAAGGGCTACTATGAAATCTTGGCTTTGTGACTTATGGATGGTACGAGCATGGGCAAGTCACCACACTTTGTGCCTACATTTATTCATCTGTAAACTGGAAGGGCAATACACACCCCACAAGCTTAGAAGAATCGATGAGTTCGTGTTTGCAAAAAGCCCTTTTTAAACTTGCAAGCAGGCACAACATGCGTTCTAACTTTAACTGATGGCAAAGATAGGGGGTAAGGGTCACTGCTGAACACTGCAGATATGAAGAGTTCAGAAATAATCTCAACACTTTTGAAAATTCCTGGGGCTCTTTCATTGAGCAATCAAAATAAAGAGTCAGGGCAAGCGTTTCAGCTCTGACTTGGGGGGTGTGGACTTGGAAGAGGTTGGGAAGCAGATTGCAACCAAAGGCAAGAAAAATAAAATGAGAACAAGTCTGCAGCAGGTTTCAGTCTGATGTTTAAGCCAGTGGAGGACTGCGAGCCCCTCATCTTATTTTCATTTCCCCAGATGATGGGCGCATCAGCTTGGGATGATAACAGCTCTCTCCATGGAGAGAGAAGCATCCAATGATTAGGAGCAGTTCCAGGTGAGGGAATGGGAGGGGGCTTGGGGACCTAAGGCAGGTGTGAGGTCTCTAGGATAGACAGCTTCCATCTCAAATAGGGGGCCAGCAAGTCTTCTAGCATGGTATAATCACTCAGAGCCTGTTTATTGCACTGATGAATGAATGGACTCTTGGAAACAAAAGCAGGAAATGGGGCCTTGAATCAAATTCTGCTTCTTCTTGAAGTCCTAGCTGAAGTTCACCTTGTCTGTGTGGTCTTTTCACCAGGTATATATCTTTACACCTTGGTTCTTATAGTCTACCACTGGGGAGAATGCTTTGGGCCTTTCTTTACTTGTCTCATTCTGTCTGTTTTTAAAATAAGAGAATTTTTTTTTCCTGGGATGTTTGCCGTTACCAGGGGCTGCTCTTTGTACTGAAGACCCAAAGAAATCCGCTGCCGAGGTGGGAGGATAAAAGCCGATAACCAAGCCAATATAAAAGCCAATTTCCCCAAAGAAGATATGCTGTTATTGCTGTTGTTCGGTTGCTAAGTAATGTCTGACTCTTTTGAGACCTCATGGATTGTAGCCCACCAGGCTCCTCTGTCCATAGGATTTCCTAGGCAAGAATATGGAATAGTTTGCCATTTTCTTCTCCAGAGGATCTTCCTGACCCAAGGATTGAACCCACATCTTCTGCGTTGGCCGGTGGATTCTTAACCACTGGGCCACCAGGGAGCCCAAAGAAGATATACAAATGATCAATAAGCACATGAAAAGATGTTCAGTGTCTTTAGTCATTAAGAAACTGCTGATCAAAACTACCACTTCATACCCACCAGCATGGCTATAATTAAACAGAAAATAACAAGTGTTGGTGAGGATGTGGAGAAATTGTAATGTTTATGCAATGGAGTGGGAATGTAAAATAGTGCAACCACTGTGGAAACCAGTTCAGAGGTTCCTCAAAAAGTTAAACATAGAATTAGCAGGTAGGGAATTCCCTGGTGGCTAAGTGGTTAGGACTCTGCACTTTTACTGCTGAGGGTGTAATTTCCATTCCTGGTTGGGGAACTAAGATCCCACAAATCGTGTGGCACAGCCAAAATAATAATAATAATAATAAATAATTAGCAGATGACCTAGCAATTCCACTTCTATGTACAATAAAGAATTGAAACAAGTGTTAAAAATTTATACATGAAAGTTCATAGCAGCACTATTGACAATAGTCGAAAAATGGAAACTTCCCAAATGCCTGATGAATGGGTAAAACAAAAATGACTAAAGCTGTTGAACATCTTTTCATGTGCTTGTTGATCATTTGTGTGTCTCCAAAAAATTTGTCTATATCCATACAATGGACTATAATTCAGTCATAAAAAGGAACGGAGAACTGATACTTACCACAACACAGATGAACCTCAAAAACATTAGGTTATGTGAAAGATTTAAGACACAAAATCTACCATTTGAGTATTGATAATTCCACTTCCTTGAAATATCATGACTAGACAAATCCATAGAGACAGTGTCATTAGCGATTACCAGGGGCTGAGGGGAGGGCAGAATGGGGAGTGACTGACTGCTTCATTTCAGAGAGGAAAATATCTAGTGCTGATGAATGCATGGTATAGTGAATGTTCTCAATGACACCGAATTATTTACTTTAAATGGTTAATTTTATGTGATAAGAATTTTACCCCAATAAAAATAAGTTAGTTAAACAGAACTTCAGTAACTATTCATGGCCTAATGAGGGCTATAAGAAATGTGTGGTCCTTGTCCAGTGGGAGCATGGGTGGAAAGAAACTGCCTGTCTCTGGGGGTGTTGAATGGGACAGTGGTGTGGAAGGAGGCATCCTCATTTGGGTAGCATCTTGTAGAGGAAAAGAGTGTGCTCCAGGTAGAGGGAACGATGCAGGTAAGATATGGAAGTCTGAACAAGCGGAATTTGTTTGGGGAACATGAAACTTTTTGCAGACTTGATGAGTAGGTCAGGCTTGAAACAGTGTAATGGAAAGAAAGCAAACACACACTTATTGAGCACTTTCTATGTGCCAGGCAGCAAAGCTAAGGGCTTCGCCATGAGGTCATTTAATCCTCCCAACAACTCTGATATTTTTTCACTCTTACCTGGAATGAAACTGAGTGTGAGAGGAGGTAATTTGCCCAGTGTTGTATAGAACCTTCACCTGTACAACTACACAAAGAGAATACACACAGAGTCAGGAGTTTGTAAGAAGAGTGGTATGACTCTCTATTCCTCCTGGGTAATGCCGCTTTATTAGATGATCGAAGATGGGTTCAGGGCTAGCAGGAGAAGCTTTGTTCTGGGAACCAAATGTAAACCCACATTGTAATAGTCAGCATTCTCCGGTGAAACAGGTGATGTGTGTGTGTGTGTGTGTTGGTCACTCAATCGTGTCTGACTCTTTGAGACCCTATGGACTGTAGCCTACCAGGCTCCTCTGTCAATGGGATTCTCCAGGTAGGAAGAAATTTAGTATAAGGCTCATGAAATTATGAAGGATGAGAAATCCCCTGATCTTCAATCTACAGCTGGAGACCCAGAAAGGATGAGGGTATAATTAAGTCTGAGTCCCAAGGGCTGAGAACCAGGAGCATCAGGGCAGGAAAGACCCGTGCCACAGCGGGGGCAATTGGGCAGGAGGAACCAGATTCTGCGCCGCCCCCCCTTCTGTTCTGTTCAACCCTTCAGCAGATTGCATGATGCCCACCCACATGGGGAAGGCAAACTGCTTTCCTGAGTCCACTGATTCAAAGGCTAATTTTGTCCAGAAACACTCGTAACACATCCAGAAATAATGTTTGGCCAAATATCTGGTTACCCCATGATCCCATCAAGTTGACACATAAAATTAATCATCACCTGCGTGTTATAGATCTCTTGTGTGTTAGACTCTGGAAAAGAGTTGTGATATTGTGTTGCTTTTTATTACAGTTTTAAAAATAGTTAAAATACATTTAACCAGATCTAGACCAGACTCTCGAGGGTCACTTGCTTTCACAGAGCACAGTTTGAAGCCACTGCTTGCACGATCAGAAACCATTTAGCCCTACTTAGTCATGTCATATGTGCCTCTTATGCCTTTGAATAGAATTCTGTCTCCTTGTGGCCCATTTTTTTACATGTTATATGTAATATGTGGTCAAAAACGTGCCAAATCAGTAACAGGATTGATAGAACTGCTGTGACTCAGACTTGATGAATGATCATTTGTGCAGTGACTATATATTTCTGTAAAGTCTCTATATGAGCAATTTCACTTTTGACCTTTGTAACCACTGGAAAATTCTTTAGAGTTCTCCTATATCCCCATCTCAATTTTTTAAGAAATAAATATCTTATTTCAGAATACTTTTAGATTTACAGAAACATTGCAAATATAATATATTTGTGTCTATGTATATATATATTTATATATCTGTGTACATATATCCCACACCCAATTTTCTCTTCTATTCATGTCTTACACTAGTGTGGTACATTTGCCACAATGAATGAATCGATACAAATACAACATTATTAAACAAGTCATGTTTTGTTCAGGTTGCCTTTGTTTTTATTGAATGTCCTGTTTCCATTCCAGAATTCCATGTGGGACACCACATTCCATCTGGTTGTCATGTCCCCTTAGACTCCTCTTGGCTGTGACAGTTTCTCAGACTTTCCTTCTTTTTGATAACCTTGACAGTTTTTTTTTTTTTTTTTCATATTTATTTATTTGGCTGTGCCAGGTCTTAGTTGCAGCACGTGGGAATCTTCCATCTTCATTGTGGTTCCCTGGTGGCTCAGAGGTTAAAGCATCTGCCTGGAATGCAGGAGACCTGGGTTCGATCCCTGGGTTGGGAAGATCCCCTGGAGAAGGAAATGGCAACCCACTCCAGTACTCTTGTCTGGAGAATCCCATGGAGGGAGGAGCCTGGTAGGCTACAGTCCATGGGGTCACAAAGAATCAGACACGACTGAGTGACTTCACTTTCATGCAGGATCTTTAGCTGTGGCTTGTGGAAAATAATTCCATAACCAGGGATCAACCTGGGCCCATGCATTGGGAATTCAGAGTCTTAGCCTCTGGACCAGCAGGGAAGTCTCACCTTGATAGTTTTGAAGGATACTGGTCAGGTGTTTTATAGAATCTCCCTCAACTGGGATTTTTCAGATGTTTTCCTCTTGGCAAGACTGGGGTAATGGGCTTTGGGAGGTGGTGTCATTTTTATTGTGTCTTATCAGAAGTGGAAAAAAGTGAAAGTGTTAGTTGCTCAGCCATGTCCGACTCTTTGGGACCCCATGGACTGTAGTTTGCCAGGCTCCCCTGTTCATGGAATTCTCCAAGCAAGAATACTGGAGTGGGTAGCCATTCCCTTCTCCAGGGGACCTCCTGGACCCAGGGATTGGACCCAGGTCTCCTGCATTGCAGGCAGATTCTTTACCATCTGATCTACCAGGGAAACATCTTATCAGGGTACCTGGTAAAGAATCCACCTGCCAGTGCAGGAGATGCAGGAGACACAGGTTCGATCCCATGGGGGAAGATCCTCTGCAGCAGGGCATGGCAACCCACTCCAGTGTTCTTGCCTGGAGAATCCCATGGACAGAGGAGCCTGGCAGGTTCCAGTCCACGGGGTTGCAAAAAGTCTGAGCAACTGCGTGACTCAGCACGCATGCACCAGGGTCCATACTGTCAACATGGCTTCATCACTGTGGATGCTGAACTCGACCGCCTGGCTGAGGTTGCCTTTGCCAGGTCTCTCTGCTGTAAAGGTACTCTTTCCTCCTTTCCATCTTGTACTCTCAGGAAGGAAATCACTGTGTGATCTGCTCTGAGAGAGTGAAAGTTTGCGCTCCACCTCTGAGAGCTTCACGCCACCTTCTACTGCTCTCCTTTCTGTTCTCGGTGAAGGAGTAGAAAGTCGGAATTACCTACATGGGGATGACTGGGTTTCTCTCCAGCCTTCCATTAGGGCAAGCGTTCCCCACACTGGTCCTACTGACATTTGGGGGAAGATATTTCTTAGTGGTACCATTTGCCCTTTGTGGTACCATTTACCCCACCTAGTGGGGTTCCCTGGTGGCTCAGATGGTAAAGCGTCTGCCTGCAACTTGGGAGACCCGGGTTCGATGTCTGTGTCAGGAAGATCCTCTGCAGAAGGAAATGGCAACCCACTCTAGTATTCTGGCCTGGAAAATGCCATGGATGGAGGAGCCTGGTAGGCTACAGTCCATGGGATCACAAAGAGCTGGACACCACCGAACGACTTCACTTTCACTTGCCCTAGTGAGGGTATTTACCAGCCTCCCTGCCTGCTGCGCAGTAGATACAAGCAGCAAACCATTTCCAACCACCAAAAATGTTTCCGCACGTTTCTAAGTGTCACTTTGGTGTGGGACAAAATTCCCCACTCTTCCTGGTCCTATTTGAAAACTACTACCTCAATACTCTGATAGCACTGTGAAGAAAGATCTTCCAAAAAAAAAAAGAAAAGAAAAAATATAATAATATAAAATATTCCTTCTCTAGGCATAAAACTATTATACCCCAGTAAGAATGCCCCCATTCATAAGTTTAACTTAGAGAACTCAGGAAATACAGGCATTTTTTTCAGTGCCAAAGTGCTGCCTCATTCTACGGACAGAACATAAGAGATGGAGTGAATGGTTGTGCTCTATGCATGCAACACCCATAGAATGCAGCTTGAATGGTGCTCCACCCCTCAAAGCTGAGAAAGGCAATGGCCCTGAATTTACAGATCCTAAAGAGATTCCTAGCATATTCCCCACGTTATGTTAGTCAGGATGGGCAAGGTTATGCCTTGGTAACAAACATCCTGAAAAATCTCTGTGGCTTAAAACATTGAAGGTTTATTTATTTATTTATTTTTTAGTATTCTTTTTTTTTTTTAAATTTTATTTTTACTTTATTTTACTTTACAATATCGTTATTGGTTTTGCCATACATTGACATGAATCCACCATGGGTGTATATTAGCTCCCAATCCTGAATCCCCCTCCCACCTCCGACCCCATATCATCTCTCTGGATCATCCCCGTGCACCAGCCCCAAGCATCCTGTATCCTGTATCGAACATAGGCTTGTGCTTCGTTCTTACATGATAGTATACATGTTTCAATGCCATTCTCCCAAATCATCCCACCCTCTCCCTCTCCCACAGAGTCCAAAAGTCCGTTCTATACATCTGTGTCTCTTTTGCTGTCTCGCATACAGGGTCATCATTGCCATCTTTCTAAATTCCATATATATGTGTCAGTATACTGTATTGGTGTTTTTCTTTCTGGCTTACTTCACTCTGTATAATAGGTTCCAGTTTCATCCATCTCATTAGAACTGATTCAAATGAATTCTTTTTAATGGCTGAGTAATACTCCATTGTGTATATGTACCACAGCTTTCTTATCCATTCATCTGCTGATGGACATCTAGGTTGTTTCCATGTCCTGGCTATTATAAACAGTGCTGCAATGAACATTGGGGTACATGTGTCTCTTTCAATTCTGGTTTCCTCGGTGTGTATGCCCAGCAGTGGGATTGCTGGGTCATAAGGCAGTTCTATTTGCAGTTTTTTAAGGAATCTCCACACTGTTCTCCATAGTGGCTGTACTAGTTTGCATTCCCACCAGCAGTGTAAGAGGGTTCCCTTTTCTCCACACCCTCTCCAGCATTTATTGCTTGTAGACTTTTGGATCGCAGCCATTCTGACTGGTGTGAAATGGTACCTCATTGTGGTCTTGATTTGCATTTCCCTGATAATGAGTGATGTTGAGCATCTTTTCATGTGTTTGTTAGCCATCCGTATGTCTTCTTTGGAGAAATGTCTGTTTAGTTCTTTGGCCCATTTTTTGATTGGGTCATTTATTTTTCTGGAGTTGAGCTGCATAAGTTGCTTGTATATTTTTGAGATTAGTTGTTTGTCAGTTGCTTCATTTGCTATTGTTTTCTCCCATTCAGAAGGCTGTCTTTTTACCTTGCTTATAGTTTCCTTTTTTGTGCAGAAGCTTTTAATTTTAATTAGATCCCATTTATTTTTGCTTTTATTTCCAGTATTCTGGGAGGTGGATCATAGAGGATCCTGCTTTGATTTATGTCAGAAAGTGTTTTGCCTATGTTCTCCTCTAGTAGTTTTATAGTTTCTGGTCTTACGTTTAGATCTTTAATCCATTTTGAGTTTATTTTTGTATGTGGTGTTAGAAAAAATATGGAACGCTTCACGAATTTGTGTGTCATCCTTGCGCAGGGGCCATGCTAATCTTCTCTGTATCGTTCCAATTTTAGTATGTGTGCTGCCGAAGCGAGCACTGAAGGTTTATTTTTCATTCACATTTCCTATGAGGGTCAGAAATGACCTGCTCTTTGGTGTCACTCAGGAACCCAAGATGCTAGGGTTTATATCTCAACATATGCTTCCCCAATCTTCATGGCAGAGAGAAGTGGGCACTGCCATGCCTCACACTGGCAATCATGTTTCTGGAAATGACAGTCATCATTTCTGCATACTTTTTGCTGGCCAGACCAATTCATGAGGCCATGCCTAACCTCAGGGAGTTAGGAAAGGACAATTTTACTTTGCACCTGGGAGGAGGCATGTGAGAATATTTGTGAGCAGTCCTAATGACCACCATGGGTTTCCCTCATAGCTCAGTTGGTAAAGAATCCACCTGTAATGCAGGACCCCCTGGTTCGATTTCTGGGTAGGGCAGGTCTGCTAGAGAAGGGAAAGGCTATGCACTCCAGTGTTCTGGCCTGGAGAATTGCATGGACTGTATAGTCCATGGGCTCTCAGAGTCAGACATAACTGAGTGACTTCCACTTTCACTTTCAATGATCACCACAGCTTTGAAATACAAAGCATGGTACTATTATGGCCAAACTGTTACTGAAGAATCAATATAGAAATGATTCATCCATGCCTTGCTACTTTATGACAGGGCCTCAAAAATGTTTTTTGGATAAAAGGAGTATCTCCAAATATCCAGGTATTTTTTAGGAAGAGAAAGTTACACAGGAGTCATCTGTGTAGAAGATGTTCCAACCAAGTTTAAACCAAGATATAGGATCTGGTTGCATATGAACTGAGCCTTCTCCATATCTCTTACCAGGACCTACTTATGTCTACCTATGTTAACAGAGGGTTGTGCAATCAGTGTTTTTGTTTTGATTTTTTTTTTTGGGGGGGGAGGGGGCTTCACTGTGTAGTATGTGGGATCTTAGTTCCCTGACTAGGCATCAAACCCACTCCCCGCCCCCTGCATAGGAAGCTTGGAGTTTTAACTACCGGACCACCAGGGAAATCCCACAATCAGAGTTTTGTGTAAAGATTTTTGCATGTTCGTCTCTGGAAGATTGTAGTGACCTGTCCCCTATTTCCCAACCTGCCTCTGTGGACCAAAAGATCTGAGCCTGCGGGAAGACAGCAAGCTATAAACAAAGAACTTAGGGAGCAGGTTTGACTTTGAAAGATTGTGGATATAAGTAGTGTAGTGTGGGCGCCTTGATGATGACGGAACTTTGTGGAGTAGCAAAGAGGAGATGCCTCTTCACGCCTCCATGGATAGCCAGTGGGGTCCCATCAACAATGGGGTGACGTCTTCCTGGCAGTGAAGGAAGAAGAATGACATGGCTTTCTCAGGTGGCTTAGTGTACAGTGGACAATGATAAGGAGGCTGGGGTGGGGAAATGGTTGAGCTGCTTCTCTGGTCTCCCAGGAGTAAGCCCAAGGCAGAGGGCTGACCTCTTGCAAATAAGCAGCTGAAGTTTTGGAACCAGAAGAGTCTGGGCATTAACTTAATATGATCTCCTTCACATCCAAAGGCTTGTGAAGCCTGGAGGAAATTCTAATTATGTGAGGATTTACGAACGATTTTAAAGATCTTTGAAACTGCAGTCTCTGAAAAGATTATAGACCTTTGATTTAAATATTGATTCTCACTGAGCAAAATAGCTTTTGTGTGTCAGTAAAGCAGTAACATGGACAGTTACGTTTTAAAAAATGAATATTGAATAGCTTGGTTTGATCACTGTTTTCTGAAAGTGTTGCTCTGTGTGTGTGTGTGTGTGTGTGTGTGTGTGTGTGTATAGAAACGCAGAACTACTGATGAGGTATATCTATACATGGGCTTCCCTGGTGGCTCAGTACTAAAGACTCACCTGCCAATACAGGAGATGCACATTTGATTCCTGAGTTGGGAAGATCCCCTGGAGAAGGGAATGGCAACCCATTCCAGTATTCTTGCCTGGGAAGCCCCATCGACAGAGGAATCTGACAATCTACAGTCCACAGGGTCACAAAGAGTCGGACATGGCTCAGTGACTTAAAACAGCAACAGTATGTGGTATACATGTGTGAAATTATTTATTATGGGCACATCTTGGCTTATATACATTTGCTTAATGTTTACCTTCCATGGTACTTAGAATCCTTTATGGTCATAAACGACCTGCTATTTAGGAAAGTGTGGTTTGGGAGTTGGGTCAAGTAGCACTCTTGGCTATCATCAAGCAATGAAGTGGGATCGCTTATTCCCTGGGAATGGTGAAAGATTCCCTTTTCCGCCCATGAGGTGTCCGAGGCTAATGTATTATTTATGATGTTCATCCACGTGGTAAAGTTTATTTTTGTTAATTGCCTGTGAGTCAACAACTATACCACACTTTTCCAGGAGAAAGTAGCTCATTTCCTAGTGTACACACTTTCAAGTTCTTTAAGAAGGAGGAGCCTAGAGAAGTGTTTTTGAAATCATCAACCTCCAGCAGAGAGATTGATGCATGTTCCTAGGACCCCCATCGTTGACTTGCTTAACAAGACAGAATTACAATTTGATATACTATGAACCTAGAGAGGATGGGCTGGGGGAGGAAGGTGAGAACAGAGGCAAGTCAAAGCATTCCATGGCACTTGTTTCATTCAGGATAAGATGTAAATATTGATAAAGTTAAGCAGTGAATGGGGAAAATGTGATGGTGAATCTTCATAAATTAGGAACAACTATCAGAAAACAACAATGGGTCATGTAATTTTCAAACAGTCAAAGAGTTTGATCTATCTAATGGAAGTCAGGAAAGGAGAAGTAAAAAAAAAAAAAAGTTGAGTAATTAAGATAAAATTAAAGTTAGATGGCAGAAATAAATCCTAATGTAGCAGTAATTACAGTAAATAGTAACTCACCAATTAAAAGGCAGAAGAACTCAGATTGGATGTAGAACATAAAATCTGGCAATACGGCAATACTTTGTCAATAAGAGAATATTGAAGGAAAGAAATTGGTTAGACTAATAACAAAAAGATGAAAGAATATATATCCTAGACAAATGTGAACCAAAAGAAAATTGGAAGAGTAATATAAATATCTGATGAAACAGAATTAAAGGCAAAAACCACTAAGGGCAAAGGGGATGTGATATACTTAGAAGCTAACAATATTGAATAGACCAATAATCAATAATGAAATTAAAATTATATTCAGACTCTTTTTTCTAACAAAGGCTCCAGATACAGTGGTTTTATTTGTAAGTTCTACCAAAATAAAAAAAGTAAAAATAAATAGCTCTGGGAAATAGAAAAAGTGTAAAAGCATTATAAATGACTTTATAAGACTAGCATTTTATTGATTCCAAATTCTCTAAGAGTCAATACACAAGGTAATTTGGCTTTTACACATAGATATAAGAATGCACAAAGAAATATTGGCTACAAAATAAAAGGATAAAAGGAGCAGGTGATCATGGAGAGTTTAGCCCAGGAAAGCAAAGATGGTTCAACCTCAGAAAATGCACTGCTACATAAATCCAAGGGAGAAAAACCACTCAATCATCTCAGATATAAAAAGCTCTCTTAATAAAGTTCAACATCAATTTATGATAAAAATATCTTGCAAACTATGTCTAGAAGGGGATTTCCTTAATGTGATAGATTTACGCCTCCAACCTACAGCAGAAAACATACTTCAGAGAAACTCTGGACTGGTCCCCTTTATGATTAGAAACATATGCTGCTGTTTAACACAGTGCCAAAGGTCCTGGCCAACTCTATAAGATAAAACCAAGTCAAAACAAAACAATACAGTCTAATGATTTGAAGGAAGGGTACTAAGGTGTCATTTGCTGATGATATGATCTAAATAAAAATCTATAAGAATCAACAGGAAAAGATTAGAATAGAGAGTTGAGGAGATTTGCAACACATAGATAAACTTAGAAAAATCAATTGTGGTTGCTCTCTGTACTACCAGCAAACAACTGGAAAATGAAATAGAAAACAAGATGCCTTCAAAATGGCAATAATTATCTAGCAATGAACAAAGAATATACATCATATCTATGGATAAAGTTTTAAGAAAATATGAAATGGTGAGCTTCTCCATGCTTATGAATGCTGTGCTTTAACATTATAAAGATATCAGTTTTCTCTGAACTCATGTGTGATTTCAGTGTGATCCAAAGCAAAGTTCTAATTAGTTTTTTTAAGGGATGTGACAAAGTTATTCTGTATACAGAAGAATGTAAATCCATGAATAAATAAGTTAGTTTGGAAAAGAAGAGGAAGAAAGCAGACTCCCACTACTAGATATTAAGACACAGTACAAAGAAAGGAAGAGAGAGAGAGAAAGAAAGAACAGTGAGCTATTGGTAGAAGAACAGAGAAATAGACCAAATGAGCGGACATAACTTATATTGGTATGATAAAGGTCAGTGAGCTATCAGACAATCATTTAATAGAAGGTGTTGAGAACACTGGGTCACTATATAGAGAAAGACAAAGCTAAATCCCTACATTACATCACATACAAAGTGCATCTCAGATAGATGAAGAGGTATAATGTGAAAAGTAAAACTAGGATGTTAACAGAAGATGTAGGACTGATGGGACCTAGGGGGAAGGAAGGACTTCTTCAACATGGCCTAAAGAACAAATCATTAGATGATGATTGATGTTTTTAATTACACACAAAGAGAGTTCGGCTTAAAAAAGACAACATAGACAAAATTTGTAGATGAGAGATTAGGAAAACAAATCTGCAATGTCTAAGACCAATGAGAAACCAATGTATAGAATACGAGGAACTCTTCCAATAAGAGAAAAATGGACAAAGGATGTGAATAGCAATTCATAGAAGGGGTAAACCTAAATAACTAGCAAACATATACAGAGATGCTCAAACTCAGCAATATTCAGAGAAATGCAACTTAAAATAAGAAAAGAATAACATTCTATTCCCATTTTAATTGCAAAATTTATAATCAATTTAATTGGCTAACAGATGGGTTGGATATGGGATGCTAGGAACCCTCCTCTCCTACTGGTGGGAATGGAAACTGGCCAGTCACCCAGGAGAGCAACTGGGCAGGGCTTACTTCAATGATTTGTGTGTAAGGATGTAGAGACTCAAAAACCCACTTGTGGGTGACTTCAGAAAAAAGTCTTTGCATGAATCCAGAGGAAGACACAGATGCAAACGCTCCGTACATAGTGTTTGTGTCAGCCTACATGTCAGAGGGGAAGTAGTTCAGCACAGCATGGTGAGCAGATAATGAAATAGCACGCAGTAGCTACAGTACAAAATCGATGTACTCATAGCGACAGGGACCAAACTTGAATACACAGAACTCAGCTGAAAAAGGAAAAATATGTGGTTCACAGCCCAATGCTGTTTATGTAAATTGAAAAATGCATATATAGACACACAATAAACAATTCTACACCTTCCAGAGCCATGGTTTTTCCAATAGTCGTGTATGGATGTGAGAGTTGGACCATAAAGAAAGCTGAGCCCCAAAGAATTGATGCTTTTGAACTGTGGTGTTGAAGAGGACTCTTGAGAGTCCCTTGTACTGCAAGGCGATCCAACCAGTCCATCCTAAAGGAAATCAATCCTGCATATTCATTGGAAGAACTGATACTGAAGTTGAAACTCCAACTCTCTCCTGGGTGACTGGCCACCTGATGCAAAGGGCCAACTCATTGGAAAAGACCCTGATGCTGGGAAGGATTGAAGACTGGAGGAGAAGGGGACGACAGAGGGCGAGATAGTTGGATGGCATCACTGACTTGGTGGACATGAGTTTGAGCAAGCTCCGGGAGTTAGTAATAAACAGGGAAGTTTAGCATGCTGTAGTCCATGGGGTCACAAAGAGTTGGACATGAATGAACAACTGAACTGAACTGAAAATTTTACAGAGATACCTACAAATTTGTGGATACATATAAAGTGCATTTGAACTGTTGCCTGTGAGAGACAATGGGAGTGGGAACTTTTTTTAAGGAAGTCAATAAGTAAATAAAATAAGAGAGCAGACTTGCCTGGATTGATGAAGAAAATAAGCCATGAATGAGACGTAAGATAAATTCAACCATCTGTCTCTGAAATCCAGAATGCCAGGAAAGTAACTCTATGTGCATACATTCCTGCCCACATATATTTTCTCTGTTTCCTCATTTGCCACTAAATACGGACAACCTAATATGAGAGGTTTTAAAACTAAGTCACCTTTGAAAGGAAGAACTAAATTTCCGGCTCCTGCAGTTTGGAGGAAACAAGTGGTCTCCATCCTTAATTTAGAGGGGTTCAGTCCAATGTTCATCACCTGTTCCTCACACCTGGCTTTACTTGGCCTCCTGTTGTAGCCTACAGAAGAATTCCAGGGAGACCTTCTGTTTTCAAAATCAAGGCTTCAGAGCAGGCATCTCCCCCGGCCCCCCTATTTTGCCTACACAGACTTTCTAATTGATTGATGCTTTCCCTTCCATCAGGCTGCATCAGTTATATTAGCAGCTTTATGGTCTGATATCTGATCCCTTGGCAATCCCACAAGGCGAACGTAGGTTGTTACAGGCAACCAAGTCCTCAGACAATGTCCAGGTTTCCCAGATAATAACTTCTCAAGATTTATTTTTTTTCATTAAGAGTCTGTTAGATTCCCTAAATTTTATTTGTAACATGGTACAAAGGAGAATTAATTGAATGTCAGGGACTTTTCCTTCTGCGGTGGCCTTTATGCTTGCCTAAAAGTAGAAAATAAACCATTATGGGGCCCCAGATAGATCAGCTCAACTAATTCCTGCCTTCAGCTTTGGTTACAGCTATCTCGGTTTATTGGTCCTATTTTCAGAAAACTCTTGGACGTAATATTTTCCCACCTCCATTTGGCCTCCTCGTGAGGGAATTCCCCTTTATAGTGATTCCCACATCCTCCACGAGGCTGGTTTCAGCTTCAGTTATTATTTTGTTCAATGAAGACAGAGCATCTGGAAAATATCCTTTGTTCAATAAATGTTCATGAATCTAAGCCTCTTAATAGTTCCCCAAGCAGTCTTTATTTCTCTCCCTAATCAATTTTTGTTATAGCAACCTTTCTAATGGTGATAATTCCAAGGAAGGCTGTAATTCTAGGTATTTAGCAGATTTCCTATTAATAACAGATTTCATTATTATGGGCATACATGGAATCTGTCACAATATAGAGCTTATCAGAAGAACCCAATGTTCTTCCTATAGATTTGGTGCTGACTTAATCTCCGTCATTCAAGCAAGGTTAGTAGATGCTGTTTCTCCACAAATTACCAGTCTCTTGAGTGGTAGAAGCATGTCATTACTGTAGAATACTCCATTTATTAAAAGTATTAAATTTTGCTATTTCTTGGTATGACAAGTTCAGGGGTCACAGAGGTCAAGGCCTTTAGTGTGCACACCTGTGCTGCAGGAACTGTGGGTAGAATAATTGGGAATCTTGGCAGTTTCCAGTTCCCTTGATCTTGAGCACATCTCTGTGTCTAATTAAACTTATAGAAACATATCTGTGTTTGGAAGGCAATTTTACCTCTAATTAGTTGGATGGCCTTGAATATATTAATTCCCCTCCTTAGCCTCAGTGTCCTCACCTATGAGATGAGAATTCCTTCATTCATTTAGCAAGCACTTATTTTATTTGTTTTGTTTTTAATTTATTTATTTTTAGTTGGAGGGTAATTGCTTAGCAATGCTGTGATGGTTTCTGCCATACATCAACATGAATCAGCCATAGGTATACACATGTCCCCTCCCTTTTATACCTCCCTCCCACCCCTCTAGGTTGTCACGGAGCACCAGGCTAGGCCCCCTGCATCACACAGTAACTTCCCATTAGCTGTCTGTTTTACACATGGTAATGTATATGTTTCAGTGCTACCCTCGCGATCCCACTCTCTCCTTCCTCTGTTGTATCCATAAGTCTGTCCTCTGTCTGGGTCTCTATTCCTGTCCTGCAAATATGTTCATCAGTACCATTTTTTCTAGATTTCATATATGTGTGTGTGTGTGTGTGTGTGTGTGTGTGTGTG
>SJYT01037306.1:0-19026 GCA_006410635.1 Cephalophus harveyi
CCAAACATGCATCAGAAAAATATTAATTTCACAAAATCAGATTTTCTTATCTGTATTTTTATATTCCTTTATATGGAATTATACCTGAAATTAACAAAGTTCATAAAAGCATATAGAATCATTACATTTCAAAACCAAAAGGGGTTCAGAATAGCCATAATCATTTATGAGTGATATTTTAAAAAGTCACAGAAGTATCCGAATTATAAGAGAATTCTTTCCACTACAACCACATCAAATTTACAGGATTCCTTATAATATATTATTATTGCAAGTAGTCTTTACCAAAGGGTGGGGTAACTATCCTCTGCCATTGCTGTATCTATTATCTATAATCTGCAAGAAGATGGCTGTCAAGAGACAACAAGACAATCCACCCCAAATGTAAAATAGTGACTAGGGATGATAATAAGCACCATATCCAGGTATCTGTTCATTGGAAAGCCTATTTCTTTTATTTTATACCAGAAACCCCTCCCAAATCTTTCTGAATCAGGAATTGGCTTATTTTCTTTTAAAGTCTTATGAGAGTTAAGAATTTCCAACAATCATGTGTTTTCCCCCTTTATCTTTTCTAAAATTTAAATCTCCTTTTTAAGTGGAAGAAAACTTTTCACATACCCATTTAACAGGAGTCTCAGACTATCATCCACAGGCAAAAACCAACCAGTTGCCTGTTTCTATAAAGTTTTATTGAAACACAGAAGAAAAAAATTCCAACCCTCTTCTCTGGAATATACACCCTCTAACTCAAAAGTCTCTTTTGACAGTTTACCACTTTTTTCTTTATAAATTTTGCTTAGTGCAGAAAAATGAGAGACACAGAGAGAGAGGTATATTTTAAAATATTTTCCCCATGTGTACTATTAAAATTGCTTTTAAAACAGAACTGTTAATCTAAACACCTAAAACTGAGATTGCATATTAACATCTTGTATTGCTGCAAAAGCAGACTGACAACAGCAGATTGCACCACATGAAAAATAACCTGAAGCACTATCTTTCAACAAAAGGACAATTTTTTTAACATTTTTAAATTTTATTCTGTTATTGAAGGATAACTGCTTTATAGAATTTTATTGTCTTCTGTCAAACCTCAACATGAATCAGCCATAGGTATATACATATATTCCCTCCCTTTAGAAGCTCCCTCCCCATCCCACTCCTCTAGGTTGATAAAGAGCCCCTTTTTGAGCTTCCTGAGCCATACAGCAAATTCCTGTTGGCTATCTATTTTACATACGGTAATGTAAGTTTCCATGTTACTCTTTCCATACCTCTCACCCCCTCTTCCTCTCTCCCCATGTCCATAAGTCTATTCTCTATGTCTGTTTCTCCACTGCAGCCCTGTAAATTAATTCCTCAGTACCATTTTTCTAGATTCCGTGTATACGCATTAAAATACAATATTTATCTCTTTTTGACTCACTTCACTCTCTATAATAGGTTCTAGGTTCATCCACCTCATCAGAACTGACTCAAATGCATTCCTTTTTTTGGCTGAGTAATAGTCCATTGTGTTTATGTACCACAACTTCTGTATCCATTCACCTGTTGATGAACATCTAGGTGGCTTCCATGTTCTAGCTATTGTAAACAGTGCTGCAATGAATAGGATACATGTGTCTTTTTCAATTTTGGTTTCCTCAGAGTATATGCCTAGGAGTGGGATTGCTGGGTCATATGGTGGTTTTAATCCTAGTTTTTTAAGGAATCTCCATACCATCTTTCACAGTGGCTTATCAATTTACATTCCCACCAACAGTGCAACAGTATTCCCTTTTCTCCACACCCTCTCCAGTATTTACTGTTTGTAGACTCTTTGATGATGGCCATTCTGAGCAGCATGAGGTGATATCTCATCGTGGTTTTGATTTGCATTTCTCTAATAATGAGCGATGTTGAGTGTCATGTGTTTGTTAGCCATCTGTATGCCTTCTTTGGAGAAATGTCTGTATAGGTCTTTTTCTCACTTTTTGACTGGGTGGTTTGTTTTTCTGGTATTGAGTTGTATGAGCTGCTTTTATATTCTGGGCTTTTGTTTTGTGGGAGATTTTTGATCACAGTTTCAATTTCAGTGCTTGTAACTGGCTTATTCATAATTTCTATTTCTTCCTGGTTCAGTCTTAGAAGACTGAACTTTTCTAAGAATCTGCTCATTTCTTCCAGGTTATCCATTTTATTGCCATATGGTTGTTCATAATAGTCTCTTATAATCCTTTGTATTTCTGCATTGTCTGTTGTAACCTCTCCTTTTTCATTTCTAATTTTGTTGATTTGATTCTTCTCTTTTTCTTGATGAGTCTGGCTAAAGGTTTGTCAATTTTATCTTTTGAAAGAACCAGCTTTTAGTTTTATTAATCTTTACTATTGTTTCTTTCATTTCTTTTTCATTTATTTCTGCTCAGATCTTGATGTTTCCTTCTACTGATTTTGAGGGGTTTTTGTTCTTCTTTTTCTGGTTGCTTTAGGTGTAAAGTTAGATTGTCTATTTGACGTTTTCCTTGTTTCTTGAGGTAGGATTGCATTGCTATAAATTTCCCTCTTAGGACTGCTTTTGCTGCATTTCATAGGTTTTGAGTTGTCATGTTTTCATTGTCATTTGTTTCTAGAAATTTTCTGACTTCCCTCTTGATTTCTTCAGAAACCTGTTGGTTATTTAGAAACGTGTTGTTTAATCTCCATGTGTTTGTATTTTTTAGATTTTTTCTTGTAATTGATATCCAGTCACATAGCACCGTGGTTGGAGAAGATCCTTGATATGATTTCAATTTTCTTAAATTTACTGAGGTTTGATTTGTGACCCAAGATGTGGTCGATCCTGGAGAATGTTCCATGTGCACATGAGAAGAAGGGGTATTTTTCTGCATTTGGATGGAATGTCCTGAACATATCAATGAAATCCATTTCATCTAATGTGTCATTTAAGACTTGTGTTTCCTTATTAATTTTCTGTTTTGATGATCTGTCCATTGGTGTGAGTGGGGTGTCAAAGCCTATTATTATTATGTTATTGTCAATTTCTCCTTTTATGTCTGTTAGTGTTTGTCTTATGTATTGAGGTGCTCCTATGTTGGGTGCATAGATATTTACAATTGTTATGTCCTCCTCTTGGATTGATCCCTTGGCCAATATGTAATGTCCTTCCTTATCTCTTGTAAACTTCTTTAGTTTAAGGTCCACTTTGTCTGATATGAGGATTGATACTCCAGTAAAAAAAAAAAAAAAAAACAGAACTTTCTTTTGAAAGTAAAAAAACACTTTTGCTTCCCATTTGCATGGAATATATTTTTCCATCCTCTCACTTTCAGTCTATATGTGTCTTTAGGTCTGAAGTGGGTTTCTTGTAGACAGCATATATATGGGGTCTTGCTTTTCTATCCATTCAGCCAATCTGTTTCTTTTGGTTGGAGCATTTAATCTATTTACATTTAAAGTAATTATTGATATATATGTTCCCATTGCAATTTTCTTAATTGTTTGGGGTTGATTTTGTAGATTTTTTTCTTCTGTTGTATTTCTTGACTATATAAGTCCCTTTAACATTTATTGTAAAGCTGGTTTGGTGGTACTGAATTCTCTTAACTTTTGCTTGTCTGAAAAGCTTTTTATTTCTCCATGTATTTTGAATGAGATCCTTGACAGGTACAGTAATCTTGGTTATCGGGTTTTCCCTTCCAGTACTTTAAATATATTCTTCCATTCCCTTGTGACCTGCAGAGTTTCTGCTGAAAGATCAGCTGTTAAATGTATGGAGTTTCCTTTGTATGTTACTTGTTGCTTCTCCCTGCTGCTTTTAATATTCTTTCTTTGTGTTTAGTCTTTGTTAGTTTCATTAGTATATGTAGGACAAAACAATTTTTTACAACTTGTTTAAAATTAGAAAGTATTCAAACAAAAAAAAATTTCCCATCTTAAATTAATTCATTTGATTTCTTGTATGAAATAATTTCCAACTAAAGTCAGCTTAATAAAGAATACTTTCACTGGACACCTGTATCACATATCACTTTGGAATTCAATTCTTCTTTGTCCAAAGACAAATGAAAATATTCAAGTAATGTATTTTAACATAAGTAAGCTATCGAGGCTTCCCAGGTGGCTCAGTGGTAAAGAATCTGTCTGCCAACACAGGAGATGAGGGTTCGATCCCTGGTTTGGGAAGATCCCTTGGAGAAGGCAATGGCAACTCACTCCAGTATCCTTGCCTGGGAAATTCTATGGAGAGAGGTGCCTGGAAGGCTACAGCCACAGGGTCACAAAAAGATTGGGACACTATTTTGCAACTGAACAATAACAGCAACAAGCTATCTAGTAATCTAGATAGACAGTTCTACTACTGAAGCTATTAGATGTTTTAATTTCAATGCTTTTTATTTTTTTCAGTTTTTAAAGGTTATATCCATTGATAATTACTAGAAAATATCTGTTATATTCCTCATGCTGTACAATATATCCTTGTAATTTATTTTATACCTAGTATAAAATATATGAAAAAAATTTTTAGAAGTATTTACCTCTTAACCTCCTACCCATACACTACCCCTCCCCCAGTCCTCTCCCCCACTGGTAACCACTGGTTTGCTCTCTGTATCTGTGAATCTAAAGCTATTCGATGTTTAAAACCCCACATTAGAGATTATTCATAAGAGTGGCCTTTTTTTTTTTAAAGAAGTAAGTGAGAATGGTTCTTTAGTTTACCTTCAATCTTGTTTTAGAATTATCCACTGCTACTATTCTTCACTAGTTGGAGATAATTACCTCATTTGACAAACATCCCTACTATGTACTAGATGCTGGGAATAAAATAGATGCTCAATAAACTATGATTCCTGGACTTGAGAAATGCACATTCCAATAGAAGACGAAAAGATAGATTACAGCATAATGAGCACCATATTCATTAAAAAGTATTTTGGGATGAGGGGGGATAAATGGTTCTAACATTACTGGAGAAGCAGTAACAGTTAAATTTGGATTTACTGTAATAAATCAAGGGTCAAAAGGATAGAAATCAAAAATATACAGAGTTGACCCTTGAACAACACAAGTTTGAAGTGCATTAAGTCCACTTATACATGGACCATTTACTTCGCATTTATACTACAGTAGTATATGATTACGGTTGGTTGAATCTGTAAATGCAGTCACAGTTTGGAGGGCTGACTGCATACACATGACTGTTAAACGTGGATTTCTGACTTGTGGAAGGTAAGCACCCCTGCTGCTGCTGCTGCTGCTGCTAAGTCGCTTCAGTTGTGTCCGACCCTGTGTGACCCCATAGACGACAGCCCACCAGACTCCCCTGTTCCTAGGATTCCCCAGGCAAGTACACTGGAGTGGGTTGCCATTTCCTTCTCCAATGCATGAAAATGAAAAGTGAAAGTGAAGTCGCTCAGTCGTGTCTGACTCTTATCGACCCCATGGACTGCAGCCCACCAGGCTCCTCCGCCCATGGGATTTTCCAGGCAAGAGTACTGGAGTGGGTTGCCATTGCCTTCTCCAAGCACCCCTAAGCCTCATACTATTCAAGGGTAAACTGTATAGAAAATGAAAAAGAATATATAACCAACAAGTTCATATGGAGAAAACTATAAGGAATAAATGAAATAACAAAAAATAATGATACATAAGAAAAGAGAAAAAGTGAACATAAATAGTAAATTGGGAGTCATAAACCCAAATGTAATAGCATTAAATATAAATGGGCTAAATTCTCTAAATAAAAAACTAGATAAAATGTAAAATTAAATTCTATCCTGCCTACAAAGAGACACTTTTAAGGACCCAGAAATACAGAAAGTTAAGAATAAAAAGTATATCATATAAACATTAACTAAAAGAAAGCTATTTTAACTATGCTAATAGCAGAAAAAACTAGACTTTAAGGTAGGAACACTATTAGAGATAAAGAAGGACGTTTCATGATAACAAAGGAATGAAATCACTAGGAAGAGATCACAATTCTCAATCCGTACCCACCTGGTAATCGAACAACAAATTATTTTAGCAAATAAATGACAGAACTAAACAGAGGAATAGACAAATCTACACTCAGACAGATCTAACAGTTCTAACACATCTCTCTTAACATCAGGCTAAGCATACAAAAAACTAGGAAGGACAGTGAAATTAGGAACACAATGGCATCTATAAAACATGCAATCACAATGAGAAAATACAGTCCTCCCTTGATATCTGCAGGGAATTGCTTCCAGGAACCCTGAAGAAACCAAAATCCACAGATGCTCAAGTTCCTTAGAGTTGGCCCTCCACACTGCTGGATGTGGAACTGTTGAATATAGAGGATTGTTTATCTTCTTTTCAAATGCATATGAAAGAGTTACTAAAATTGATCAAATGTTGCATTGTAAAGCGAGCATAGATAAAAATTCAAAACTTTAAAATCTTTTTGAATACTCTCTGCACAGTGGAAATAAGTTAGAAATCAATAACTAAAAACAGAAAATCCTCAACTGTCTGAAAGTTAAACAGTACCTTTTAAACAATGAGTCAAAGAAATCCCAACAGAAAGTAGAAAACATTTTAAATTAATTAATAACGAAGATACAAACTTTAAATCTGTGTCTGGCTCTGCGACCCCATGGACTGTAGCCCACCTGGGTCCTCTGTTCATGGAATTCTCCAGGCAAGACTACTGGAATGGATTGCCATTCCCTTCTCCAGGGGATCTTCCCAACCCAGAGATCAAACCAGGGGCCTCCTGCATTGCAGGCAGATTCTTTACTGTCTGAGCCACCAGGGAAGCCCCTTGTTTGCTATCCCAAAGCAATGACAAACAAGGCAATCTGTGGTCTGAAAATGCAAAGACTGGAAAGAAGAAAGGCTGAAAAACAATGATCTAAACTTCCATCTCAAGAATTAGAAAAAGAAGAGGAACTTAAAAAAAAAAAAAAAAAGCCGAAGGAAGGAAATACTAAATATGATAAAGAGAAAGCAACAAATTAAGAAATATACAGAGAGGAATTAACAAAGCTAAAGGCTGGTTCTCTGAAGATATTAATAAACTTTATATACTCCTAGCAAGAAAAAAATGGGAAAAACAGAAATCACCAAAATCAGGAGGGAAAAATGGGAAATGACCAGACTTTTAAATGATAAAAAGATATTCAGAGGATATTGAGAGAAGCTTTAAATTTGGTAACATACATGAATGGGTATATTCCTTGAAAAACTCGCTGAAACTGATAAAAGAATAAATAGGAAATCTGAATTGTTCAGTATCTATTAAATAAATTGAGTCTATTACTAAAAGACTTCCCACAAAGACAATTTGTGGTTCAGATTTCTTCCCTGGTGAATTCTTCCAAAAGCTTAAGAAAGAAATAATATTAACTGTACACAAATTCTTCTACAAAACAGAATAAAAACATTTCCCAACTTGTAAAGTCAGATAATCTTAATGACAAATCTAGACAAGGACACTATAAGAAAGAATAAGCACAGACCAACTACTTTCATGAATGTGCAAAAATCCCAAATAAAATATCACCTCACTTAATGTACTACTACTACTAAGTCACTTCAGTCGTGTCCGACTCTGTGCGACCCCATAGACAACAGACCACCAGGCTCCCCCATCCCTGGGGTTCTCCAGGCAAGAACACTGGAGTGGGTTGCCATTTCCTTCTCCAATGCATGAAAGTGAAAAGTGAAAGTGAAGTCGCTCAGTCGTGTCTGACCCTTAGCGACCCCATGGACTGCAGCCCACCAGGCTCCTCCATCCATAGGATTTTCCAGGCAAGGGTACTGGATTGGGGTGCCATTGCTTTCTCCATCACTTAATGTAAAGATACACAAAAAAGATAATACAGCACAACCCAGTTTGTTTATTCCAAGGTTAGCATCAAAAAGTCAGTCAATGTGATTAACTACATAAAGAGAAAAAAGGAGAGAAATTATATGTTGTTCTTGAAAGAAAAGTATTTGATAACATTTGTTGTTGTTCAGTTGCTAAGTCATGTCTGACTCTGCGACCCCATGAATGGTAGCTCGCCAGCTTCCCTATCCTTCACTATCTCCCAGAGTTTGCTCAAACTCATTCAGCATCATCCACTTACAATAAAAATTATCAGCAATCTTTTAGTAAAAAAGAACTAAGAAAAACCTACTGCAAACATCATGTGTGTGTGTGTTAGCTGCTCAGTCGTGCCCGACTCTTTGCGACCCCATGGACTGTAATCCACCAGGTTCCTCTGTCCATGAGATTTTCCAGGCAAGGATACTGGAGTGGGTTGCCATTTCCTTCTCCAATGCATGAAAGTGAAAAGTGAAAGTGAAGTCGCTCAGTCGTGTCTGACCCTTAGCGACCCCATGGACTGCAGCCCACCAGGCTCCTCCATCCATAGGATTTTCCAGGCAAGGGTACTGGATTGGGGTGCCATTGCTTTCTCCATCACTTAATGTAAAGATACACAAAAAAGATAATACAGCACAACCCAGTTTGTTTATTCCAAGGTTAGCATCAAAAAGTCAGTCAATGTGATTAACTACATAAAGAGAAAAAAGGAGAGAAATTATATGTTGTTCTTGAAAGAAAAGTATTTGATAACATTTGTTGTTGTTCAGTTGCTAAGTCATGTCTGACTCTGCGACCCCATGAATGGTAGCTCGCCAGCTTCCCTATCCTTCACTATCTCCCAGAGTTTGCTCAAACTCATTCAGCATCATCCACTTACAATAAAAATTATCAGTAATCTTTTAGTAAAAAAGAACTAAGAAAAACCTACTGCAAACATCATGTGTGTGTGTGTTAGCTGCTCAGTCGTGCCCGACTCTTTGCGACCCCATGGACTGTAATCCACCAGGTTCCTCTGTCCATGAGATTTTCCAGGCAAGGATACTGGAGTGGGTTGCCATTTCCTTCTCCAAGGGATCTTCCCAACCCAGGGATCGAACCCGGGTCTCCTGCAGTGCAGGCAAATTCTTTACCAACTGAGCTACAAGGGAAGCCTGCAAACATACTTAGTGGTAAAACTGTAAAACTGTTAATGCTTTCTACAACACTGTGGTCCTAGGCAGTGCAGTTTAAGACAGAAAGGCCATAAACTTTAAAAAGGTTAGAAATAAAATAGGTAGAAAACATGACATGTTTTCAGAATGCTAAACACACACACAAAAAAATGCAGAAAATCTATTAGAATTAATAAGCACATCTGGTAAAATTGCTAATTACAAGAATATTTTTAAAAGTCAATTTAATGTCTATGCTGCTGCTGCTGCTAAGTCGCTTCAGTCGTGTCCGACTCTGTGCGACCCCACAGATGGCAGCCCATTGGGCTCCGCCATCCCTGGGATTCTCCAGGCAAGAACACTGGAGTGGGTTGCCATTTCCTATATATCAACAAAAAAGAAAAAAGTTTTAAAATTATTATAATAGAGACATTAAATATGGAAGAACAAATCTAAAAAGATAAAATCTATCCAAAACTATGAAACATCTTTGAGAAAAATTTCAGAATAATTACAAATACATGAAGGGATGGAGATTTTTTACTCATGGATTGCATTTAAGTCTAAGAAAAAAGTTTTAAAATTATTATAATAGAGACATTAAATATGGAAGAACAAATCTAAAAAGATAAAATCTATCCAAAACTATGAAACATCTTTGAGAAAAATTTCAGAATAATTACAAATACATGAAGGGATGGAGATTTTTTACTCATGGATTGCATTTAAGTCTTGTCAAGATGGCAGATAATGTACAGATTAAATGCAACCTTAAAAAAAATTCCAGTAGATTTTTTAAATGGAAATTGACAAGTTGATCCTAATATCTAGTTTGCAAAGCCCAAGAATAGCCAAGACAGTCTTGAACACAAAGCTGGAGAACTTTTATTTCCAAACACCAAGAAATAGTTATTAAACCAATATGATATTAGCTCAAGGACAGAGAGACTAATGGAACAGAAGAGGGAGTCCGGAAGCACACACACAAATGATGCCATCACCTTGCTGTTGTTCANATCTAGTTTGCAAAGCCCAAGAATAGCCAAGACAGTCTTGAACACAAAGCTGGAGAACTTTTATTTCCAAACACCAAGAAATAGTTATTAAACCAATATGATATTAGCTCAAGGACAGAGAGACTAATGGAACAGAAGAGGGAGTCCGGAAGCACACACACAAATGATGCCATCACCTTGCTGTTGTTCAGTCGCTCAGTCACCTGACTTATGATAAATGTGACACTTGAGTGTAGTGAGGAAAGAATGGTCTTTTTTAATAAATGGTACTAGGGAAGATCCCCTGGAGGAGGCCATGGCAACCCACTCCAGTATTCTTGCCTGGAGAACCCCATGGACAGAGGGGCCTGAAGTGCTTCTGTCCACAGGGTAGCAAAGAGTCAGACACAACTGAAGCTATTTAGCACACGTCAAACTGAGTTTCCTAAGGAAAATATTTAATCTTGACTCCTATACTTCACAGCATAAACAAAAAATAAAGTACAGGTGGACTGTTGATGTAAAAGACAAAACTAAATCTTTTAGAAGAAAACAGAAGAATATTTTCATTACCTTGGAGTACTAGACCAATTTCTTAAGCAAGCCACAATAAACACAAACCAAGAAGGAAATTTGATGGACTACTTCACAATTATGAGTTTCTATTTATCACAACATAAAGAGAATGAAAAATCAAGCCACCAAATGGGGAAAGATACTTACATCACATAGACCCAGCAAAGATCCACATAGAATGCACAAAGAATTGCACAAAACATCAGACATTGCAAATGATAAACCACTTGAACTGGCATGTCACAAAAGACTTATGGAAAGGTGCTTAACTTCAACAGAGATCAGGGAAATGCAAATTATATAAATCCCCACATGATGTTCCATCAAACATACCAGAATCGCTAAAGTGAAGACAGAAAAATATCAAGTGTTAGTGAGGATTAGAGACACTGGAATTCTCATACAGTTGACCCTTGAGCAACATGAGTTTGAACTGCATGGGTCCACTTAATGTAGGCTTTTTTCACTGAATACAGTACTACACAGTCAGTGGTTGGTAGAATCTGAGAATGTAGAACTGCTGATACAGCCCACTGTGAAGTTACATGCAGATTTTAGGCCATGTTCAGAGTCAGCACCCCTAACACTACTCCACTGTTCAAGAGTCAACTGTGCACTGCTCACTACTATGCAGCCTGGTACAATGCCTTTGGGAAACTGTTGTATCCACTGAAGCCAAACATCTACACACCGTATCACCCAAGAACTCCACTCCTAGGTATATATCTGACAGAAGTAGGTACATATATTCACCAAAATACATATTCATGAATATTCAATTAGTAATAGTCAAAGAGTGAAAACAATGCAAGTGTCCTATTTAGGCAGAAAGGATACTGTGGTATATTCACCTCACAGACTGGATTTGTTGACTGTTGCCTCATTGTGAATTTGAAATGAATGGAATAATATGTATCTTTTCCTATTTAGTTTATTTTGCTCAAAGTTATGTTTGTGAGATTCATCCTTTTTGTTGCACACAGCTGTAATTTAATGTTCAGTGCTGTATCAAAATCAGAGAGGCAAAACTAACAGTGCTGAAAGCTAGGAGTATGTAGTAACTGAAAGAAGGGAAGGAATAGATTTCTGGGGCTTTGCGTCATGTTCTCTTTTGTTAGTAATATTGTATTCCCAGAACTCAATTATCTTCAAACTGGAAGTTTGCACCTTTTGTCACCTTCACCTTTTTGCTAACCTCCCTCCAACCTGTTCTCTGTATTCGTGGGTATGGTTTCTTTAAGATTCCACATATAAGTGGGATCACATAGTACTTGTCTTTCCCTGACTTACTTCACTGAGCATAATGCCCTCAAGGTCTATCCATGTTGTGGCAAATGGCAGGATTCCCCCTTTTTATGGCTGAATAATTTTCAATTGTGTATACACATCACATTTTCTTTATGCATTCATCAAGTGATGGGCACTTAGGTTCTTTCCATGTCTTGACTATTCCAAGTAATGCTGCAATCATCATGCAAGTGCAGGTACCTTTCTGAAACAATCATTTTGTTTCCCTTGGGTAATGTGCTTTTTTCTTGAACTGGGTGCTGGATATAAAGCTGTGTTCTTTTTGCAAAAAAAATCATGGTACAATAATGCTGTGTGTACTTTTCTATATGCATATGATACATCAATAAAAATCTATATTAAAAAATGGAAGCAAAGTGTAGCTAGAAACAAGGCTAAATACATCAGTATGGTATTCTACATATGTTTTAGAGGTTGGCCACAGATTTAACACTGCTGCTGCTAAAATGTTTCAGTCGTGTCCGACTCTGTGCCAAACCCATAGACGGCAGCCCACCAGGCTCCTCTGCCCCTGGGATTCTCCAGGCAGGAATACTGGAGTGGGCTGCCATTTCCTTCTCCAATGCATGTTGCTGCTGCTTCTGCTGCTAAGTCGCTTCAGTCGTGTCTGACTCTGTGCAACCGTATGGGCAGCAGCCCTCAAGGCTCCTCTGTCCACAGGATATTGGAGGTAAGAATACTGGAATGGGTTGCCATTTCCTTCTCCCGATTTAACACTAAGATTTCTAATAGCTGTATGAGAAAAAGAGAAGTTGCCAGCTACACATTTATGCCCAGTAGATATAAGTAAATCAACTGCCTAAAGATACAACTCTTAGCACTAAAAAAATAAAAAAGATATTTCTCATAGAAATCTTCACAAAAAAAAGACTTTTTTTTGCATAATAAACAATGTTCTTGACAACAATTTCAAGAAGATCCTCTGTGAAGGCTTCTTCTGCTGACACTCGATGTAGGCTGCTGCAATCTTACCAAAGCAAGACGGGGCAAAAGCAACTGGAGATGGGACAGGGCAAAGCGATGCAACCTACACACTCAGCTGCTCTCTGGGCGGACCCAGGGATATAGTTTATAAACCTGTAAGACTAATACAATAGTGGATAAGCTCCATATTTCCCCCTGAATATCACATCTCTCAACCAAGTTCTGACATTTATCAATCAGCAGTGAGATTAACACAATACCCTCTAATAAATGTGTTCAGTTCAGTTGCTCAGTCATGTCCGACTCTTTGCGACCCCGTGAATCTAAGCACGCCAGGCCTCCCTGTCCATCACCAACTCCAGGAGTTTACCCAAATTCATGTCCATCGAGTCGGTGATGCCATCCAGCCATCTCATCCTCTGTCGTCCCCTTCTCCTCCTGCCCCCAATCCCTCCCAGCATCAGGGTCTTTTCTAATGAATCAACTCTTTGCATGAGGTGGCCAAAGTATTGGAGTTTCAGCTTTAGCATCAGTCCTTCCAATGAACACCCAGGACTGATCTCCTTTAGGATGGACTGGTTGGACCTCCTGGCAGTCCAAGGGACTCTCAAGAGTCTTCTCCAACACCACAGTTCAAAAGCATCAATTCTTTGGCACTCAGCTTTCTTCACAGTCCAACTCTCACATCCATACATGACTACTGGAAAAACCATAGCCTTGACTAGACGGACCTTAGTCAGCAAAGTAATGTCTCTGCTTTTGAATATGCTATCTAGGTTGGTCATAACTTTCCTTCCAAGGAGTAAGCATCTTTTAATTTCATGGCTGCAGTCACCATCTGCAGTGATTTTGGAGTCCAAAAAAATAAAGTCTGACACTGTTTCCACTGTTTCCCCATCTATTTCCCATGACGTGACGGGACCGGATGCCATGATCTTTGTTTTCTGAATGTTGAGCTTTAAGTCAACTTTTCACTCTCCTCTTTCACTTTCATCAAGAGGCTTTTTAGTTCCTCTTCAATTTCTGCCATAAGGGTGGTGTCATCTGCATATCTGAAGTTACTGATATTTCTCCTGGCAATCTTGATTCCAGCTTGTGCTTCCTCCAGTCCAGCGTTTCTCATGATGTACTCTGCATATACGTTAAATAAGCAGGGTGACAATATACAGCCTTTTCCTATTTGGAACCAGTCTGTTGTTCCATGTCCAGTTCTAACTGTTGCTTTCTGACCTGCATACAGGTTTCTCAAGAGGCAGGTCAGGTGTCTGGTATTCCCATCTCTTTCAGAATCTTCTACAGTTTATTGTGATCCACACAGTCTACTATGTATAGCATTGATTAAAACAGCTTCAGCCAAAAATATAATCATGATAGGCAAGGTATGAAGAGTCTGCTAAAGCATTCTCAAGCAAATAGTAACAAGGAAAGTAAGTCACTGCACTTAAAGTTATTTAGACGATTATATCAACAATGATATTCGGTAATATTTCACATATCTGCATTTTAACCACCCTGTTCAAGTACAAGAATATATTTCTTTCCCCTGTTTATTCAGCACAAGACGTTAAGAGGTTCAGAGTGCTAAAGCTCACTCACTGAACTTAGGTGTCTCAGTGCTTTTTTTATTTTTAAAACACTGGATAAATTTACTTATCTGCTTTCCTAGTTCACAACTAACTATAATGAGCATGTCAGGATGGGAAGCACAGAGGAAAGAGCTGGTAGCAACAGGCAGGGGTGCAGGAAATAACTGCTAACTTGGTAGAAGAGTCAGCAAATGCAAAAGCAGACCAGGAACACCAAGCACACCACGCGGCCTTGTAGCAAACAGCTCTGTGCACCTCAGGAGTCTCCAAGGCAACCGCTGCACAGGGCATATCACAGAAGCAGATCCAGAGTACAGTCACTTGTAAGGATTCTATGCAGAATCTTTTTAAATAGGGTAGGGAAATGTATAANAATGCAAAAGCAGACCAGGAACACCAAGCACACCACGCGGCCTTGTAGCAAACAGCTCTGTGCACCTCAGGAGTCTCCAAGGCAACCGCTGCACAGGGCATATCACAGAAGCAGATCCAGAGTACAGTCACTTGTAAGGATTCTATGCAGAATCTTTTTAAATAGGGTAGGGAAATGTATAATGCTTTTTAAAAAGCAGTTTATCCACAATGCTTAAAATAGTATTCTTTATTGTAATATAAATCTGAACACTTAAGATTGTAAGCTTCAGTTAAACAGAAGACTGCACGCCACAAAAAACGCTGAGTAAAGCACTGCAGTTGACTGGAGAATTTTAACTCAAACACTAGTTACAAGAAAAATACGAGCATCTCATTTCCCAAACACACTGAGAAAATGAGGCGCTATTCAAATGAGGTTATCTGAATTAACATTCAAGTTATGAAGTAGTATCTTGACCTATAGAAAACTAAGAACTATGTACACGTTATTAAAAGTACTTTAATTTTGAAAATCATCATCTGTCTCTACTATGCTTACTTCATCACACTATCTCCTTCAATCTTTCATTAGTCCTTTCTATACACAAGACAGGGAAGTTATGGCTTTATGTGGGGAGTTTCTCTTAATGTATTGGTTTAGAAGCTTGCCAAATGTTATTTTAAAATATTTATGCACCTATATTTAAATATATATCTTAGTAATTTTTCATAAACTATTATTGACTCATGGAAAGAGAACTTATATTTTAATTCCCCTTCTCACCAGAACTAAAATCAAAAGAATATGTAAGTTTTTCTATAACTTATGAAGCTTAAAAATGTAACTAGTACCTGATTTTCTAGGATGAAAAATGCACGTATAAAAAATCCTCAAGGATTTTAACAATTTTTATAAATGGTAGAGAATATGTAGAGAAAATACTAGTTTGTACATAGAAATAAATCAGTTTATGAATATTTTAGAGTTGAATGTGAAACATTTAGAGACTTTGAATGATCTATTTTTTATCAATCTGTAAAAAAAAATGATTAAAGACTACTTATTTGCTAAGTACTGTGTTTTCAGTGTACAATATATGTGTTCATGAAAAAACTGATGAAATAATTACACAATCACAATGAACCAAAATTCAATTCCTGACTATTCCACCTAACCAAATAACTCACTTCCAAAGTTCGAACTGTAACACTGTTCTTAATATGAGGTGTTTTTAAACCAAAGGAATTGTGTAGTTATGTAATAAGGCTGTAAACCTAAACTGAGAGTATGCCTAAACAGTTTAAGGGATAATGAAAAGCATTACTGTATAAGTATTGATGCATATCACCTGTACTGATTAACCTGCAAAGAACTTAAACAGGTTAAAATATCTTCCCACCCTCAACTAACACATAAACCAGAACGCTAGTCAGGGGTTGGGGGAGTTTGTTTTGGTTTGGTTTGGCTTTCTATACCGTTCCGTTTTTCCAGAATACCAGTAGAGAATCAAGGTATCACAATATAGAAGGAACAATTCAAAATGTTTTTGTTTACAGAGAAAAAAGCACATACCTCATCTAGCTGCTGCTGCTGCTACTGCTGTTAAGTCACTTCAGTCGTGTCCAACTCTGTGAGACCCCCATAGACGGCAGCCCACCGGGCTCCCCCATCCCTGGGATTCTCCAGGCAAGAACACTGGAGTGGGTTGCCATTTCCTTCTCCACTAAGTGAAAATGAAGTCGTTCAGTCATGCCTGACTCTTAGCGACCCCATGGACTGCAGCCTACCAGGCTCCTCAGTCCATGGATTTTTCAGGCAAGAGTACTGGAGTGGGGTGCCATTGCCTTCTCCTCTCATCTAGCTACCATTCAGCATATATCTACTATTACCCTGCTCATAGTTTGGAGAAATTCATAACTAAGTATGAACCAACCCATTCTGCTTGAATGAGTTCTAGCTTTTTTTTTTTTTTTTTAACTAGTTTTAGGGCTCTCAGCGAAAATTACCAATGATTCTGTCCAAAATTATTTTACAAATGAGAAATTGAAAAACAGACTTGTTAAAGGACACAATTAATTAATGACAAAGTAAACTTAGAACTCAATTATATTTTCACTAAACCAGCTTCTTCCCAACTCAAGTACGAAATCACGTCTGATCTGCTACATAAAAATTTAAAAATAAATTAACAGATGTGGGTGAGGTACCCAGGTTCCTGTAATTCTGAAAGAGAGAAAAGCAACAGAAATTCACAAATACTGACTTGTTTCTTTTGCAGAATTCGAGGTGGGGATACTTAAAACACCCAAATGGCCTACAATGACTTTTCCCCCAAAACTAAAAGCCTTTAGACAAAATCTATCAAAGAGGTTTCATTACTAGAAAAGGATAACTGATATGCACCAACTATTTGAACATGAAGAACAGTATTAGTAACATTATCCACATAAATACACAAGTTGAAATCCAAGCCAGAAACTGAAATTTATTATAGCTACAGTAATAAAATTTCTTTTAGCTACAATACTAAATTTATCGTAAACTGTAACTAAAGTCAGCATGTATGCTCATTCCAAAGTAGAAAAGAATAATTAGACAAACATAACAAAAATTCTGCTAACCTAGACAACTGTCCACACAAATTAGTAACTGAAATTTCTTAAACATGTAACTTAAACAAGGTTTAGATATGTCCCTTTCTTTTCCTGAACTGCCTCTGGTGCCACGACAAAAATGCAGACGCAAAACAGTATCCTCCACTGATTTTTTTATTCATTGGTTTTTATTCTCTTTAAAAATTGGTAGAGTATAAAACCTCTCATAGTGTTTTACCCCAAATCTTCAACAACCACCGTCCTGAAGACTGCCACAATGATTGAGAGCAGTTTATGTCAGCCCAGGTGTTTGAAGTTCCAGGTTGAAATATTTGGGTAATTAACACCATCCTACAAACATTCAAAATCACTTCAGCTGCCACAAGTAGGTAACAAAACTCTCCCAAACAGAAACTGTTTGTAAAAAAGTTAGCCTTGCTTACTGTTCTATTTACCTAACTTAAAAACACTGCCTAGATGTAAAAAAATTTCATACAACCTATCTCCCTCAAAAGGCTACATCCTAAACACCACAAATGTCAATTCAAAAGATTCCGTATTAATATTTTATTGTTTATAACTCCAAGTCCCATAAAAGTCAGTGAGGCAGGTCTTCCTACCAGCTGTTAAGTCAAAAACAATTTAAAAAAAAAAAAACTGCTCAAAGTATCTGAATATAAGTCCGAGTATAAATGTCTATATTCTGCTTAAGATGCTAGACACATCTTTACATAAGGAAAAGAAGAAAAAAAAATGTAGATTGTAAAGGAGGGAAAGGTCTCCTCATTCTCTTATTCTTACAGGATTTTTGATGGCTGAGGAAGAGTTTCATGCAACAAAGTACTTTTACAACAAATTGATGGCTCAATGATGTTCCTAAGAAATGAATGCTTAGCACTACCATGGATTTAATACCGAGAAACAAGACTTAAACAAAATGTCAGCATGCTAAAAGTCAGTTATTTCTGCAAACTAAGCTGGTTAAAAGTAATTTCTAAATACATTTTTTAAAGTAAAGGAATACTACGATTATAGTTACAAAACAAAGGCAAAACTTGACATAAATCACCGACTAGGTATCCTCCACAGTCCTACTCTTAGTATCAACTACAGAAATATCAGTAACACTGCAATTTCGAGTGCAGAGGACAAGGAAACACACACACGCGGCCAGCATGTAGCAGGCACTCACTATCTGTGGCACGAAACGACAGTATGTGTGCAAACAATCAAAAACAGAAAACAAAACGCACTCCGATTTTGAGGCAACACAGTCAACAATTACAGCAATTACTTAACAAAAAGCTGCCGGACAGCTTAACGCGCACTAAAAGGAAGTAGCTCTTCCTCCCTGCCCTCCTCTTTCACTCAGAAGCTAGATAGTACATTGAAAACAAATCCTCCCCCAGCCCCGCCCCAAGCCCTACCCTCAGCGGCTCCCAGCACTGAAACTGACGGAAAGTCCGGGGCCTCGGCGGCGCCCGGACCGGCCCCACTCAGGACGCTCCGGCCGCGGACACGCCCGGCGCGCCGGCGGCGGCCCGGGCTCCAGCCGGCTGTCTCCGGGACCCCCAGGGGCTGGCGCCCTCCCCAGCCCGCGGCGCCGGCGGCCCCCGCCTCTGTCCCCGAGCGGCGGGCCGCGCCGTACCTGCACACCGTGATCAGGTTCCTCCTCTCCACGGCGGCGTTGCGGGCGCTCAGGCTCTTCTTGACGC
>SJYT01037306.1:20371-92458 GCA_006410635.1 Cephalophus harveyi
CTTCCCCAGGGATCTCGGCGCCGCGCACGCGCGTGCCTGCTGGCCCCGCACGCCCAACCACCCGCACTCAGCCTCCACTCGCGCCCCAGCAGCGGACGCCACGGGGAGCCACGGGCCTCGCGCGCGCAGCCCCGCCCTCTCTGCACCTATCGAGCCAATGCCGCCCCAGCTGGAGCCAATCGCCGCGCGCGAGGGGCGGGGCTGCCGCGCGGATTTTTAAAGCTACCTGCTAGCGCCCGCCCCGGCGCGTGGGCAGCTGTCAAGAGGCCGGGCTCGCGCTCGCCACCCTGGTGCTGCAGACAGTCTGCACACTGGGGAGCCGCGCCGCAGCTGGCCTGGGGATTGTGGGATGCGGTGCTCACGAGAGCCCCGGGAACATTGCCGACCCTTTCCCGGAGCCCAGCTAATGGCTGGGATCGCTAGCTCTAACGGCTGACACTATTGCCGGAATCCGACTCCCCAGCCTAGTGGCATCCGTAGCTACAACGCCGAGCCTGCACTAGCTCCAGCTCCCCCACTTGACCCAGGGCCTGACTTCCAGGAAGGGAGCGGATTTTGCTGTTGGTGGTGTGCGTGTGTGCGCGCGGGGGTTGTGGTGATGGTGGTGGGGTTTGTGTGCGTGTTTGTGTCTCTGTGCGTGCGTGTGTGCGTGCCCGCGCGCTAACGCCCTCCCCTAGCCTGATAGACAACTACAAATAGCCCAAGGAGGGAAATTGCCCGCAAACATCCCTCCTGGGGTGTCTGCTCGTGAGATTTTGACGCCACTTAGCTCCTGCCCTAGCCCCCAGCATGGCCTGCAGCCCGGAGTGACCGCCCACAGAAGAAGTGCGCCGCAAGTGGACACTGCACGTTTCGCCCTTCTCCAGTCCTGGGCAGTGACCCCGGAATTAGGAGCGTGGGGCGGCGAGACTCAGGGCAGATCGGCCTCGCTCGGCTGGGCTGCTCCCTGAGATGAGGCAAGGAGTGCTATCCACAGCGCGACAGTTGGGAACCTAGCGCCCACTTTCCAGAGGTTCTCCACTCCTGACCTTACTAATAGGGAGGTCCTGGCTTTGACCCCGAGTTCTCGGGTGCTCATCTAGGTTGGCCATTCATCTCTCTTTGCATCAGTATGCCCAGATTTTAGAGTGAAGTCCTTACTCACAGTGTCCCTATGATACCTAGCTCGCTGCTGTGCAGAAAACTGGTTTTCAATAAATGCTCGTTAAATGTAACTTGAGGTCGCATTTGACATTATTTTACTTTAATTTTACAGTTTTGGTGGCTCCAAAATCCATTAAACTTTCAGCTCTGGTGTTGACATTTCTGTCAAAGAATATTATAGAATAGATACATAGACATAGTGTAGGTATCTCTGTACTTCTTGTATATTATACAAAGTACTACAGGGGGTACTGTTACTGTATGTTGAACGCTTTTAAAATAGAACTTTGTATATTAAAGCTGTAAATTGCTAATTTCCAAGATTGAAAAAAAATTGAAATCTCTATTTGAGATCATCAGGGCAAAGACTGAGCCCTTTCATCCACTCAGTCTAACCACAGTATTAATAGAATGAAAAAACCATGTAGAAAAAAACTGTCACAACTAATTTATTGCAATAAATATTCAGACATTAAAATTATAATAAACAATGTAGACTTTAAACATGATCTTTCACATAAAAGTAGGATGTTTTTCCAGGTCAGTGCACTGGTTGCCAAACATTTCTTGTCTGCTCTGTGATGAATGACATAGACGCTTGTAAGGAAGCTTATCCTACTCAAATCAAAATTGTTATTTAAATACAGATGAAAACTGCATAGAGAAAAGAATGGGAAGTTGTCAGTTATCAAGAAAATTCCATGCTGGTTTGTCCTGCCGGAGGGAGAGAACACACATATCTGAAACCCTTATCAGGAAGACAAAACTAAGTGGTCACGTCAAATAGAGAAAAGTGAGATGTCGTTATTCTTAAAATTGGCTTCCTAGCCTTTCGAGTATATTTTCATGTTACTTGTACTACGAATTTACAGTTATGACTGAAGACTTAGAAAAACTCCATCTTACATGATTAGGTAACAATGTTATTTTCCAAAAGCTACCTTTACTGGGATTCAGTTGACGGCACTTGCTGCACAAGATTTCACTTAAACCTTCTTTTCTATGCACAGTGTGTCATTAAACTGCCACATGGGGACCTTATTTGATAAAGCTTTTTTCTTAATTACCTCGAACTATATGTTGTGGGTCTCATTCTTTCTTCAGATCACTAACCTGGGAAATAATGAATCAATTATATTCCAGTGCAAAGTACAATACTACTATAGAAGCACATGAGTTTTCACATTATGTTTTGAACTATTTTGGCACCTATTGCAATTCTTTATTAATCCAAGAATTGGCACAAAGGTTATTCAGAGATGTAAAAAGACACAGTAAAAATAATGAGAACAGTAAATGCAGAATTTAACCTACAAGGACTCCATAGAACTCAGTGGGTAGATTATACTCATTCATTGTTTCCCCAATCTCCTTGTTTTCCCCATAAAAAAGGACCAAAAAAAAAAATTTTGGAAAGGCAAAATTACAATTGTAACACATAAAATGTCATCAAATCTAAAATATTATAAGCCAGAGAGATTACCAAATCATCATTTATAATCTCAAAGAAGTGGACTTTCTATGTATACCCAAGCCCAGCACATACAGAAAAGATTGATAAAACTGAAGACAACTTTTTTTAATCTATGAAGCAAGTTTCATCATAAACACAAAGGAAGTGTAACAGACTGAGAAAACATATTTGAAATTCACATCATGTACAAAAAGCTAATTTCCTTTTATACACAACTTTCTTGCAGATCAATAAGCACTGTTTCTTTCAGTAGAATAATGAAGGTGGAAGCCAAGTAGGAGACTAAAAGAGTGGGAACTGAGAATCACATGACTCTTTTTAAAGGTTATTATAAAGGGGGAGAAAAGGCGGGAGTGACCTACAGAAATGTTGAGTAAAGGGATGTTGGTATTGTATCCCTACTGTTGTGTTGTTTGTTTTCATGGAAATGACATGAGCACATTTTAAAGCTGATGGAGTGAATCCACTGGTAAGGAAATGTTAGTAATGCAACAGAGAAAAAATGATGAGAAGTGAGAATATGGAAAAGCAATGGGATCCAACGCATAGGTAGATGGATTGAGCTTTGGTTCAAGATACTAATTCTCAGTTGTAACCATAGAGAAATGTAGGAGCCCAGGTGCAAACATAAGTAATTTTAAGCTTTTATTATTAGAAAGATGAGGAAGTCCCTATCTGGTAACTTCTGTTTTAACTTCAAAATAGAGGACAAAGCCACTTATTGAAAAATTCAAACAGTCCATCTTACACCGAATGGTGAAATAAGTTGACTAATGAAATTTAGGACTCCTCGTCAAGATCTGAGGACCAATTTAAGATTGATGAGGGCTTCCCTGGTGGCTCAGATGGTAAAGAATCTCCTGCAGTGCAGGAGACCCAGCTGGATCCCTGGGTTGGGAAAATCCCCTGGAGAAGGGAATGGCAACCCACTCCACTATTCTTGCCTGGAGAATTCCATGGATAGAGGAGCCTGGCGGGCTACACAGTCCATGGGGACGCAAAACCGGGCACAACTGAATGACTAATAGATTTTCTTTTAAGATTCGTGATGATGAATTTATAGTGAGCCCTATCTATCCTAATGCGTGATTTTCCTTGATATCATTAGTGTCGTAGTCATCTGAGGCTGCCATAACAAACACCATAGTCTGGAAGGCTTAAATGATGCAGATCTATTTTCTCAAAGTTACAGAGGCTGAGAAGTCCAAGATCAAAGTACCAGTCAGTCTGGTTCCTGGTGAAAACGCTTCGTGGCTGTAGATGGCGCCATCTCCCTGTGTGCTCACAAGACCTCTTTGTGTCCTGAAGGCGGGGTAGCGAATGAGGGAGAGCAAATTCTTTGCAGGTGTCTTCAGGCTTCCCTGGGAGTTTGGACCGTAATGCGTCTGCCTACAATGCGGGAGACTCAGGTTCGATCTCTGTGTCGGGAAGGTCCCCTGGAGAAGGAAATGACAACCCACTCCAGTATTCATTCCTGGAAAATCCCATGGACCGAGGGGCCCAGTGGGCTACAGTCCATGGGATCGCAAAGAGTCGGACACGACTGAGCGACTTCTCTTCACTCCACTTCACTTCTCTAAATGAAAGTGAAGTCGCTCAGTCGTGTCCATTGCGACCCCGTGGACTGTGGCCTATCAGTCTCCTCCATCCATGGGATTCTCCAGGCAAGGATATTGGAGTGGGTTGCCTTTTCCTTCTCCAGAGAAGGGCACTAATCCATCATTAGGGCCCATCCTCATGACCTCATCTAACCCTAATAACTTCCTAGAGGCTCCGTCTCCAAATACTGTCACATTGGGAGGGTAGGGCCTCAGTGTATGAGTCTTGGGGAACACAACATTTAGCCCAGATGATTAGGCTGCTGGCATGGAAGTAATAAGGGAAATGTTGATTTTATTAAGCAATGAGACTTTTATGAAAGTGTAGGAGGTAAGACAGAAATACAAGGAAACTTGGGATATTAACAGTATGATTCTAAAGAGATTCTTAACGCATTTTACACTGGATACAGAGGGAAAGATGAAAAGAGAGAAACGATGGGCTGGGGTAGAAAAGAAAGATCAAAGGACTGGATGATCTTTTTTTACTTGTTCTTGCCCTGTCTATAGTGCCTATAGAGTTATAGTATAGAGAGATCTTGAAAATGTTTTATTCAAATTATATTCATCATTATTTTCCCTTAATGGTCTTTCCCTGGGTCGTTTTAGAAAGGCCTTTGCCACTCCCAAGAATATTCAGAAATGTTATGGTTTCTCTTTTATATAAAAAACAGTCCATCTGTTTTTTTTATTTAAAAACTTATTTCTGTAAAAATTTATAGGTGCTGTGGCTCCAGGAAGACAGATATCACTTTCATTACATTTAACATCTTGCACATTGTTTTTAATATCATAAAATATTTTTTAATAAAAAGTTCATCTATGTGGAATATATGAATGTGTGAAATTAGGATATATGTTTATTTTTTCCAAATGGTTAGCCATTTGTCTAAGTTTACTTATTAAATGATTACTCTTTTCCCCACCAATTTGAAATGTTAAATTTGCCAACATCTACTTCTGCTTTATTGACTATACCAAAGCTTTCACTGTGTGGATCACAACAAACTGTGGAAAATTCTTCAAGAGATGGGAATACCAGACCACCTGACCTGCCTCCTGAGAAATCTGTATGCAGGTCAAGAAGCAAAAGTTAGAACTGGACATGGAACAAAAGACTGGTTCCAAATAGGGAATGGAGTATGTAAAGGCTGTATATTGTCACCCTGCTTATTTAACTTCTCTGCAGAGTTCAGTTCAGTTCAATCACTCAGTCGTGTACAACTCTTTGTGACCCCATGAATCGCAGCACGCCAGGCCTCTGTCCATCACCAACTCCCGGAGTTTACTCAAACTCATGTCCATCGAGTCAGTGATGCCATCCAGCCATCTCATCCAGAGTCAGAGCAGGCATTATTAATTGGCCAGGTCAGGTGATTCCATCTAGTAATATCAACAGTGACCTGAACATGACTATAATTTTCCTTTTAAAGTAAATTTGTTCACATCCAACCGGTTAGAGCCTTGGAGTAGAGAAATTCACCAGGGTAACCCAGAGCTAGACACAGGTAATTGGCCACAAACCCAACAATTGGATTGATTTCTAAAACTAGCATAGGATCATGTCTATAATAGAAAAACATTTGATTTATATGTAAAGGTCCAAGAAGTTAAGAAAGCATTATAAATGATCGTATGAATCAGGTCCAGCATCTTGGGCAAGTTGTCTACTTCCGATGTCATCTTCCTCTTGTCCTAGTATAGTGCAGTTTCCTCTGTGCGCCGTTTTAAGGTAAATTCAGGTCAGCAGTCCTCTCTATAGACTAGACCAGTGTAGGGGCCTTTGGAAGTGGGAATTAATCTAAGAGCAATTTCCCCTTTAATTTCACTGTGCATAAGCTAAGAGTTGGAGAAGGCAATGGCACCCCACTCTAGTACTCTTGCCTGGAACCTCCCATGGATGGAGGAGCCTGATAGGCTGCAGTCCATGGGGTCGCTAGGAGTTGGACACGACTGAGTGACTTCACTTTCACTTTTCACTTTCATGCATTGGAGAAGGAAATGGCAACCCACTCCAGTGTTCTTGCCTGGAGAATCCCAGGGACAGGGGAGCCTGGTGGGCTGCCGTCTATGGGGTCACACAGAGTCGGACACGACTGAAGCGACATAGCAGCTTAGCAAGCTAAGAGTACCTGATAAAAAGGTTCCTCCATCCATGTTGGAGACAGTCCCTTATGTCTTTTTCCAGTTCTGGTTGCAGGTCGTGAGGCACCTGATTTTCCTTCAAAGATAGATTACTGAAATAAGCTTCAGAAACAAACCTAGGGTGTCTTCTAATAATCTAATTAAATTCTACATTACTACACCCTAACAGCAAAGAACTATCCAGGAAATGAGTCTTAGTAAATACAGATCTTCATTAACAAACTGGGATTTAGTGTTCATTGAAACATCATTTTCTCCCTAAAATCACCCTCATTTTTACCAAATATAACCAAATTATGACTACTTTGTTTATGAAATAGGTCTGGTCTTAAATTTGGCCTGATGATTTATATAACCACAATTGATCACAAACTTTTTCCTTTGCTGAAACTTTCATAGAGTCTCAAGCGGATTTTTTTTTTAATTCATTTATTTTACTTGGAAGCTAATTACTTTACAATATTGTGGTGGTTTTTGACATCAGTTCAGTTCAGTTAAGTAGCTCAGTCGTGTCTGACTCTTTACGACCCCATGAATCACAGCACACCAGGCCTCCCTGTCCATCACCAACTCCCGGAGTTTACTTAAACTCATGTCCATCGAGTCTGTGATGCCATCCAGCCATCTCATCCTCTGTCGTCCCCTTCTCCTCCTGCCCCCAATCCCTCCCAGCATCAGGGTCTTTTTCAAAGAGTCAACTCTTCGAATGAGGTGGCCAAAGTATTGGAGTTTCAGCTTTAGCATCAGTCCTTCCAATGAACACCCAGGATTGATCTCCTTTAGGGTGGAGTGGTTGGACCTCCCTGCAGTCCAAGGGACTCTCAAGAGTCTTCTCCAACACCACAGTTCAAAGCATCAATTCTTAAGCGCTTAGCTTTCTTCACAGTCCAACTCTCACATGCATACATGACCACAGGAAAAACCATAGCCTTGACTAGACAGACCTTTGATGGAAAAGTAATGTCTCTGCTTTTGAATATGCTATCTAGGGTGGTCATAACTTTCCTTTCAAGGAATAAGCATCTTTTAATTTCATGGCTGCAATCACCATCTGCAGTGATTTTGGAGCCTAAAAAAATAAAGTCTGACACTGTTTCCACTGTTTCCCCATCTATTTCCCATGAAGTGATGGGACCAGATGCCATGATCTTCGTTTTCTGAATGTTGAGCTTTAAGCCAACTTTTCTCTCTCCTCTTTCACTTTCATCAGGAGGCTCTTTAGTTCCTCTTCACTTTCTGCCGTAAGGGTGGTGTCATCTGTATATCTGAGGTTATTGATATTTCTCCCGGCCATCTTGATTCCAGCTTGTGCTTTTTCCAGCCCAGCGTTTCTCATGATGTACTCTGCATATAAGTTAAATAAGCAGGGTGACAATATACAGCCTTGACGTACTCCTTTTCCTATTTGAAACCAGTCTGTTGTTCCATGTTCAGTTCTATCTGTTGCTTCCTGACCTGCATACAGATTTCTCAAGAGGTCTGGTATTCTCATCTCTTTCAGAATTTTCCACAGTTTATTCAACATAAATCAGCCATAGGTGTACATTTTTCCCCCCATCCTGAACCCTCCTCCTACCTCCTTCCCCATCCCATCCCTCTTGGTTGTCCCAGAGTATCGGTTTTGAGTGCTCTACTTCACGCATTGAACTTACACTGGACATCAGTTTTACATATGGTAATATACATGTTTCAAAGCTATTGTGTCAAATCATCCCACCCTCGCCTTCTCCCATAGTCCAAAAGTCTGTTCTTTACATCTATGTTTCTTTTGCTGTCTTGTGTATAGGGTCATCGTTACCGTCTTTCTAAACTCCATATGTATGCATTAATATACTGTGTTGGTGTTTCTCTTTCTGACTTACTTCACTCTGTGTAATAGGCTCCGGTTTCATCCACCTCATTAGAACTGACTCATGCATTCTTTTTTATAGCTTAGTAATATTCCATTGTGTATATGTACCACAACTTCCTTATCCATTCTCCAGACTGAAAATAAAACATTTCAAAGCTAAGAAAATCATGCCAAAGGCTTATCATAGATTTTGCCTAATAAATCTAGGTGAATTTCCTCCCTTTTAAAAGTCTCAAAAATTCCTTGAGATTTCTGTACCTGTTAATGAAATAATCTTCCTAAATTATCTGACAAAGTTATTGGAAACCTAAGAGTTTCCAATTTTTGGAGAGGTCAGATAGAGAGAAAAGATAAATATTTCAATTTGTCTATACAGTATAATTTTACCATACTACTGTCATAATTAGTTTGAGGGGAAGGTTTTCCATACTTCTGGAAAACACATTCAAACTAGTAATTTTTTCAGATAGAAACCATACAAGTTTTAAGCATATTCACTAGATAATTCAGCCCTTTTGTTAATCTTTGTGAAGTCATCAGTTTTCCCATTAGAATACCAGAACATATCAGAATTTCAGGAACTCCATGTAATTTCTAGGATATCTATATTAGCAACATTTACCATAAAATATAACCTAAAATGATATATTACTCATTGATAATATAATATTTCCCAGGTAATTTTATATACCAAATGAACCTACTTAGCTTAGTATCTTTCTTTTGGATGTTTCAGGGGCCCTTTGTAACATCCCAAAGTTAGCTGAAGTCAAAAGAACTTGAATAGAATTTGATTTAGGAAATTTTGTCCAAAAAATCAAAAGGGTCAAGAACACTTAGTTAGATTTAGCCAATACTAGTGGGTGTATCACTTAACTTGTTGATGTTTTGTAATGGGTGTACATACCAAAGCTCAAAGTCTAATGAAAGTTGATTCTACCATCTTGGACCTAGTTGGTTCTAACCAGTTTTCCTATGGCTGAGTCATTTCTAACAAAGCCTATTTACCCAATTAATTATAATCTAATTTTAGAAAATCCTGATCATGCATAACGCACTCATTTCAGTACTTTTTCATTTCTTACACCTTTTACTGAAAACACTTCCCTTAAAACTTTTTTCCCATTGAATTCCTTTTCTTGTTGACAAATTTGTAACAGATAGAATACAGTCTCATTTGACCTCTAGTAATCCTAGGTACAACAGAAGTATTATACTTATTGATGGTTCTAAAGGCATGTCTATATTACCAGATATTAATTTAATACTGAATATTTCCTAGTTCACATTAACCTGAAATTTATTTAGTTTAATCTGGAATTGTTTCCTTTGTAAGCACTTACTTTTTCTTAAGCCAGTTAAATAGAGCTCATTTACAAATTAATTTCAACAGTGTTATCTAGAGACAAAGACACATACTGAGACATAGACATATACAGACAGATACAACATGAGATCTAGCTTCATTTCCTAAACTTAGTCATTAATCAGATATTACAATATAAAATTCACTAGTTTATAAAGAAAAGTTGGAATAAATAAAAACTTTTAAGGCATCTTCCTGTTTTTCCCTCCATCTTAGAAGTTAGAGATGGTCTAGATAAGTGTTCCTGAGAGCCGTGATTTCAAGGCACAGTATCAGAATTCTAAAAAGTTGTTTGATCAAGTTTGCTTTTACTAGCTGTATATGCAAAAAGAACCAGTTTTGAAACTGAATTTTAAGACTTTTACCTAAACCAACTTTCTATGAGGTCTAAACAAAATGGTGACCACACAAAGCAAAAATGTCCATCACAAATCACAACACAAATCAGAGTATAAAACACATACCTAGACCCAGACGTCCTAATCAGACGCTCCCTTAAATGAAAGATTACAGTCTTTCAGAAAGCCACCTATCGAGACACAGAAGTTCAGATCCAAGTACTAACGGAATAAATGAAAATATCTCAGGTCTTCAAAGATTTCAAAGGGGAGAAAAGAGACCAGATTGAAAGAAGAGGGGTAAGGAGGTGGCAGAGAGAGGGGGAAAAGATGGCCTTACAGACTTCTCTTGCCATCTGCAGATACCCAGGCATTACGGGACTTTACCCTGGGCCTCCAAGGAAGGGAGGACTGGAACTTGGCCCTACCAGAAACAGACCAGATCAGAACCTAACCAAGTCCAAATCAGAAACCAGACAAAAACAGAACCAGAATTCAAATTCTTGGCCAAGCTGAGGTGATATTCCTCCAACTCTCAGCTCAGGCTGAAGCCCTTCAACTAGATTCTTGTGCCCAGGACTGGGGGACTAGAAAAAAAAAAGGGAAGATAAGAAGGGTTAAAAAGGGAAAAGAGAGAGGGAAGAGGAGAGAGGTCCATAAAGTCTCTTGTTCCTTACCCAGTCAGGACACTCTGGCCAGTTGTCTGTGTTGGGAGGAGACCAGGGACTAAAGGGTCCTGGTTGTGGCTGCTGGGTCTATTCCATCGGCGGGCAAACTGGTCCCTAAGTACCCCGAGTAGTCAGGATGTCAGTCACTGTGAAGAATCCCACCAGAGTCACCATTTGTTGCAGGAAGAGCGACCCCTTCCAGAGTCCAAGACTGGGCTCTTGACTAACACTTGGAAATGAAATGTCCAAGGAGACACATGTGCTGACAAAGCAATAGACTTTGTTGGGAAAAAGCGCCTGGGTGGAGAGCAGTAGGGTAGGGAACCCAGGAGAACTGCTCTGCCACATGCTCACAGTCTTGGATTTTACGGTAATGGGATTAGTTTCTGGGTTGTCTTTGGCCAATCATTCTGACTCAGAGTCCGTCCTGGTGGCACACACATTGGCTCAGCCAAGATGGATGCCAGAGAGAAGGATTCCAGGAGGTGGTCAGAAGTGTGGTGTCTCCTTTTGACCTTTCCCGAACTCTTCTGATTGATGGTGGCTTACTAGTTCCGTGTTTCTTACTAGGACTTCCTGTCATGAAACAACTCAAATAGTTACTATGGTGCCTGGCCAGGGTGGGTGGCTTCAGTCAGTATGCTTCTCCTAACAGTTGCAGCAAGAGGGGGCTACTCTCTAACCGCAGTGCATGGGCTTCTCATTGTGGTGGCTTTTCCTATTGCTGAGCACGGGCGCTAGGCTCACAGGCTTCAATAGTTGCAGCACATGGGCTCAGTGTGCTGATCACGGGCACTAGAGCACACGCTCAACAGTTGTGGCACATGGGCTTAGTTGGTCCATGGCACATGGGATCTTCCCACATCAGGGATCAAACCTGTGCCTCCTGCACTGGCAGGCAGATTCTTCACCACTAAGCCATCAGGGAAGCCCTCTTTCTGTATTCTTTTTTTTTCTTAATCATTAATTACTGAGAATAGTTCAAGACCAAGCATTGTGACCAAGCTTAGATCACAAAATAATTTCAGCCCAGAATGGCTTCTCTTATGTCAAGAAAGCCATGTCTGATCCACTTTCTCCAGGGATGCCTGATTCTATTTGATTGCAGGAACAGGACTCCAGAAAGTACTATTACCATAGAATATAATGTCAGCAGCACCTCTGGAGTTGAACAACACTGTATCCCTATAGGGATGTCAGGGAAGGAAGTAATGATTGAGCTGAGGTGTGAAGGAAGAATTGAGCTTCCCCAGTGACTCAGTGATAAAGAATCTGCTGCAGTGCAGGAGCTGTGGGAGACACAGTCTTGATCCCTGGGTCAGGAAGATCCCCTGGAGAATGGCATGGCAACCCACTCCAGTATTCTTGCCTGGAGAATCCCATGGACAGGGAAGCCTGGCAGGTTGCAGTCCATGGGGTTGCAAAGAGTTTGGACACAACTGAAGCCACTTAGCATGAACACACATAAAGGAAGAATTAGGAATTAACTAGTTAAAGGAGCTTAAGATGAGAGAAGGAACGTAGGCTGAAGGAAGAACATATACAAATGTCCCAGGGCTGGAGGAAATGCATTCTGCCTGAGGTCAGCGTGGCTGGAGCTCTTAGAATAAAGGGGAGTAGGGGGTATTTTTGGACAGAAGACCAGAAAGGAAGACAGCTTTTGCTTTACACAAACTCCTTGATTTCAGGAAGCATTTTGATTTTTATCCTAAGAGTCCTGAGAAGCCCTTGGAACTATATGTAGCAAAAGCTGACCAGAGCAGATTTGTATTTTGAAAAGACACCCTGGCTGCCTTGTGGAGAACGGTTGAAACAGCAAGTAAGAAGTGCTGCCACATTATGATTTGGTAGCACTTAGCCCCACTCCAGTACTCTTGCCTGGAAAATCCCATGGGCAGAGGAGCCTGGTAGGCTGCAGTCCATGGGGTCGCTAAGAGTCGGATATGACTGAGCGACTTGACTTTCACTTTTCACTTTCATGCATTGGAGAAGGAAATGGCAACCCACTCCAGTGTTCTTGCCTGGAAAATCCCAGGGACAGGGAAGCCTGGTGGGCTGCAGTCTTTGGGGTCGCACAGAGTCGGACACGACTGGAGCGACTTAGCAGTAGCAGCAACGTTTCATTAGTTTCCCTAAAGACTTAGGGTTTCATACACCTTCTGACTGAAAACTCTAGTTCTTTCTTTCATGTCTTAGTAGGTTCCTGATAATAGGTGCCAGTACTGTGTACTTTCATGTCCTGTACTTTGTAGAAGAAAAACAAAAACATTTCATTGGTGGGGGGTGGGTTATGTTGCTGTGGCTTTGCTTCACATGAGAAAACTACACCTTGTCTTTCTTCAGCGTTTTCTAGCCATCAACACAGTAAATGAGATTGTTGTTACAAACGCTCTCCTTTATGACATATAGGAATCCCTACTTGACATACAGTCTTCATTTAATTTTGGTTGATTGTGTCATTATAATTTTCTATCTAAAAGGAAAAATAGAGAATAGACAAGAGTGTGGGAATTTCCCACACTCTTGGGACTGGATAAATAATTTTTAAGGCAAATGCCTGAATGCAAGATTGTCCTGGTTATGGCCAAGCTCCCTCCCCACTTAAGTGAAATTTAGCCATCAGACCAGTGTCTAAATCCACTTAACAGAACCCCAGGCCAGAAGAGCTAGATAATCTAATTTTTTGATTCCCTGTTTGCAGTGTCAAGCAGAACTGTAACTGATGGAATGGATTAAATAGAACATATAACCCAAATCAGCCCATATCCTGTTCCCATGGGCTTGTCCTCTGCTCTGCTTTGTCACCCACATACCTCCTTCCTGTATTAGGCAGGATTCTTGGGAGAATCAGAAATGATAGTGTGTGTTTGTGTGTGTGTATGTAGAAATTAATTATGAGGAACAGACTCACATAAACACAAAGGTTGAGAAGTCTCACAATCTATGCAAGCTGGAGACCGGAAAGCAAGTGACGTGATTCATTTCCATCCAAAGGCCTGAGAACCACGGGAGACAACAGTGTAAATCTCATTCTGAGAACAGGAGAAGGTGAGATGAGAAGTCCCGGCTCATCTCTGAGGCAGGAAAAGCAAGAAGTGATTTCCTCCTTTGTCCATCTTTTGTTTTGTTCAAGCCCTGGATGGATTGGATAGTGTCCACCCACATTGGGGATGGCAATCTACTTTACTGAATCTACCAATTCAAATGCTAATCCCATCCAAAAGACTGCACAGGCAGACCCAGAAATAATGCTTAATCTGGGAACCATATAGTCAGTCAAGTGGACATACAAAATTAACCATTACATCATTCATTCCTCTCACAATATGTTTTGGTTTTCTTTCTTTTTAATTGAAGTATAGTTGATTTACAACATTACGTTAGTTTCAGGTGTAGAGCAAAGTGAGTCTGTTTTTATATTCTTTCTCATTATAGCTTCTTACAAGATACTGAATATAGTTCCCTGTGCTATACAGTAAATCCTTATTGTTTATCTATGTCATACATAGTGTATATCTGTTAGTGTGTATCTGTCAATCCCATACTCCCAATTTATCCTCTACCCTGCCTTCCCATTTGGTAATTGCAAGTTTTTTTTTCCGCACATCTGTTTCTGCTTTATAAATTAGGTCATTTGTACTATTTTTTAGATTTCATATATAAGCAATATCATATAATATTTGTCTTTGACACTTCACTTAGTGCAATAATTTCGAGGTCCATCCATGTTGCTGCAAATGGCATTATTTCATTCTTTCTTATGGCTAATATGCCATATATATAATATATATATATACACACGCACACCACATATTCTTCATCAATTCACCTGTTGATGGATATTTAGGTTGCCTACATGTGGCTATTGGAAACAGTCCTGTTATGAACATTAGAGTGCACAAATTTTTTTGAATCAGAGCTTTCATCTTTTCTAGGTATATGCCCAGAAATGGGATTGCTGGATCATAAGGTAGCTCTATTTATAGTTTTTGAAGGAACCTCCATACTATTTTCCATAATGGCTGCACCAATTTATGTTCACATCAAACTATGTAGGTAGCAGGGTTCCCTTTTCTCCATGCCTTCTCCAGCATTTACTATTTGTAGACTTTTTGACGATGGTCATAGTGAACAATGCTACTTCATTATAGTTTTGATTCACGTTTCTCTAATAACGGCAATGCTGAGCATCTTTTCACGTGCTTATTGTCCACCTGTAGTCTTTGACTGTACCACCCTGAAAGTGCTCAATCTCATCTATGCCACATTTTTTGTTATCTTTTGAATGAAGGATGCAGTGAATATGGCCCACTGAACCTTTCTCAGACAATTTGACTTTACCATGAAATTATGTGATAGCTCTCGGCATGGTTCTTAATGTTTTAATATTATGTGACTTGTGAAAATTATGTAATTTTGAAATACTTCTATTCTCTGATTTCTAAACATGGGATGATGATAACAGCACTTTTTTCATAGGGTTTGGGGGAAGATTAAATGGAAAACAAGAGAAGCTCTTAAAACAGGGTGTGGTGTATAGTAATTGTTCAACAAATGTAAGCTATTATTATTAATGGTTCTTCCTAGAGTAGGTACCAGAACATCAAATCTGGATTCAGCCAGTTTCTCCAAAATTCTATTACATGGTTTGGCAAGAGTTTTATAAATTTGACTTTCACATTGATTTTTTTTTCAACACAGAATTGTACCAGTTCCATATTGAACAGAACATCTATCTTTTTTTATCAGACAAATTCATTGTCTGAAGTGTCCATAATATAACAATCTGTGCTAAATTTAACTATAAAAATGTTATTGTATCCCAAGACTATATTTATTCAATTATCGTGAACTTCTTCACACCAAGGACAAATTTTTAATCCTTGTTATCTGCCACAGAAGCTGTGCCACATAGCACGCAATGCCTTGCACACAGCATACAATCAAATATTTAAACAGAAAATGACATTATCATACAATTTCTTCATTCTAAATGACAATTCCTTGTAATCTGATAAAACTCTATAGAAGTCAAAAACTAAAAGCACAAGTTTTATCTTCAATAAAGTTTGTAAGACAAAAAAGTGTCACACTTACAGAAATACATCATGTTACTTATAGAATAAAAGAACACATATATTTGTAAATTTTGGAAATAATAATTCACATTTTCTTTACCCAGATATTCAGGGATTTTCATTATGTGCAAACAGTATTATATAATTGTAATTGTATGGTAAAAAACAATCTTGTATCCTGTGTTTTTACTTATTTACATGATAAACTCTTGCTATGTTACTCCACTGTCCTCTTACATATGAAAGTAGTCACAAATCATAATTTACTTTTGTTCCTATATTGTTGGATAATTATTTTCCAGCGTATCATTTGTATTTCAAACAACATTGTAATAATCAAGTCTGTCATAAAGCTTTTAGTATTTAGAATTATTTTTCTAAGACCAGTTTCCAGGAGTATACGTTGTTATTGTTCAGTTGCTGAGTTGTGTCTGACTCTGCAACCCCATGAACTGTAACACGACAGGCTCCTCTGTCTGTGGGATTCTGGAGAATACTGGAGTGGATTGCCATTTCCTAGTCCAGGGGATCTTCCCAGACCAGAGATTTAACCTACATCTCCTGCATTGGCAGGCAGATTCTTTATCACCGAGCTCTCAGAGAAGTCATATATATGTGTGTGTGCGTGTGTGTTAAGCTCCTTCAGTCATGTCTGACTCTTTGTGACCATATGGACTGTAGCCCACCAGGGTCCTCTGTCAATGGGATTCTCCAGGCAAGAATACCGGAATGGATTGCTATGCCCTCCTTCGGGTGATCTTCCTAACCCAGGGATCAAACCCACATCTTTTACATCTCCCACATTGGCAGGAGGATTCTTTACCACTAGTGCAACCTGGGAAGCCCACATACATGAGGGTGTGTGTGTGTGTGTGTGTGTGTGTACACATATCTTGAGAAAAGATCTATACTTTTGGCTGGAATTTTCCTTCTTACTATACAATGTGCTTAGGACAGTGATAATCTTCACTGTATTATGTAAAAACATTGTCTTCCACCAACTTATAAGTGAAAATTGTGGGCTTAAGGAATGTCTGAATGTTGAGGGGGGAAAAAAAAGAAAAGATCTTAATATTATGCAGCCATGCTTTCCCATTCCATAATTTTATTCATTCTTCCAATTATCCCCATTTCCCTGGATACTTCCTTTGCTTCCTTTAAAGGAAATAACTACATAAATTCTGAAATCCTGAAATTCTGAAATGGGATTAATAGATACAAACTACTGTACTCATACCGGTCAGAATGGCCATCATCAAAAAAATTACAAATAATAAATGCTGGAGAGGGGTGAAGAAAAGGGAACACTCTTGCACTGTTGGTGGGAATGTAAATTCATACAGCCATTATGGAGAGTGGTATGGAGATTCCTTAAAAAACTAGGAATAAAGCTACCACATGCCCCAGCAGTCCCACTACTGGGCATATGCCCTGAGAAAACAATCATTGAAAAAGACCCCAATGTTCATTGCGGCACTATTTACAATAGCTAGGACATGAGACCAACCTAGATGTCTGTCAATAGATGAATAGACAAGGAAGTTGTGGTACATACACACAATGGAATATTACTCAGCCATAAAAAGGAGCATATTTGAGTCAGTTCTAGCAAGGTAGATGAAACTAAAACCTGTTACACAGAGTGAAGTAAGTCAGAAAGAGAAAAACAAATATCACACATTAACACGTACATATGGAATCTAGAAAAATGGTGGGCTTCCCAGGTGGCTCAGTGATAAAGAATCCACCTCCCAATGCAGGAGATGTGGGTTCAGTCCCTGGGTTAGGAGGATCCCCTGGAGATGGAAATAGCACCGCATTCCAGTCTTCTTGCCTGTGAAATTCCATGGACAGATGAACCTGGCAGGCTATAGTCCATGGAGTCACAAAAAGTCAGGCATGACTTACCAACTAAATGACAACAGCAAGGGAAATGGTACTGATGAGCCCATTTGCAGGGCAGGAATAGAGACGCAGACAGAGAACAGACTTGTGGGCACAGCAAGGGAAGGAGAGGGTGGGATGAACTGAGCGAGTAGCTTTGGAACATATACATTACCATATTAAAACAGATAGCTAGTGGGAAGTTACTGTATGACACATGGAGCTCAGACCTGGTGCTCTGACAGCCTAGAGGGGTGGGATAGGAGAGGGGGTCATAGGGGGTCATTGGAGGGAGGCTCAGGACGGAGGGGACAGATGTATACTTCTGGCTGATTCGCGTTATTTTTGCCAGAAACCAATACAACATTGTAAAGCGATTATCCTCCAATGGAAAAAAAAAAAACAACAGGTAAACAACAAGGTTCTACTGTATAGCATAGGGAACTGTATTCAATATCCTTTAAACCATAATGGAAGAGAAAAAGTCAAGGAACACATGGAGTTATACCATCCAGACACGTAAACTAGGCTTCCTGCTGTCACACCCAAGCTAACAGCAGTTATGAATACTAAAAAACTCTTCTCACACATTCCACCCATAGAGCCCATGACAACACCTTTCTGGATTTAATTACCAATCTCCCCATGTCTCAAGGCTACGCTGAGAGCTATCTCATTCAGAAACTAGCTCTGAAAACTGCCTATTAAATCGTTCAAACATACTTCAGCTCAGTAGTTTTAACAGGCCTGAATTTACTTATAAGAAACTGTTGAAAATATATAACAAATGTTGATGCAGGTTGGTTTTACATTTTCATAAATTTGAATTCCTTTCCTTTGCACATGGATGGAGACTATTTCAACAACAAAACATGCACCTCAAATATTCATCCTCTGTAATAGAGCTGCATTTAGCATTAATCTATGTGATTTTTTGGGTGGAGGGGAAATGTCAAATGTGGATATATAGGCTCTCAAAAAAAAAAAAAAAGGATGTCTTTAAGTAGCACAATAGATGCCTGAGAAAAGATATCGGTTCTGCTTTTTAAACACTCTGTCATTTTGAACCTGAGGAAACATAGAGAAGTGGTTAAAGATGTGGGTTCCAAAGTTCAAATTGCTGTATGGGATCTTGAATGCAAATTTATTGGTCATTGACTGGGTGTTATTTTACAGCTTTTTTAAACATCACTGAGTCTTAGTTTTCTTTAAAATAATGATAGCCCTAATTGTGTCACCGTTGTGTAAAAACATCTGCTGCTACTGCTAAGTCACTTCAGTCATGTCCGCCTCTGTGCAACCCCATAGATGTCAGCCCACCAGGCTCCGCCGTCCCTGGGATTCTCCAGGCAAGAACACTGGAGTGGGTTGCCATTTCCTTCTCCAATGCATGAAAGTGAAAAGTGAAAGTGAAGTCGCTCAGTCGTGTCCGACTCTTGGCGACCCCATGGACTGCAGCCTGCCAGGCTCCTCCATCCATGGGATTTTCCAGGCAAGAGTACTGGAGTCGGGTGCCATCACCTTCTCCGGTAAAAACATCTGATTTACAGCTTAATAAATATTAGTTATTATTTTACCTTCTTTCCTCTGATACATTAGGAGCTCTATTGAGGGCAAGGGTTAACTCATTTCTCTTTACACCTAGAGTGTTCAGTACAATCGCTCAATAAATATTTGTTAAGTTTTGTTGTTATGGGATTCTTAGGTCTGATAGAACCATCTGGAGCACTGCTATAAAAAATATGGAGTGGGTTGACCTTCCCTTCTCCAGGGATTACAAGGCTATTATCACCGTTGAGGAGAAAATGGATTCAAGTCTGACACAGAAAGTAGGGGAGAAGCAGGTGCCGAGGTTGACTGCCCCTTTCCCCAGGTTTCTGATATGAAGTAAATGATGGTGCTGACTCAGATAGGCAACTGAACGAGAAGCCAATCTGGCGACAGGATCAGAAGTTCAGGGCTTGGGGACTTCCCTGGTGGTCCAGTGGCTCAGACTCCACACTCCCAGTGCAGAGGGCCCAGGTTCAAACCCTGGTCAGGGTACTAGATTCCATATGTGGCAACTAAGAGTTCACACGCCCAGCTAAAGATCCCACGTGCCATAACTAAGAGCCAGCACAGTCAGATAAATAAATAAATAATAAAAAGAAAGAAAGCAAAAACAAGTCCAATACTCAATGTGAGATGCTTTGAGCCACCCAGGTGGCAATTTTAAAGCATGATCTTTGTAATTAACTGTATTTAAGAGTAACAAAGATAACAGAGTAAGAAAAACTAGACTGTAGAATAACGAGAAAGTTCGTCTTTGCCATGTGATGAAATGGCAATAAGATAATATACTTGGCTTCTGTGCTCAGTTGCTTCAGTTGTGTCCAACTCTTTGTGACCGCATGGACTGTAGCCCTCCAGAATCCTCTGTCCATGGCATTCTCCAGGCAAAAATATTGGAGTGGGTTGCCATGCCCTCCTCCAGAGGATCTTCCTGACCTAGGGATCAAATCCACATCCCTTAGCAGCTCCTGAACTGACAGGTAGGTTTTTTACCACTAGCGCCACCTGGGAAGCCCCAGTATACTTGGCTTGAGGGAGCACTCTGACTGTAATGCATAATAATCAGCAAAATAAAAGGAATAAAATTAGAAGTGATAGCAGACTGTTAATTGTAAACTAAATTTCCAGTTCCTGGAAAAGAATATGCAATATAAAGGTGATTAGAAGCAACACAAGAGCTACAAGGTCATGGCAGGTTATGTCAAGTAACAGAGACAATGCAGTCAAAAATTTGGTCAAACTACAGACTTCCTCACTGGGAAGGACTAACACAAGGGAAACCAACTAAAAGATAAGAATCAGAATTCATCAGTGTCTCAAGAAAAAGTCATGCGATAAATGACAAATTTCGCAATTTCTTTTATACTACTGGGATTAGCATTATGTCCTCATTTTCTAATAATATTAGAAATTTTAATATCATTAAAGGTATTTTAATACATAATTTAATTTTGAGCTACAACAAAAATGCAACTTTTAATGAGCAGTATTTCTTTCATGCATTTTCAAGTATGTGCAACAAAATAAACCCCAGGTCTCAGTTGGCCAGCTTTAGAATCCCAGATAATTGGACTTCAGACACTACTAAGGCAGAGTGTACTCTTGAATTATAGCCCTTCTCCTGGGTCCTGAAAAATGGTGATTAAAACAGGCAAGTCTCAATGAGGCAGGCTAAGACCTACAACTGGGACCATTTGCTGCAGTGCTTGCATCTGGACAAATATCACCTCGAGTAACAAAATGAAAACAAAGTATAAGAAACTAAAAATTAACATGTGCATATGCGGTTGGGGTAAATTATGGACAACATGATATGAAGAGACCAAAAACCTAACTGCCACTTTTGAAAAGTGGGAGGCAAAAGCAAGGTACTGTGCAAGCCCCCTGCACACAATATCACCAAAGAAGTGGGCAAACTACCTAAGCCACCCCTCCAGCCTGAGCCCTGCACCCACCCCTTGTTGTTGTTTAGTCACAACAAGTCCTTTAAGTCCTGTCTGACTCTCTGTGACCCAATAGACAATAGCTCAGCCCACCAGGCTCCCCTGTCCATGGAGTTTCCCAGGCAACACATACTGGAGTGGATTGACATTTCCTTCCCCGGGAGATCTTCCTGACACCCCTACTGTCACCCCATATGAGGAACCAACTTGTCCCACCTCGCGGAGCAAGAAGCAAGGGAACCTGTTATTTGTTTTCCCTCCTCTTTGCTGCAGCATGAGCCCCAGTAATAATGCCTTTTCTAAATTTCTTGACTGGCCTCTCATCAATTTTGATTGATTAAGGAGGCCGAGAACCCTAGTCAGTAATGTAAGTGATCAAGGGCAAAAACAAAATCAAGTGAGAGAAACTTGCCACAAAGGTGAAGTAAAACAGCTAGAGAGTCTGATTGTACCTGTGCCCCTAACGCGCACCCTACAATAGCCAATCTGAAATCTTCACCATTAGGATCCCTCTCAACATGATAGAAAGAACGGCAAACTCAGTGTCAGAAAATCTATGTTGTTAACTCGACCCTTGCTGATATATGGCCTTCAGTCAAGTGACTTAGCATTTCAGAGACTTGGTGTAATAAAAGACCCGCATACATTGACCTCTAAATTATCATACAAGCATAAACATCCATGAATCTAGAGGGAAACACTGGAGCGTGAGAATTACCCTACAACAGAAACTATTTTACAGAAATAATTTTAAGAGCATTAATATTCAGTTTTGAGTAGGATGACCTCATGTGACCGAGACAGGATCTCGGATTCCCAAAATCTTAACTTCATTGCTGATAACCTTCCTCAGCTCCATCCTATCTCAGACCTCATGTGACTGCGACAGAATCTAGGATTCCCAAGATCTTAACTGCATCATGATAACCCTCCTCCATCCTGTCTCGGTCACATGGGGTCATCCTACTTAAAATTGCAATCTTTTCCTGACTGGCACAGTCTCCTTCCAGGATTTACCACAAACGAGTCATGGGAAGAACCTCCTGAAGAATAAAAATTTCTCTTTTTAGGAGAAGAAGGAAAGTAGATGAGAGCATAAAAAATAAATTGTAATAGTGGCTTGAAAAGGTAATGAAGAGTTGAGGGAGCTAGGATATGAATGCTGCTGCTGCTGCTGCTAAGTCGCTTCAGTCGTGTCCGACTCTGTGCGACCCCACAGATGGCAGCCCACTGGGCTCCACCATCCCTGGGATTCTCCAGGCAAGAACACTGGAGTGGGTTGCCATTTCCTTCTCCAATGAAAGTGAAAAGTCAAAGTGAAGTCGCTCAGTCGTGTCCGACTCTGCGACCCCATGGACTGCAGCCCACCAGGCTCCTCCGTCCATAGGACTTTCCAGGCAAGAGCACTGGAGTGGGGTGCCACTGCCTTCTCTGAGGATATGAATAGTAATCTAAATATACAACCAGAGAGCCTGGACATTCCTCAGAATTCATTTCTGGTCAGTGCTTGTTGGTTGATAAAAACACATGTAATGGATTTTCTATTAATGGCAGAATTTTAAAGCTTCTGAAAATTCTACATTAAAGAAATAAAAACATTTATTAACAACATATTTACAAAAATTAAAATGCAAGGAGTTGGAATTAAGATTCATTTGTGAATAGTTTAATAGGCTGTAAGATAAAGTCAACTAAATAAAAGTAGCTAAAATGCTGGTAGTTCCACATCTAACATCTAATTTTTCAATGCACTGAGTGAAACTTATCACTTATGGGACTTACATGGCAAATACTCTTTGCATTTAAGATTGAGTCATCTGAACAAATTGATGAGGACATGGAGAAAAGGGAAGTATTGTGTACTACTTGCTGGAATGTAAATTGGTACTATCATTATGGAAAATAGTATGGAGGTTTCCTCAAAAAATTAAAAACAGAACCACTATATGGTTCAGCAATTCCATTTCTGGGTATTCACCTGAAGAAAACAAAAGTACCAAAAGACATACGCTTGTTCATGTTCACTGAAACATTATTTACAATAGCAAAGACATGGAAACAACATAAGTGTCCACTGACAGATGAATAAAGAAAATGTGACCTATATACATAAAATGAATATTGTTTAGCCATAAAAAGAATGACTCTTACTATTTTCAACAACATGGATGGATATTATGCTTAGGGCGTTATTGAGGGTGTTATACTAAGTGAACTACATCAGACAGAGAACAATAGATACAATCTGATCTCACTTATATGTGGAATCTTAAAAACAAAAACAAAACAAGCTCATAGATCCAGAGAATAGACTGGTGGTAGCCAGAGGTGGGAAGTGGGAGTGGGACGAATGGCTGAAGAGAGTCAAAGGTGTAACTTTTCAGGTATAAAATAAATGTCATGAAGATGTAATGTACAGACAGCATGAAGTTAACAATACCGAATAACATATTTGAAAGTTGCTGAGAGTGAAATCTAAAGGTGCTTATTTACAAGGAAAATAAACTCCATAACTAGACATAGTGACGGATGTTAACTAGATTTATTGCGGTGATTATTTCACAGTATACACAAATATCGAATCATTATGTTGTACACCTAGAATGAATACTGCTGCTTAGTTGCTCAGTCATGTCTGACTCTTTGCGCCCCACGGACTGTAGCCCATCAGTTTCCTCTGTCCATGGGATTTCCCAAGCAAGAATATTGGAGTGGTTGCCATTTCTTCTTCCAGGGGATCTTCCCAACCCAGGGATCGAACCTAGGTCTACCACATTGCCAGCAGATTCTTTATCATTTGAGTCACCAGGGAAGCCCAAAACTAATACAATAATGTATATTAATTATATCTCAATAAAAAGAGTTTTTGGTAGAGCTTCACACACTAATTTTGCTTGACATTGGGTAGAAAGGTGTGTTTCAGAAGAGGTTAATGTTATTTTGAATGGCAAACAGTTTCAAAGAAAATAGAGAAACTATCCTGACAATGGCATTTATGGCATCTCTACCACAGACAGTACAGTACTACATGAACTGTACTTTTCAGCACTCTATGAACTGCAACACAACCAAATAATAAAACACACAATCCCAGTCTGTTTGGGCCAGAAGAACTTCTATGAATAAAACAATCTACAATCTCCCTGAAGGCAGAATTTAATGTTCATACCATCTATCACTATAATTTAGCTCCTCTATGACTTGAAAGTCTTGTTATTGTTTAGTGGCTCATCGTGTCCTACTCTTTTGTGACCCCAGGGAATGTAGCCCACTAGGCTCCTCTGTCCATGGGATTTCCCAGGCAACAATACTGGAGTGGGTTACCATTTCCTTCTCCAGGGGTTCTTCTCAACCCAGGGATCAAACCTGTGTCTCCTGCACTGGCAGGCAGATTTTTACCAGAGTCACCTGGAAATCTTGTTGAAAGTAACAGAGAATACATACGTGTAGCTACATACATGAGTGGTGAAGAATAGCAAGGAAGGGCAAAAATAGACTGAGAAGGGGGTTTTATTACTAATATATAACAATTACTGAGTGCTCAATGTGTTTCAGGCACTGTACAAACCCTTTCACTTAATCTTGCAATAACTTTATAAGGTACCATTATTATCTCCTTTTACCAGAGGGACAACTCAAGAACTGAAAAGTTAAGTAAATTACGAATTGTTCAAACTTACACAGTGAAAGGGCTTCCCAGCTGGTGCTAGTGGTAAAGAACCCACCTGCCAACGCAGGAGACCCAAGATGTAGGTTCCATCGGGTTGTGAAGATCCCCTGGAGGAGGGCATGGCAACCCACTCCAGTATTCTTGCCTGAGAAATCCCATGGACTGAGGAGTCTGGCAGGCAACAGTCCATACGGTCACTTAAGAGTAACGCGAGACTGAAGCGACTTAGCATGCATGCAATAGTTGAATCTAAGTTTAAGTTGTTTGTGGAATTTGGTATCACAAAAGCAAATTGCTGGCTAAATTAAAGATTTACATGTGGAAAGGCACAGAGGGAAAAAAAGCAAATCATCTGAGAGGTGAGTTGGGCCAAAATGAAGTGAACACTCATGTATGCATTGGGGTTGAGGGAGAGAGTGTAAGGAAGTGAGGTGGATGAAGACAGTCAGAGAGACATTATGTGTTACAGCCCTTACAAGTCAAGTGGAAACTCTCAGATACGATAGATACAGTTGGTGGTAAGGAGCCATTGCATGATTTCTAAGATAGAGTCATAAGATGAAAATGTTTCATGGGGCTTGAAAAGGCAGTGTAGGACAGTGTACTATAATAGCGTACCATTGTAGGCAAGTGGTTAAGAGTGTAGTTATGAGGGCTGGGAGCTGGATTGCTTTCAAGTTCTGGGTCAGCTGCGTACCAGTTGTGTGACTTTGGGCATGTGATGTCAAACCTCAGTTTCTGCAACTGTAAAATGGGAGTAACAATCAAATTACACATGTTACACATGTCAGAGAATAATTGTGAGGATTAAATGATTTAATCTCTTTCAAATACTTGGGATAGTTCCTGGCACACAGCCAGTGCTTAGTCAATGCTAGTTATTATTACTCCCGTAGGTATGTATTATTATTCCCACAGGTATGTAATAAACTGTGGCAGGGATGCTAATCTTGAATGTTGGGAGAGTACATTAAAGCCTGTGAAAGGACTACATGCCAGTGGAAGACTCGAAGGTACAGATTATGGGGAAGCACACTTCAAGAAGGAAAAATGTCTGCTTGAATGAAGGTGTATGAGTCAAGACTTGCAAAGGGGTTGCTTTCCAAAGGGTTTCACCGAAAGTTAATGAGGTTCATAGTGGAAGTGCCTAGTCCAGCTGTTTCATATTACCAGGAGTGGCTGGCAGTAATGTGAGACAGGAGTCAGAGTCTTTAAAATCAATGGCTATGGCTTGGGAGTAGCTAGAACCATCCATTGTTTTAGGTCCATTGTATTTTATATCCATATCTTCATGCCAGTGGAGCAAAACAACTTATATACATATATATATGTGCGTGTGTCTAAGAGCTTTATTGAAAATTCTGTGGGCTATTCTGATCCTTAAACCATGTACTCCTTGATAGAGATTATCACTTGAAGCTCAAGCCTGTAGAAAGAGTGCAATCAACATAACATATGTTCTACGTTAAAAAATATCCTGTTACTCGCCATAAAAAAGAATGAAATAATGCCATTTGCAGCAACATGGATGGACCTAGAGATGATCATAGTAAGTAAATCAGAGGCAGAAAGACAATATCATATGACATCAATTTTATGTGGAATCTAAAAAACTGATAAAAGTGAACTTATTTACAAAACAGAAATAGAATTGCAGACATAGAAAACAAACTTTTAGTTCCAAAGAGGAAAAGGAGTGGGAGATAATTAGGAGTTTGGGGAATCACATATACACAGTACTATATATAAAATAAATAACAAGGAATTACTGTATAGCACAGGGAACTATATTCTATATCTTGTAATAATCCATAATGAAAAAGAATCTAAAAAAGAAAAAAAATATATATATAACTGAATTACTTTGCTGCATACCTGAAACTAACACAACATTGACAATCAACTACACTTGAATTTAAAAAAAATCCTGCATTGTTTTAGGGAGGATATAGGGCATTTTTCAAGGATACGTAAAATATTGAATATATGACAAGATCACATAAACTAAATGAGGGACAGGGTAAAGCAAAAGTGGAAAAAAAGGGCAGAAGCATGAATCAGATGAAAAACACATGGGAGAAAGGGGAAAGCCTTATACATTTGCCCCAGGTGGAACAAAGAGTGTTAAGCCTTTAAATGGTTGGGCTGATGCTGTACACACACATTTCCAATTAGATCACAGAGAATATGAGTGGTCTGTTAGAAAGGCTAATTAACAGTTTGTAAAGAAAGAAACCTGATTGTATAGCTAAGTGAAAAAAAAATCAGGGCAAAGAAAATCTGGAATAAAAGAAAATTATGGCTTTGAAATATGTTACTTAAAGTACAGAAAATACACTATGCTGTAAAAACTAAAAAGATTTTCTTCTTTTAAACTTTTGCAGCAAGCTGAGAGGTAACTCCTCTAAGTCAGAGAATGAAGACAAAAGGTTACAAAAACATTCATTTCCCCTGGGTTGACAAGTATGAAAAGCTCTGATGTGAGTTAACGCTGCTTTATGAATTTGAATTGTCTTCACGATTGCACTTACTTTTCATCAATTTGAGGAAAAGAGAGGACCAGAAAAACCTGTAAATGGTAACAGTAGGTACGGCATTAAATTACAACTAAAACAACATGTTAAAATACACGATACTTTTAGAAGCCAAATAAAAATATGAGTTTTAAAACACCTTGAGAAACACCCGATGGCTAAAACCCAAAAATATTACACTCTTTTACATACATTTCTTCCTTGAAATGTCCTTTTCAACTTATATATTTAAGAAAAAAATCTTCCTATTTATTTCTTGAAGCAGAAAGTGTTAGTCGCTCAGTCATATCCGACTCTGCAGCCCATGGGGTGCAGTCAACCTGGCTCCTCTGTCCATGGTATTCTCTAGGCAAGAATACTGGAGTGGGTTGCCATTCTCTTCTCCAGGAGATCTTCCCCATCCAGGGTTCGAACCCCATCTCCTGCATTGCCGGTAGGTTCTTTCCCATCTGAGCCACCGGGGAAGACCATTTATTTGTATGTCCCTTCAAATAAAGGATAAACATATACATCTTAGAAACTGTCTAACATACTGAAAAAAACACTTGCAGAAAAATTTCACCCGGCCTTTTAAATAATGCTGCTTGGAAGGGAATTTTATCTTTTCACCATATCTTTAATTTGTTGTTATAAAAAAAATATGACTTAAAAAAAAAACAAGTACCAAACGGTGGGTTCTCTAACGAAAAACAAAATATAAGAGAGCGGAAGGGAATTATAACTACAGAATGGGCAAGGCTGGAGATTGTTTTATTAGAATATATTGGATGCGATATCAAAGAAAATTTCCCTTATCTACTCGAGTCACAAGAAGCAAATTGTATAGTGACATTTATATCTCAGTTCAGTTCAGTCACTCAGTCGTGTCTGTCTCTTTGGGACCCCATGAATCGCAGCACGCCAGGCGTCCCTGTTCATCACCAACTCCCGGAGTTTACTCAAACTCATGTCCATCGAGTTGGTGATGCCATCCAGCCAACTCATCCTCTGTCGTCCCCTTCTCCTCCTGTCCCCAGTCCCTCCCAGCATCAGTCTTTCCCAATGAGTCAACTTTGCATCAGGTGGCCAAAGTATTGGAGTATCTATATACTCATAATTTCGTGGACTTGTACAGACAAGGGCTCTATAAACATAAAAGTCCTCGGTGATTCAGCTGATAAGCGTTCCCTTGCTCGCCCTTTTACTGAGGGGCAACAGAAACTAGAACATTCCTCCTAATTCCAACCTGTTTAGTAACTTGGCGCAATTAGGATTCAATAGAACCGGCTGGGAGCTGTCCCGAGCCTGCGGCTGATTGGCCGAACACAGAGCACAGGGCGTGGGCTCTTTGCAAGCTCTCAGCTCCGGACTCCCAGCTCCCAGGGGAAGCCAGGGCGTGTTGGACCAGCGGCTCTTCAAGGCTCAGAGGAGCCGAGACTGCTGTTTGCATCCGCCGCGCCTTTCCGTTGGAGTATGAATCTACTTCCAAGATTCACCCCTTAGTGAACATTCCGAGGGAAAGCCCGAGGTAGGGCGCGGGAAGCTGGGGACTAGACGGAGAAGGTTTAGGGGGAGGATGGGTGGGCTCTCTAATTTCCTGAGTTGGGTTTCGGAGGAGAGGGCAGGGGAGATTCCAATTGGCAAGTCCAAGGGTACCAAAAAGGGTGAGACTTATTCTCAGTCGGGGAGCTCTTGAGGCACTCCAGTCTCTAGTTTTTGTGTGTGTGGTTTGTTTGTTTGTTTGTTTTTCTGCGCTAGTTGTGCGTCCTGGAGTCTGCTGCCCCGAGCCCACAGAGCCAGGCAGATGGATGGCGTGGGGAACCGGGAGGCAGAAGCCGCGGTGGAGGCGGGAAAAGTTTGGGCCGGGCCAGCGCCCTGCCCCTGTACTCGCGTGGATGCCTGGCGCTGAGGCATGTCCCTGCGGCGACCCTCGCGGCCACGAGCCGCTGGAGCATCGGGGCGAGCGCTCCGCCCTTCTGCACGGCGCGCTGCAGGAAAGTTCAGTTTCACCGTAGGCTTCTGAGGATCTTACGTTTGACTGATTGGCTGTGGTTGCTCCTCAGGTCGCGATGGATCTTGAAGACGGCCGCAATGGAAGAGCAGGGGGGAAGAACTTGAAAAGGGACAAAAAAAGGTAGTTTGTTTCACTTTCATATTTTACATGGCTTGAGAAACTTGGGAGATTTGTTTCTGGCCTCCAACTCCGAAATAAATGAGCTGATGATGGTGGTGGTGATGGGTTTTTGTATCTTAAATGCAGGCAATTGGCGGAGGTTCGCTGGCTTGAGTTGAGCCCAGCATTTGCACGGTGAGCTTCTTCCTCAGCTTTCTGGTCCCACACAGACCAAGGCTCATTTCCTTTCCTGTGTTTTGTAACCTTCTGCCTTACGTGTGATGTTGATCGTGCATGAGCCTGAACCGTGCGCTGCTTGTCCTCTGCTTTGTGGTCCAGTCTGTTCCTTCTGGTAAAACAGTCACATAAACATTGCATGTTTGTGGCACGCAGCAGATGGGGCAGAAGGCCACGACTACTTTTAAGTATTCTTTCTTCTTTTTAAGGCAATGAGTATCTGACTCTGGTAGAAGTAATTGTGAGACGAATGTACTACCAAAGAATTATTAGAATGGTGTAAAATTATCCTGACTGTATATAGAATTGGTTCTGTAATCACATGAAGTGAAGTGAAGTTGCTCAGTCGTGTCCGACTCTTTGCGACCCCATGGACTATAGCCTACCAGGCTCCTCCATCCATGGGATTCTCCAGGCAAGAGTGCTGGAGTGGGTTGCCATTTCCTTCTCCAGGGGATCTTCCCAACCCAGGGATCGAACCTGGATCTCCAGCATTCCAGGCAGACGCTTTAACCTCTGAGCCACCAGGGAAGCCCATAGGAAAAATAATTATCTCTAGTAAAATTTGATCACAGTGCAGTATCTGTACAGGAAATTTTAAATTTCATTCAGTAAGCTCTTTGTTAGTAATAAATGGTAAAATTAGTAAAGATATTAATATTATTAGAAACCAAGCTTTTCAGTGGAAGAGAAAAGAAATACAAGTGTGTACATTAAGTAGACTTTTTAAAAACAATGTTGAATTTGAATGTGATTTCATGATTTTTTTAATAGGTTAGTTTCTGTCCATTGAAATGGATAGTGAGTGGCAAAGAGCACACTCAATGTCAATCTTGGTTTCTCAGTATCCTTCTTACAAAAAAGGAATCTGCACCCCATAGAGAAAGAGTTAATGCCAACTGAGCCTGAGCTTGAAGTATCTTGTAGCACCTGAAAACAGGAGGTGGAAGGTGATTATCAAAAAGGACACAGGAGCTGGCTTGAAGGGGCTTTCACTGGCCCAAATCTGGGACAGTTTGAGCATCAACAAGAATAATGACTGTACTTGATTGTGAAATACTGAGTAAATTAATTTTTAATAAAATTATGAGAGGAGGAGGAAAACTAAGGGGGAGAGAGGGAGAACCTTCTTCACAGAAAAATGTTGAAACCTGCATTGTTGTAATTGGTTCAGGCAAGGGTTGTTAATGGATCCTAAACCACTCAGAGAAAGTTTGAGTCTATGAATTAGCCACAATTCTTAACTGGAAAAAGGAAAATGTGATTTTTCCAGTGGAAAGATACCACAGTTCTTCACCTTCTCCAAGTGATCATACCTGGCCTGGCTCCTGGTGTAATAGACTGCATTAGTGACATGACACCACCTAGGAAGTATGTTTGCAAAATCATTTAGTGAATCTAACTTACCAGGCTTTCAGACTAATGCTGTCCAATAGAAATATAATGTGAACCACATTTGTAATTATTAATTTTCTAACAGCAACTTTTAAAAAGTAAAAAGAAACAGGTGAAATTAATATTGGAAATACATTTTAAGGATCCAAGTATATTCAACCTATTATCATTTCTACATGTAATGAGGATTATTAATGAGATAGTTTGCATTCTCTTTTACAATGCATCCTCAAATCTGTATTTCATACTTCCTGCAAAATTTGGACAAAGTTTGAAACAGACATATCCAAGATGTGGGACATTCTCTAAGACACCTGTTTTTGTTCCTATAAAAAGTCAATGTTTGGTGAGAGGTATGTGGGAAGAAGAATTTCTAGATTTGAAAGAGAGTAAAGAGACAAGTGGAGAAGGAAATGGTAGCCTGCCCACTCCAGTATTCTTGCCTAGGAAATCCCATGGACAGAGGAGCCTGGCGAGCTACGGTCCATGGGGTGGCAAAAGAGTCAGACACGGCTTAGTGACTAAACAACAACAAAGAAACAAAACCACCACATATAATACATGAGCCTTAATTACATCAGCATTCTAAAAAGGAAAAACCTATAGAAACCATTCTTGGAAATTTTGAATGTGGATTGATATCAAAATTGCTGTTAATTTTATTGTATGTGATAATAGTAGGAAAACATGTGAAGTTCCATGATCTTTGCAGCTTATTTTCAAATAGTTTGATGATTAACAGTTATAATATAAAGTTCCTTATGCATTAAAGAAAATATGGTCAAAATGTTAGGTGCATTTTTAATGGGTAGTCATTATTAGTATTCTTTTTTTTTGTTTGTTTGAAGGTTTTCATAATAAATTCTCATAAAATAGATTATATAGAGTGGAAGGTAGATAGATCCCTTTTTGTTTTTAAGTTTTTTAACTTGGTACCTCAAACAAATACGTATTTTTTAACGCAAACACTTAGGGACATTGAAATAAGGCTTTGTGGAAGGAAAGAAATTTGTTTGACAGATTGGTGGTTTCTAGGAAGTGGAGGAAAGGGGGACAAAACGAGTGAAGGGAGTCAAAAGGTCCAAAGTGCCAGTTATAGAATAAGTCATGGAGGTGTAATGTACAGCAATGTGACTCCGGTTAACACTGTATTGCATATTTGAAAGTTGCTAAGAGTATATCTTAAAAGTTCTCATCACAAGGAAGAAAATTCTGTGACTGTGTACCGATGACAGATGTTAACTAGACTCATGATGATTTCCCAATATATACAAATATCAAATCATTCTCTTGTACACATGAAACTAATACAGTGTTTGCCAGTTATACCTCAGTTTTTAAAAATTTAATTGAAGGATAATTGCTTTACAGTATTGTGTTGGTTTCTGCCAAACATCAGCATGATTCACCCATAGGTATACATATGTCCCCTCCTTCTTGAACATTTTTGAAAAAGGTGTTCAATAAATATTTGTGGGATATTTACTTATTTATTCTTCTTTAGGAGCCCATATTTTGAAAACAGTATTTCTTTTGACCTTGCACATACCTTCATTTTATTGTTGATTGGTCTACAAACTTTTTTTTCAAACTAGAAATTTCTTTTTAGTTAAGAAACTCTTATTAAACTGTGCTCACCATTATTGATGTGAATCTGTTTTTTATAAAGCTATGTATTTTTCCAGTTTTACTGAGTTATAATTGACCTATGATACTGAAAGGTTGTTGCTGAACCACAAAAAGATGCTGGGATTCTTGGCCTCTGGAGGAGAAGAATTCAATCCGAGGCCAGACACTCAGAGCTTTTGTGTAATAAAGTTTGATTAAAATATGAAAGAGACACAGAGAAAACTTCTGACATAGACATCAGAAGGGGGCAGAAAGAGTACCCCCTTGCTAGTGTTAGCAGTGGAGTTATATACCTTTTAATTAGTTATTACAATGAATCAGAAGAATGTCTCAAGTTTGTGAAAATTTTACCAGACCCACTCTCACAATTTACATTTTAGGATAACAATATTAGAATTTAACAATAGAAAGATCCTACCTGGTCCACTCCCATAATACATCCTAAGATATCAGGATTAGTCAGTCCTCCAGCCAGATACATTGTTGTTGTATAATCCCTAGTACAGAGTTTAAACTGAATTGTGTAATTGACTAAACTAAGGAATTTAGAGGGAAAAAAAAGTTTGTCATTTTCTCCTCCTTGAGAATTACAGACCCCCTATCTCCCCTTCGAGAGCCCTACACTCCTTTCTCCTCCTTGGGGACCATGAACTTCTTGTCAATCTGCCTAGGAATTGACTCTCTCAATACCTTGTAAGTTTAAAGTGTATAGCATAATGGTTTGAATTACAAATATTGTGATACACTACCACAACAAGTTTAGCTAACATCCTTCATCTTATACAGATAATTTCTGCCATGCATGCATCTCTTATTGTGATGAGAACTTTTAGGATCCACCCTCTTAACAGCTGATTCATCTGTATCATATAGCAGTGTTAACTGGAGGCATCTTGTGGCACATTGCATCTCTAGCACTCTTATAACTGAAAGTTGGTACCTTTGGAGCAGCTTTCTCTCATCCTGTCTCCCCCTCTAGAAACCACAAGTCTTTTTTTCTTTTTCTATGATGTTTTTTAAACTGTATATTCTAATTCAGAATCATAAAGAAGCATGTGACTTGCTGATAATGTGAATAGGTATAATACTTGGGTAATAGTACCCTTTGGTATGTTTGTAAAGATTCTTTATTAAAATGCAATTTGATAAGCAGCTTCGTATTTGTCAGCACTGTGTTGGAGCAAATGGGGATAAATGAATCTTCTAAGAGGGGTGGCAGTCAGTGTTCCCGGCAGGGCAGCGTCTCAGAAGTCTGCCACTGCACCAGATAGCCTAGTGTCTGGGAGTTAGACTTCTCCGTGGAAAGCTTGGCTTCATTCTAACTGTGTGACCTTGGACAAATGAGCTAACTCTTCTCACTTGCAGTTCTCTTGTCTGTAAAGGAAGGATAAAAATGTGCCTGCCTCACAGAGATTAAGATGAAATGAGGTCTTGTATGGGAAGTGTTTACTTAGCCAGTGTCTGGAACATTGTAAGTTCTTCAGAGTAGCTGCAGTTTTGGAGAATGAAAAAATAAATAAAAAGCTTAGAGCTAAAACTCAATTCCGTATGGCTATTTTTCTCCTCTCACCCTGATTCCAGGGGTACTGAAACCGTGCCTTTACTGGAAATAGGGTGGAACCGAATCTGAAGAGTTATGTTTGTATATTTTGTGTGTTCCTCAGTAGTGGAACATCGCTCCAGAGCCAAATGTGGAGTAGACTCTGGATTTTTTTTCTTTAGAAGCTTCTTCAACCCTTTGACCTTGCTTAGCATAAAGAACAAAGACACAGATGAATTTACTTTTTGAACTTGAAAAGCTGTGTAAAAAGAATGTACTTCTTCCCTGAGATAGTCTTTCTTAGAAATAGGAAAATACAGATGTGGAGGTTGCTCTCATATGCTGGATGGCAGTTAGCGTAGAACACTAGTTAAAGGGTTTTGAATCTGTGCTCGAAATAATTGACCTTTCTCTGCCTGAGGACAGCTTTTTTTTTTTTCAGTTTACAAACCATCCTTTTTGATGGTGCTTTTTCTAGGTTGTGTGTATTGCCACCATGGCCCATTTAGGGCTCCAGACATCTTTTCAGAATTAGATTTGCTCATGGAGAGTGATTGAATTATGTTTCTTTCTTAGGATAATTTCTGCCCTGCATGTTTGCCACTACTCTCCCTGAAGTATGAATTTTATAACTGTACAATAATAATATAATTTTATAACTATATAATAACTATATAACTGTATAATATAAATTGTATAACTGAATCACCTCGCTGAGCACCTGAAACACTGTAAGTCAACTATACTTCAATAACGGAGAAGGCAATGGCACCCCACTCCAGTACTCTTGCCTGGAAAATCCCATGGACGGAGGAGCTTGGTGGGCTGCAGTCCAAGGGGTCGCTAAGAGTCGGGCACGACTGAGCGACTTCACTTTCACTTTCACTCCCTGAAGTAAAGGGATAATATCTAGGTAGATAGAAAGATAGACTATCTGTTGCTAAAATCATTGAGATGATAATTAACGGGATTAACTCTGGGGAGCATGAGTGAGTTCTAAGTAGAAGAAAGACAGGAAGCTCTCTTTTTTTAGTGTTAGTTTTATCATTCCAAATTTGTGTGTCTCTGTGTATTCATCATAGAAAATTAGGAAATATCAAAGGCACAAGGAAGAAAATAATTTGAAATCTCGACAGAAATCTCAACACCATCAACCCCTATAGATTTCTAGGTATATGTAAACATACTTAAACTTTATAAATGGGATCATATTATAATCTGTTTTTTTAATGACTCTGTAGACATGTTTCTTTGTCCTGTTTGTTTTTAAATACAAGCTCTACGTTGACTGGATATAGATTTACATAGTTTTTAAAGTTTTATGTAATTCTATTGCTAGATTTTTCAGTAAAAAAGATGAGAAGAAGGAAAAGAGACCAACTGTCAGTACTTTTGCATTGGTGAGTTTGAATGTGTTCACTATTCTATATATATATACACACACACACACAACTGATTCACTTTGTACAGCAGAAACCAGCACAAGGTTGTAAACCAATCTCACTCCAATGAAAACAAAGTGAAACAGAAGAATAAGTGCTGTGCCTTCTCTTGATCTAAAAAAGAGGTATTTCATCTGGTATAATATTTTCTTGCGGAGTATGTTAATGAAGAGGTAAAATGAACTCGTTTAATTTAGCTTGTTTTCAGGGAATGATGAGCATTGTACACAAACTTGTTGTGTGCAAAGAGCCTCCAGAGTCCCCTCTCCTAGCCTGTTCCCATTGGTGGTTTCAGTCCTAGACAGAGAAATACCAGCCTCATGGAGTGTGGTTCAAACAAAACCTGGGGTACCCTGGCGCCAAAGGCTCTAATCCTGGCAGGTTTGAGGTCAAAGTCCCAGGCACTCATAAGTTAGCAATGGGTTATTAATTACTATGACTTAGTACCTGTCACTGTGCTTCTGTGCTGAATAACTGAAAATCTGGAATTTGAAAACCTTAATATACTTCTTTGTCTTATTTTCTGGTTTCCTGGTGGCCACTTAGAAGCTTTTCTTTAATCAGATTTGGAATAAGACAGGCTGGTTGATGAGCCCTCTCTACCTGTATCCATTTTTGCTTTTCCCCCTGAGAATGCAGATTTAGGGAACTGTGCAATTAAAACCTGGAAGACTTACTGAACCAATTAAATCTTATAGTACACGCTTTGTAATTCAGACATAACACAACAGACACTTGTAAAATTAGTGTGTGTGTGTGGTGGGGGGCGGGTAGGCTATTTTATAAAATGAATATTAGTAAAAGTGAATATTAAGTATGGTTACAGGCATAAAAAAGAGCTGCCTTTTACACTCCAGTGAACGTATATGAACTTCATCTTCTTGCACTCCAGTTGTTCTTGATAAAATTCCACCTTTGAGTCTATCTTTACTCTCTTTGGAAGTTTGGGGAAATGAGACTGTGTACTCGGGTTATTCTCAGAAATAACCAAGTGACAGTTTTTGTTTTACATTTCATTTTATATTCTTATATTAAAGAAGCTTTGCTGTTAAAATAGGGTTTATTTCCCAGATTTAATTTCCAATTCTGTCATTTTGAGACCAGAATATTTCTGTCTTTTGTAATTTCATTTTTATATATATATAAATTTATTTATTTTAATTGGAGGCTAATTACAATATTGTAGTGGTTTTGCCATACATTGACATGAATCTGCCACGGGTGTACAGGTGTTCCCCGTTCTCAACACCCTTTCCACCTCCCTCCCCATCCCATCCCTCTGGGTCATCCCAGTGCACCTGCCCCGAGCACACTGTCTCATGCATCAAACCTGGACTGGTGATTCATTTCACAACTGATAATATACATGTTTCAGTGCCATTCTCCCAAAGCATCCCACCCTCGCCCTCTCCCACAGAGTCCAAAAGACTGTTCTGTACATCTATGTCTCTTTTGCTGTCTCACATACAGCATTATCATTACCTTCTTTCTAAATTCCATATATATACGCGTTAGTATACTGTATTGGTGTTTTTCTTTCTCGCTTACTTCACTCTGTATAATAGTGTCCAGTTTCATCCACCTCATTAGAACGGATTCAAGTGTATTCTTTTTAATAGCTGAGTAATACTCCATTGTGTATATATACCACAGATTTCTTATCCATTCGTCTGCTGATGGACATCTAGGTTGCTTCCATGTCCTGGCTATTATAAACAGTGCTGCAATGAACATTGGGGTACATGTGTCTTTCAATTCCAGTTTCCTTGGTGTGTACGCCCAGCAGTGGGATTGCTAGGTCATAAGGCAGTTCTATTTCCAGATTTTTAAGGAATCTCCACACTGTTCTCCATCGTGGCTGTACTAGTTTGCATTCCCACCAACAGTGTAAGAGGGTTCCCTTTTCTCCACAGCCTCTCCAGCATTTATTGCTTGTAGACTTTTGGATAGCAGCCATTGTGACTGGCGGGAAATGATACCTCATCGGGGTTTTGATTTGCATTTCTCTGATAATGAGTGATGTTGAGCATCTTTTCATGTGTTTATTAGCCATCTGTATGTCTTCTTTGGAGAAATGTCTGTTTAGTTCTTTGGCCCATTTTTTTGATTGGGTTGTTTATTTTTCTGGAATTGAGCTGCAGGAGTTGCTTGTATATTTTTGAGATTAATTCTTTGTCCGTTGCTTCATTTGCCGGTATTTACTCCCATTCTGAAGGCTGTCTTTTCACTTTGCTTATAGTTTCCTTTGCTGTGCAAAAGCTTTTAAGTTTTATTAGGTCCCATTTGTTTATTTTTGCTTTTATTTCCAATATTCTTGGAGGTGGGTCATAGAGGATCCTGCTGTGATGTATGTCAGAGAGTGTTTTGCCTATGTTTTCCTCTAAGAATTTTGTAGTTTCTGGTCTTACATTTAGCTCTTTAATCCATTTTGAGTTTATTTTTTTGTATGGTATTAGAAAGTGTTCTAGTTTCATTCTTTTACAAGTGGTTGACCAGTTTTCCCAGCACCACTTGTTAAAGAGATTGTCTTTTCTCCATTGTATATTCTTGCCTCCTTTGTCGAAGATAAGGTGTCCATAGGTGTGTGGATTTATCTCTGGGCTTTCTATTTTTGTTCCATTGATCTATATTTCTGTCTTTGTGCCACTACCATACTGTCTTGATGACTGTGGCTTTGTAGTAGAGCCTGAAGTCAGGCAGGTGATTCCTCCAGTTCCATTCTTCTTTCTCAAGATTGCTTTGGCTATTTGAGGTTTTTTGTATTTCCATACAAATTGTGAAATTATTTGTTCTAGTTCCATGAAAATTACTGTTGGTAGCTTGATAGGGATTGCACTGAATCTATAGATTGCTTTGGGTAGTATACTCATTTTCACTATATTGATTCTTCTGATCCATGAACACAGTGTGTTTCTCCATCTATTTGTGTCTTCTTTGATATGGCAGAAAGTGAAGAGGAACTAAAAAGCCTCTTGATGAAAGTGAAAGAGGAGAGTGAAAAAGTTAGCTTAAAGCTCAACATTCAGAAAACGAAGATCATGGCATCTGGTTCCATCACTTCATGGGAAATATATGGGGAAACAGTGGAAACAGTGTCAGACTCCAAAATCACTGCAGATGGTGATTGCAACCATGAAATTAAAAGATGCTTACTCCTTGGAAGGAAAGTTATGACCAACCTAGATAGCAAATTAAAAAGCAGAGACATTACTTTGCCAACAAACGTCCATCTAGTCAAGGCTATGGTTTTTCCAGTAGTCATGTATGGATGTGAGAGTTGGACTGTGAAGAAAGCTGAGCACCAAATAATTGATGCTTTTGAACTGTGGTGTTGGAGAAGACTCTTGAGAGTCCCATGTACTGCAAGGAAATCCAACCAGTCCATTCTAAAGGAGATCAATCCTGGGTGTTCTTTGGGAGGACTGATGCTAAAGCTGAAACTCCAGTACTTTGGCCACCTTATGCGAAGAGTTGACTCATTGGAAAAGACTGTGATGCTGGGAGGGATTGGGGGCAGGAGGAGAAGGGGACGACAGAGGATGAGATGGCTAGATAGTATCACCAACTCTATGGACATGAGTTTGAGTGAACTCCGGGAGTTCGTGATGGACAGGGAGGCCTGGCGTGCTGTGATTCATGGGGTCTCAAAGAGTCAGACACAACTGAGCTACTGAACTGAACTGATTTCTTTTACCAGTGTCTTAAAGTTTTCTACATATAGGTCTTTTGTTTCTTTAGGTAGATATATTCCTAAGTATTTTATTCTTTTTGTTGCAATGGTGAATGGAAATGTTCCCTTAATTTCTCTTTCTGTTTTGTCATTGTTAGTGTATAGGAATGCAAGGGATTTCTGTGTGTTGATTTTATATCCTGCAACTTTATTATATTCATTGATTAGCTCTAGTAATTTCTGGTGTAGTCTTTAGGGTTTTGTATGCAGAGGATCATGTCATCTGCAAACAGTGAGAGTTTTACTTCTTCTTTTCCAATCTGGATTCCTTTTATTTCTTTTTCTGCTCTGATTGCTGTGGCCAAAACTTCCAAAACTATGTTGATAAGTAGTGGTGAAAGTGGGCACCCTTGTCTTGTTCCTGACTTTAGGGGAAATGCTTTCAGTTTTTTACCACTGAAGATAATGTTTGCTGTGGGTTTGTCATATATAGCTTTTATTATGTTGAGGTTCAGTTCAGTTCAGTCTCTCAGTCGTGTCCAACTCTCTGCGACCACATGAATCGCAGCGCACCAGGCCTCCCTGTCCATCACCAACTCCCTGAGTTCACCCAGACTCACATCCATCGAGTCAGTGATGCCATCCAGCCATCTCATCCTTGGTCATCCCCTTCTCCTCCTCCCCCCAATCCCTCCCAGCATCACAGTTTTTTTGCTTTGGCTCCATCCCTTCATTCTGGACTTATTTCTCCACTGAACTCCAGTAGCATATTGGGCACCTACTGACCTGGGGAGTTCCTCTTTCAGTATCTGATCATTTTGCCTTTTCATACTGTTCATGGGGTTCTCAAGGCAAGAATACTGAAGTGGCTTGCCATTCCCTTCTCCAGTGGACCACTTTCTGTCAGACCTCTCCACCATGACCCGCCCATCTTGGTTTGCCTTGCAGGCATGGCTTGGTTTCATTGAGTTAGACAAGGCTGTGGTCCTAGTGTGATTAGATTGACTAGTTTTCTGTGAGTATGGTTTCAGTGTGTCTGCCCTCTGATGCCCTCTTGCAACACCTACCATCTTACTTGGGTTTCTCTTACCTTGGGCATGGGATATCTCTTCAAGGCTGCTCCAGCAAAGCACAGCCACTGCTTCTTACCTTGGACAAGGGGTATCTCCTTACCGCCGCCTTTCCTGACCTTCAATGTGGGATGGCTCCTCTAGGCCCTCCTGTGCCCATGCAGCCACCGCTCCTCAGGTTGCCCCTCCCGGCCGCCGCCCCTGGCCTCGGGCGCAGGGTGGCTCCTCCCGGCTGCCCCGGGGCTCGGGCATGGGGTAGCTCCTTTCAGCCGTTGCCCCCGACCTTGGACGTGGGGTGTCTCCTCCCGGCCGCCACTGACCTTGGACGCAGGGTAGCTCCTCTCGGCTGCCGCCCCTGACCTCGGATGCAGGGTAGCTACTCTTGGCCGTTCATTCCTTCTATTCCTGCTTTCTGGAGGGTTTTTAATCATAAATCAATGTTGAATTTTGTCAAAGGCTTTCTCTGCATCTGTTGAGATAATCATATGGTTTTTATTTTTCAATTTGTTAATGTGGTGTATTATGTTGATTGATTTGCAGATATTGAAGAATTCTGCATCCCTGGGATAAAGCCCACTTGGTCATGATTGTAAGGCTTGGAGAACTGCTCTCTGAAAGGAACACTCAGGGATAGCTTCTAGTGGAAGCTGACAGTTTATTATCCAGCTGCATAGTTTTATAGTCTCAGGGAATAGAGCATAAGGCAGATTTGTACGTAGTCTTTTTTCAATAAATATCAAAGCATTCAAGCATAAAATATAGTTCCCACCACCGAAGACATAACATAACTTTGGCGAAACTCTAAAGAGAATCTTATTGTGAAACAACAGTTCTTGCTCCAGGAAACAGAGGGTCATAAGAAAACCTTTGAATGCCTCAAGGACAAGCATATGACCCTTCCTCATCTGTTCCCAGCCTCAGGCACTCGATGAACTCTCATAACCCTCTGTTATGTTCGTTGCAGTTCCCAACCTCCGTCATGAGAAGAGCAAACACATTTGTTTGCTCAAAGCCTTCCAGCTCCTCCACAATGATATATGATCTTTTTAATATGTTGTTGGATTCTGATTGCTAGAATTTTGTTAAGGATTTTTGCATCTATGTTCGTCAGTGATATTGGCCTGTAGTTTTCTTCTTTTGTGGCATCTTTGTCAGGTTTTGGTATTAGGGTGATGGTGGCCTCATAGAATGAGTTTGAAAGTTTACCTTCCTCTGCAATTTTCTGAAAGAGTTTGAGTAGGATAGGTGTTAGCTCTTCTCGAAATTTTTGGTAGAATTCAGCTGTGAAGCTGTCTGGACCTGGGCTTTTGTTTGCTGGAAGATTTCTGATTACAGTTTCAATTTCCGTGCTTGTGATGTTAAGATTTTCTATTTCTTCCTGGTTCAGTTTTGGAAAGTTGTACTTTTCTAAGAATTTGTCCATTTCTTCCAAGTTGTCCATTTTATTTGTGTATAGTTACTGAAGGCTTCCCAGGTGGCTCAGTGGTGAAGAATCTGCCTGCCAATGAAGGAGACACGGGTTCGATCCCTGGGACAGGAAGATCCCCTGGAGAAGGAAATGGCAACCTACTCCAGCATTCTTGCCTGGAAGATCCAATGGACAGAGAAGCCTGGCGGGCTACTCTTCACGGGGTCGCAAAGAGTTGGACACGACTGAAGCGACTAAACAACAACAGTAATTGCTGATAGTAGTCTCTTATGATCCTGTGTATTTCTGTGTTGTCTGTTGTGATCTCTCCATTTTCATTTCTAATTTTGTTGATTTGATTTTTCTTCCTTTGTTTCTCCATGAGTCCGGCTAATGGCTTGTCAATTTTATTTATCTTCTCAAAGGACCAGCTTTTGGCTTTGTTGATTTTTGCTATGGTCTCTTTTGTTTCTTTTACATTTATTTCTGCCCTAATTTTTAAGATTTCTTTCCTTCTACTAACCCTGGGGTTCTTCATTTCTTCCTTTTCTAGTTGCTTTAGGTGTAGAGTTAGGTTATTTATTTGACTTGTTTCTTGAGGTAAGCCTGTATTGCTATGAACCTTCCCCTTAGCACTGCTTTTATAGTGTCCCATAGGTTTTGGGTTGTTGTGTTTTCATTTTCATTTGCTTCTATGTGTATTTTGATTTCTTCTGTGATTTGTTGGTTATTCAGCAAGATATTGTTCAGCCTCCATATGTTGGAATTTTTAATAGTTTTTCTCCTGTAATTGAGATCTAATCTTACTCATTGTGGTCCAAAAAGATGCTTGGAATGATTTCAATTTTTTTGAATTTACCAAGGCTAGATTTATGGCCCAGGATGTGATCTATCCTGGAGAAGGTTCCATGTGCAGTTGAGAAAAAGGTGAAATTCATTGTTTTGGGGTGAAATGTTCTATAGATATCAATTAGGTCTAACTGGTCTATTGTATCATTTAAGGTTTGTGTTTCCCTGTTAATTTTCTATTTAGTTGATCTATCCATAGATGTGAGTGGAGTATTAAAGTCTCCCACTATTATTGTGTTATTGTTAATTTCCCCTTTCATACTTGTTAACATTTGTCTTACATATTGTGGTGCTCCTATGTTGGGTGCATATATATTTATAATTGTTATATCTTCTTGGATTGATCCTTTGATCATTATGTAGTGTCCTTCATTGTCTCTTTTCACAGCCTTTGATTTAAAGTCTATTTTATCTGATATGAGTATTGCTTCTCCTGCTTTCTTTTGGTCTCTATTTTCGTGGAATATCTTTTTCCAGCTCTTCACTTTCAGCCTGTAGGTGTCCCTTGTTTTGAGGTGGGTCTCTTGTAGACAACGTAAATAGGGGTCTTGTTTTTGTATCCATTCAGCCAGTCTTTGTTTTTTGGTTGGGGCATTCAATACATTTATGTTTAAGGTAATTATTGATAAGTATGATCCTGTTGCCATTTACTTTGTTGTTTGGGGTTCGAGTTTATACACCCTTTCTGTGTTTCCTGTCTGGAGAAGATCCTTTAGCATTTGTTGGAGAGCTGGTTTGGTGGTGCTGAATTCTCTCAGTTTTTGCTTGCCTGTAAAGTTTTTGATTCCTCCTTCATATTTGAATGAGATCCTTGCTGGGTACAGTAATCTAGGCTGTAGGTTTTTTTTTTTTTCTTTCATCACTTTAACTATGTCCTGCCAAGAGTTTCTATTGGAAGATCAGCTGTTATCCTTATGGGAATCCCCTTGTGTGTTATTTGTTGTTTTTCCCTTTCTGCTTTTAATATTTGTTCTTTGTGTTTGATCTTTGTTAGTTTGATTAATGTGTGTGTTGGGGTGTTTCGCCTTGAGTTTATCCTATTTGGGACTCTCTGGGTTTCTTGGACTTGGGTGATTATTTCCTTCCCCATTTTAGGAAGTTTTCAACTATTATCTCCTCATGGTCTTTCTTTTTGTCTTCTTCTTCTGGGACTCCTATGATTCGAATGTTGGGGCATTTAAAATTGTCCCAGAGGTCTCCGAGGTTGTCCTCATATCTTTTAATTCTTTTTTTTCTTTTTTCCTCTCTGTTTCATTTATTTCTACCATCCTATCTTCTACCTCACTTATCCTATCTTCTGTCTCCATTATTCTATTGTTGGTTTCCTCCAGAGTGTTTTTTATCTCATTTATTGCATTATTTATTATATATTGCCTCTTCTTTATTTCTTCTAGGTCCTTGTTAAACCTTTCTTGCATCTTCTGGATCCTTGTCTCCAGGCTGTTTATCTGTAACTCCATTTTGTTTTCGAGATTTTGGATCATTTTCACTATCATTATTCTGAATTCTTTATCAAGTAGATTCCCTATCTCTTCCTCTTTTGTTTGGTTTAGTGGGCATTTATCTAGTTTCTTTACCTGCTGAGTATTTCTTTGCCTTTTCATCTCGCTTGTATTGCTGTGTTTGGGGTGGCCTTTCCGTATTCTGGCAGTTTGTGGCTCCTCTTTATTGTGGAGGTTCCTCACTGTGGGTGGGTTTGGATGGGTGTCTTGTCAAGGTTTCCTGGTTAGATAAGCTTGTGTCAGTGTTTGGAGTGACTTTGGGCAGCCTGTATATTGAAGCTCAGGGCTATGTTCCTGTGCTGCTGGAGAATTTGTGTGGTATGTTTTGCTCTGGAACTTGTTGGCCCTTGGGTGGTGCTTGGTTTCAATGTAGGTATGGAGGTGTTTGATGAGCTCCTATTGATTAATGTTCCCTGGATTCAGGAGTTCTCTGGTGTTCTCAGGATTTGGACTTAAGCCTCCTGTCTCTGGTTTTCAGTCTTATTCTTACAGTAGCCTCAAGACTTCTCCATCTATACAGCACTGATGATAAAACATCTAGGTTAATGATGAAAAGTTTCTCCACAGTGAGGGACACCTGGAGAGGTACACAGAGTTACATGGAGAAGAGAAGAGGGAGGAGGGAGATAGAGGTGACCCAAATGAGATGAGGTGGAATCAAAAGATGAGAGGGCGAGCTAGCCAGTAATCACTTCCTTGTGTGCGCTCCACAGTCTGGATCCCTCAGAGATGTTCATGGAGTTACACAGAGAAGAGAAGAGGGAAGAAGGAGACAGAGGTGGTCAGGGGGATAAAGGGGGGAACCAAAAGAAGAGAGACAGATCCAGCCAGTAAACAGTTCCCTAAGTGTTCTCCACAGCCCAGGACACACAAAGAAATTCACAGAGTTGGGTAGAGAAGGGAAGGGTAAGGAGAGAGATAGAGGCGACCTGGTGGAGAAAAAAGGAGAGTCTAAAGGGGGAGAGAGCAATCAAGCCAATAGTCTCACTCCCAAGTGAAAATGGGTACTGAAGATTGGGTTCTTAAAGATACAAAATTGATAACAAATACCAAAAAGCAAAGATTAAAAATCTAGAGTAGAGGTTAGAGTCTCAAAAGTACAATATTAAAGAAGAAAAACTAAGTCACAAAAATTATAAAATGTATATATATGGAGTTTGCTTTAAAAATAAGTTCTTTTTTTTTTTTTGCAAAGTAATAGTAGGTTATAAAAATGAAAATTAAAGGAGTAAGAGAGGACTTAAAAATTAAAAAAAATTTTTTATTTAAAAAATGATAATAGTAAAAATATATCTAGAACTATCTCTGGAGTTGTTGCGGACAGTGTGGGGTCAGTTCCTTTTCAGATAATTCCTTGATCCGGCTTATACTTCTCAAGATCTGTAGGCCCCTTCCTATGTAGTCGGTGCTAACTGCAGGGTTTTAATCTATTATACTTGTCACTTGCATAGTGGTTCCCTCTGTTTATTTTAGCGTCTTCTGTTTGCTGGTCTCTTCCGTGTCTAATTTTGCCCTGACTCAAGGGGGCGGTGGTGGTCACGTTTTTAGGCTTACTTGTTCAGTCGTGCTGTGGGGAGGGAGGAACACTGCAAACAGATATCATTGGCACCTGTGGCGAGAGCTCCCAGTGTCTCGGCCACACTGGGTTTACCCTAGCTCACGACGTGTTTGCTTTCCCAGTCTACACTGCTCAGGCTCTAGGTTGTTCTGCCGGAAACTGTCTGAGGCAGGCCCTGGGTTGCATGCACTTCCCAGGTCTAAGCTGCTCAGGTTCAGGTTCTTGGGTACTCCACAAAGGCGCAGACTCGGTTGGCCCTGCATTTTTGCCTTTCTCCAGTCTGAGCAGCTCAGGTGACCAGGTGCTTTGCCAGCACAGTCGCCCCCAGTTGGGGGCTGAGTCTTATCGCCTCCCCCAGCCCAGCCGCTCAGTTTTCTGGGTGTACAATGGGCGTGCCTTCTCAGGTGTGCTGTGCATCTCTTCTGGGGGGCTGATATCTGGCTGCAACCCTCCTGGTGGATGTCGACCATCCAGAATCCCAAGAAGTCTTGGTTAGCAAGGAAGCCTGCCTGCAGTTTGGTAGAGGATGCCTCTGTGGGCCCGCGATTGCCCCCTTCAGGCTCTGGCTGCCCTCGCCTGCCTGTCTCTGGTGGGGGATGGGCCAGTCCACAGCCAGCTAGCTCTGCTCAGTCCTTTGGTCTGTGACCAGACCTGGCGGTGTCTTAGGTTAGGGCTTTTCGTGGGATAGCTATCCCACAGTCTGGGTTGCTATCTCAAGTCAGTTCCCTCAGATTGCCCTCGGGGCATTCAGGCCCGGTCCTTACCCTAAGCGGTGCAGCCCACGCCTCCCTGTCCAGTCCCCGCTTGCTAGTGGCGGATGCGAGCATCTGTGCTGCTTCTCTGCTGGGAGTTGCTGTTGGGCACATAATCTGTGGGTTTTAATTATTTATTTATTTTTCCTCCCAGTTATGTTGCCCTCTGAGCTTCCAAGGCTCACCACAGACTTGCCAGCAAGAGTGTTTCCTGGTGTTTAGAAACTTCTATCCTAAGATTCCCTTCCCGGGACAGATCTCTATCCCTACCTCTTTTGTCTCTCTTTTTATCTTTTATATTTTTCCCTACCTCCTTTCGAAGACAATGGGCTGCCTTTCTGGGTGCTTGATGTCCTCTGCCGGCATTCAGAAGTCGTTTTGTGGAATTTGCTCAGCGTTCAAATGTTCTTTTGATGAATTTGTGGGGGAGAAAGTGGTCTCCCCATCCTATTCCTCCACCATCTTAGGACTGCCCCTCTGTAATCTCGTTTTTTATAAGTAAGTTAAGTTTAAAAAATTACTCTTATGTTTTAGAAAATTTAGCAGACCTAATACATAGAGGTAAGACTATTAAACCAATTCGGGCCACCAAAGAATAAAAATCTGGAGTTTGAAGGCCAGGTAATAATTACAACACAAATATAGCTTTTTATGCCATGGGTTACAATAAATACTTTCTATGCGAATGCATTTAATCTTTACAACTCCTTGGAGACAGATACTATTATTGTTCTAATTTTGTAGATGAAAGGGAGGTGAGACTTACTAACTTGCCCAGGAATACTCGTCAGGGCCAAGGTTCAGATCTGAGAAATTCACACTGTAAATCGTGGTGCTCAGGTTGGTTTAGGAAGGAAGGAATATATTCTTGGGTTTTTGATGGAAAGCTATACTAAATATTTATGTGGCTTACCCATATGCCTTTCTCTTAAAGGAGATGACACAGAAAACTGAACTTGTGTATAAAACCTATATAGACAGGGACATACTCAGAATGTTTGACAGTAAAATGCTGATGCTATTAGCATTGCTGATTAATAAAAATTTCCAGCTAAGGTAAAAACTCATGTGTGTTGGGAGTTTCCAAGAACCCCAGGTTGGATGATTTACTTGGGGTACTCATAGGACTCAGCTTATTGCCATACTCATGGCTAAGATTTATTACAGCAAGAGGACAGAAAGCAAAATCAGCAGTGGGAAAAGGAAGGAGGGAAAGGTCCAAGAGAAGCACCAAGCGTCCTGTCTAGTGGAGTCGACTTGATTCCTCCAGCAATGAGTTGTGATGACTTGCTGTGTGAAATGCTGTTGGGGAAGCTCAGTAGAGACTCAGTGCCCGAGGGTTTTTGACTGGGAGCTGATGATGTAGGCACAGCATGTACCAAAATTCCAGACTCACAGAAGGAAGGCAGACCCTCAGCCTAAAGCACGTTGTTTGTACAAATCGTTCGGCCATTTCTATCAGTTAGGGTGATGGTTACTCTTCCCCAAATCCAAATTCTAGATGCCAGCCAAGGGCTAGCCTCGAATGCAGGCTCAGGCTTGCAAAGTTAACTGTTTTCTGTACACCAGCCCTGTTAACTTTTTTCTGGTAGAAGACTGTTTTTAACAGTCTTGAGAAAATGATGACAAAGAGGTAAGAAATAGATTCAAATTTTTCTACTGGCCTTTATTTTCTATCAGGCTTTGTTGCAACATTTTGTTGATGTTTAGTCACTCAGCCATGCCCGACTCTTTTGCAACCCCATGAACTATAGCCCACCAGGTTCCTCTGTCCTTGGGATTCTCCAGGCAAGAATACTGGAGTGGGTTGCCTTGCTTACACTAGAGCCAGAGCCTTTAACAGCTTTAATCATTTATGATAGTATGTGATTGGTTAAATTTTTATATGCTTGGAATTGAAAGGTTCTTTGGTGCAGTTACCTTGTGGCCACCTGGTCATTCCTCATTGGAGACTTTACCATCTGGCTCAGTGTCTCCCTCTCCACCCCTGGTTCTCCTACTATCTTGGGTGACTTTTATGGTGTTATAAGGATAACCACTCTTTCCCTCCCCTTTATTCCAGCCACCCATACACACACTTAGATCCTAGATTTCTTATTTGAAACTGTTCTACATCTAAAGTGCCATTATGAAGCAGTTAGATAGAACTAGCCAGCTACTCCTCTGTCTTCAATCTGCTCACTGTTTCTTCAGTGAGCTCAGTGCTCACTGTTGGATCCTGAGTCCCCTGACCTGTCAATTTCCCAGCAGTCCCTTCTTATTTCCCTTCTCTTATCACCTTAGAGCAATGATCATCACTTTGTTATGCTCCTGCCTGAACTGCAAACTTCCTTTCACCTGTCACTTGTCAAGCTCAGCCCAGGCAGATCGACCATCTGCTTTCTTGATGCCTGAACCCCTACATCTGATGGATGCTGGAGAAAAACCTCATGGAAGCATGTATCCCACACAGAAATATTACTCTTCCTCTTCTCACTGAGTATGTTAAGCCCTTTCCGAATTTCCCATGTCTCCCCACAAGCCCCAGCTCTTCATGGATGACCCTCCCTTTTTTCTTTAATTTCACAAACCAAATGGAAGCCCCCTGACAGAAGTTCCTCAGGTTTTCTCTCAGTGTACAAACACATTGGTACCCAGGTCAATTGCTTCCTCCTTCCCTCCTGTTATAACAGAGGAAGCATGTGGCTCTTTAATCACCCTCTGGTACACTGCTTTGGCTCCTGTATCCTCTACTTTCTCAGGGACCTTACATTATTATTATTATCCTTTCTCTTCAGTATCCTCCATCTCTCCCTCTCAACTGGGTGTTTCTGATTGGTATTTACATGTCGGTTCGGTTCGGTTCAGTCGCTCAGTCGTGTCCGACTCTTTGCGACCCCATGAATCGCAGCACGCCAGGCCTCCCTGTCCATCACCATCTCCTGGAGGTCACTCAGACTCACGTCCATCGAGTCCATGATGCCATCCAGCCATCTCATCCTCGGTCGTCCCCTTCTCCTCCTGCCCCCAATCCCTCCCAGCATCAGAGTCTTTTCCAATGAGTCAACTCTTCTCATGAGGTGGCCAAAGTACTGGAGTTTCAGCTTTAGCATCATTCCTTCCAAAGAAATCCCAGGGTTGATCTCCTTCAGAATGGACTGGTTGGATCTCCTTGCAGTCCAAGGGACTCTCAAGAGTCTTCTCCAACACCACACTTCAAAAGCATCAATTCTTCGGCGATCAGCCTTCTTCACAGTCCAACTCTCACATCCATACATGACCACAGGAAAAACCATAGCCTTGACTAGACGGACCTTAGTCGGCAAAGTAATGTCTCTGCTTTTGAAAATGCTATCTAGGTTGGACATAACTTTTCTTCCAAGGAGTAAGCGTCTTCTAATTTCATGGCTGCAGTCACCATCAGCAGTGATTTTGGAGCCCAAAAAAATAAAGTCTGGCACTGTTTCCACTGTTTCCCCATCTATTTCCCATGAAGTGATGGGACCAGATGCCATGATCTTCGTTTTCTGAATGTTGAGCTTTAAGCCAACTTTTTCACTCTCCTCTTTCACTTTCATCAAGAGGCCTTTTAGCTCCTCTTCACTTTCTGCCATAAGGGTGGTGTCATCTGCATATCTGAGGTTATTGATATTTCTCCCGGCAATCTTGATTCCAGCTTGTGTTTCTTCCAGTCCAGCCTTTCTCATGATGTACTCTGCATATAAGTTAAATAAGCAGGGTGACAATATACAGCCTTGACGCACTCCTTTTCCTATTTGGAACCAGTCTGTTGTTCCATGTCCAGTCCTAACTGTTGCTTCCTGACCTGCATACAGATTTCTCAAGAGGCAGGTTAGGTGGTCTGGTATTCCCATCTCTTTCAGAATTTTCCACAGTTTATTGTGATCCACACAGTCAAAGGCTTTGGCATAGTCAATAAAGCAGAAGTAGATGTTTTTCTGGAACTCTCTTGCTTTTTCCATGATCCAGCGGATGTTGGCAATTTGATCTCTGGTTCCTCTGCCTTTTCTAAAGCCAGCTTGAACATCAGGGAGTTCACGGTTCACGTATTGCTGAAGCCTGGCTTGGAGGATTTTGAGCATTACTTTACTAGCATGTGAGATGAGTGCAATTGTGCGGTAATTGGAGCATTCTTTTGCATTGCCTTTCTTTGGAATTGGAATGAAAACTGACCTTTTCCAGTCCTGTGGCCACTGCTGAGTTTTCCAAATTTGCTGGCAGATTGAGTGCAGCACTTTCACAGCATCATCTTTCAGGATTTGAAACAGCTCAACTGGAATTCCATCACCTCCACTAGCTTTGTTCGTAGTGATGCTTTCTAAGGCCCACTTGACTTCACATTCCAAGATGTCTGGCTCTAGATTAGTGATCACATCATCATGATTATCTGGGTCGTGAAGATCTTTTTTGTACAGTTCTTCCATGTGTTCTTGCCACCTCTTCTTAATATCTTCTGCTTCTGTTAGGTCCATACCATTTCTGTCCTTTATCGAGCCCATCCTTGCATGAAATGTTCCCTTGGTATCTCTAATTTTCTTGAAGAGATCTCTAGTCTTTCCCATTCTGTTGTTTTCCTCTATATCTTTGCATTGATAGCTGAAGAAAGCTTTCTTATCTCTTTTTGCTATTCTTTGGAACTCTGCATTCAGATGCTTATATCTTTCCTTTTTTCCTTTGCTTTTTGCATTTACATGTCACCTATCTTTAATTTCACTAATGCCCTCTTTCATTTCACTAAGCCTCCTCTAGCTTGCTTCACAAATAGGAGGTGACTTTCCTTTCTGTCTGTTTCATCTCCAAATCACGTCTTACATTCTAATTTGGCTCTGTCTTCACTGCTCACCGCATTCAGTGGACAGTCTGCTGACTTTTAAGTAGCACTTGACGCTGTTCACTATATTCATTCCTCCTGTTTGCTTCTGTGATGCCAGAGTCTGCTCATTTTCCTCCCAGTTCTTTGGTTCTTTTCTTGTGTCACCTTTGCCTGTGAACTTAGAGCTCCTCCACCCCCAGTCCTTGGAGTCAGTGGTATTGTTGGCCTTTCTTTAGTTTCACATGGCCATTTCTAAATCATTTTCATGCAGAACTCCTTTCATATTTGTTTCATTCTGCACAGTTATAATATCTTCTATCCATTGGCAGCGATATACCTTCTACTGATTTCTAGTCACTTCTGCTTCTCCACTGAGAACCTTGGCATTGGATTGCTTCTCCTTCACTCACCTATGCTCTCCTCATTCTTTTATTTTGGTCACCTTATTAACATCTCCTAGGTGCTGCATTCTTTGACCTCTTCAGTTCCAATTCATCCCTACCTTCCTTTAGTAAATTACACTATGAACAAAGACCTTCGGTTTATCATCTGGGTGGACGCCCATCTCTGCTGCTGTAAACTCAGATGAACCTCTTCCCCCTGCTCACCCCAACTACTTCTGATCCTTCTTGCTTGGTCATTCTTCCTTAGTATCCTTTTTTTTTTTTTTTTTTAATATCTGTTTTCTGTTGCTGCTGGGACAAGGTACCGCTAGCTTAGTGGCTTAAAACAGCACAAATGTATTATCGTATAGTTCTGGGGCTCAAAGTCTCACTGGGCTAAAGTCAAGGTGCCATCAGGGCTGGATTCTCCTCGTGGCTCCAAGAGGGAATGTTTCCCTGCTTTTTCAGCTTCTTCAGGCTTCCTGCCTTCTTCGACTCCTGGCCCCTTCCTTACTTCACTCATCATTTCTCCTACTACTGACTCTGATCCCCGTGGCTTCCTCTTATAAGGATCCTTATGATGACATTGAGCCCACTTGGATAATCCAGGATAATTTCCCCATCTCAGTATCCTTAATGTCGGCAAAGTCCTTTTTATCACGTAAGGAAGCGTATTCACAGGTTCCTGCGATTAGGATGTGGTCAAGCTCGGGAGGTGGGGCATTGTTCTGCCTCCCACTCCTGCTCTGGACCTGGTTCTGTCAACCACTCTCTACCTCCTAGTCCCCCTTCTCCACGCTAGCTCCTCTACAAATTATCCTACCTATGGTAGTCACATCAAGTCACCTCGGTTCCTGCCTGAAAACCCTCTAAGGAAGGCCTTTCTTTTACCCTCAGATGGGAGATTTAGCATAAAAACAAACTCCCTCCTCTGGCCATCAAAGGCCATCTACAGCCTGACCTCCATCTCATCTCTAATTTCACTCCAGACAGGTCTCCTCCACCTTCTTCTGGTCACAGTAATCGTCATGTCTGATCTTTGAAACACACAGGGCTTGTATTCACCCTGGGATTTTTTTTTTTTTTTTAATGGAGATATAGAATTTATTATTAGAGACATAGCATAACAACAGGTGGGAGAACACACAGAGAAACGGTTTGTTAAGATAGAAGCAAGGCAGAGAAAGTGTGTGGGCATTCCCCCCCAGTGAGGGGGAGCGCAGTAAAGAGGCTGTCAAGTCATTTATAGCAGTCATTTAGGGCAGTTCTTCTGAGTCTTTGTCTTCCTTCAGCCCAATTATCTGGTTTCTTTTCCCACACCTGACCTAAACTGGGATCTTCCCTGGGATCTTCCCCTGGGTACACACTCACCCCTCAGCCAAGATGGATCTCGAAGTGAAGGCTTCTGGGAGAAGCAAGACTCATTATGGCCTGGCGTTATGTCCTGAGTTCTACCCATAAGAAGCCTTTCTGTACATGTGCAGTGTCTCCCTTGTCCCAAAAGTCTGGGAGGCAGAGATACCTTAATCCTTTACTCACACAGGCTTTTGCCCCCTCTTCATCCTTGCCGTGACTATTAACTTAAGTTATTTGCAAGAGACAAACACTGGCTATTTACTCTCTGTTGTTACTTTCATTTCAAAGGGCAAATAGGAGGCTGACTGTAAATAGAAGCCTCCTGTCTCTAGACTGAAGCCACCTGTCTCTTCTCAGAAATGCTAACAGTTGTAAGCATCCAGCCTGAAGCCCACTTCTTCATGCCCCATGAAATGCAAACAGGAGGCCAGAAATGTCTAATCTGGAGCCCATCTATCCCCTACATCAATAATACACTAAAATCAACACACGATGAGACACGGGTCTGATGGAGGTCAGATTCGTGGCCATTTTGGTCCTAATGAGGTAGAAAAATATTACGTAGTCAGTGTAGGGTCAAAAGAAAAAAAAGCTTCAGTTTCTTCTTCTAAAAATCTAATTTCAGTCTCCACTTATTTTTCACATAAGTATTTCACTCCAGTAATCTATAACCATACTGGCTGTTCCAGTTTCTTAACATTCAAAGAGAATGCCTCCATGTCCCATTAACCTGAAGGCCATGAAACAGCCAAACCCATGACAGGACAATCAGAAACTGATCAAGGTGAAAACCGTCAGGTGGTCCATTAACTTTAGAACATGCTCTGCTCCTTAGACAGTGGTCTGAAGTCACGAGAAAAGGTCAGGGAACCCCAGGATCTTTGTGTTTGTTCTTTCTGCCTGGGATCCTCTGTTCCCAGATTGTCACATGACTTTTTCCTTCCTATCTCTGATGACTCCGCTCGGATGTTGCCTTTTCATAGTGACTTTCCCGGCCCTGCCAATCTGAGCCAGCTACTTGTCACTGTGACACCTCACTCCGTGTGATATTTCTCCTGAATAATTAAACACTGTCTGGTTTCTTGTGTATGTTTCATCTTCTCCTTGAATCTAAGCTCCATGAAGGCAGAAAGGTTTGGTGTGATTTCTTCATTGCTGTGCTCCAGGTGGCCTAGAACAGTGCCTGGAACTTTATTAGGGACTGATTTACTGAATGAATGTTGAATATTGTGAATGAACGTTGAAGATGTCTATTTTCTCTTTAATTATTTGCATATTAGTAAAATATAAGCTTTATGAGGAGAGATAGCTTATCTTAGTCACGGTTGTTGCTAGTATCTAGAACCATGCTTGATCCTTACTGGGTGCTAATAAATATTTTTCAGATGTTGAATGAATGCATGCATGAATGAATGAAATCATTGACTTTGGCCTCCAGCCAGGTACCATGGTAAGGTCATGTTTGCCATCTTGCCTGCTGGATATTACCTAAGCCTCTCCCCTGCCAGCACCTTCTACTTCTTTGCCCTAGGAAGTCCACCCCTTGACTTTCAGTGCTGATCACCCTGTCTCCTGTATGGTTCTGGTTCATCCCCTCTCTCTTCCCTGTAAGTATCTGACAAAACAGTTTTCATTTCCTTGTATTTAAAGGGCTCTAATTGTAAATAAACTTCTGTCTTACATTTCCCTTAAGAAGGAAATGGCAACCTACTCCAGTGTTCTTGCCTGAAGAATCCTATGGATGAAGGAGCCTGGTAGGCTACAGTCCACGGGGTTGCAAAGAGTCGGACACAACTGAGTGACTTCACTTTCACTTTCTTACATTTCACCCTGTGTGCTACTTTTTTTTTATCAGTCTACTTGATCCCTCACTGTAAGCTCCTGAAGAATCTTATTTTATATTTCTAACACTGATGACAGTGTCATGCGAGTGTCTGTTCCTCGGTTCTTTGTCTCATCACAACAAAGATGTGGAGTGACGGACATTAAAGCACCCTCGGCGTGTCACAGCTCTTGGGTCTTGGACAGACCGTGTTATAGCTCTCAGATCTCGAACGGGCCATGTTATAGCTCTTAGACTAATCAGTGTTACAGCTCTATTTTATTTAGAAGATAGCAGGAAAATCCATCTTCGCGAAGAGCAGAGCACCCCAGCGCGGAAGAGAGAGAGCTAGCTTTGGCTCCTCTTTTTATATGTTTTTCTCCCCCTGGGCCTGTCCTATGTAAACTGGGCCCACCAGGAGTGTTGTTTGTTTTACCTGAGGTCCCTCACTCCAGTCCTCGGACCTTCCTTTCTTCTATTTTCGCGGGCTTGTCCCTTCCTTGTCTTTTAGGCACCGCCATTTTGGACTCCTTTTCCCTGTTCTACCTACCTAACAATAGTACCTGCTTATATTGTATATTAGTATTATATCATATGCCTAATAAACGTTTCTATTATGAAGAGTACCATTTTTAGCCTCATAACAGCTATATGGAACTTTCTGTATATGAGTATTTTCCCCATTTTATAAATGTAGAAACTGAAGGTCAAGGTTATTAAGAGATTTTTTTCCTTCCAAAGTCTCCTTTTGAGTAGATGATAGAGATGGGACGTTGCCCTGAGGCTTTTGTCCTATTCAGCAGTGTTACTGCTGCCCTCAAATTGAAAGGTTGTTGCTGAGCCGTGAAAGATGCCGGAATTCTTGGCCTTCAGAGGAGAGGAATTCAATCTGGGGCCAATGACGAGGCTTAATCGCTCAGAGCTTTTGTGTAATAAAGTTTTATTAAAGAATAAATGAGATAGAAAGCTTCTGACATAGACATCAGAAGGGGGCAGAAAGAGTGCCCCCCTGCGAGTCGTTAGCAGATGTTATTCTGCTACTAGCAGCCTACTAATTAGAGAAGGAAATGTCTCAAAACTCAGAGACTGGCACCAGGCCCTTCACCTACAACATGCATTTTGAAATAACACTGGCACAAGGTGACTTGTCCCAGGCCATAAAATGATTGATATGAGTCTAAGAAAGGCAGGTTTCCAAGCAAATACAGCCTCATTAACACAGCTTAAGAGAACATTTGCATGAGTTTGTCAATGCAAATGTTCTGAGTCTTAGGCAGAACCAACTTGAAGACAGAGTCTAGGGTAAATGCATAGTCCATTAGCATAGCTTAAGGCAAACTTTTCCATAAGAAAAACCCATTGGTTAGCTCAAGGTTTGAGAAAAGTTAAGTTCAGGTGGAGCCAGGTGTCATCATGGCAACACAAAATTTTAAGAGAAACCTCTTTTTAAATTTGTATGTTGCTAAGTCACTTCAGTCGTGTCCGACTCTGTGTGACCCCATAGACGGCAGCCCACCAGGCTCCCCCGTCCCTGGGATTCTCCAGGCAAGAACACTGGAGTGGGTTGCCATTTCCTTCTCCAATTCGTGAAAGTGAAAGGGAAGTCGCTCAGTTGTGTCCGACTCTTGGCGACCCCATGGACTGCAGCCTACCAGGCTCCTCTGTCCATGGGATTTTTCAGGCAAGAGTACTGGGGTGCCAAATTTGTATAGAGAAGGGGAAAAAATCTAACACTTGTTTGTTTCCTCCTGCTGCTTAAGAGAGAGAGAGAAAAATGTCTGACACTTGCAGCCTGATCCCTCCATTTGGAGACCCCTGGCCTTCCTGCTTGTTACCCTCTCAAAATCTTCTTACCACATGCCCTCCAGAAGTCAGTCTTGCCTCACGTCACAAATAAATATGAAGTTTTGTACTATTTCAAATTTGTCCTCATTCTCAGACATTTGTTTGTATCTGTGCTCACTTTTAGCTCAATTCCTTCTAGCCTGAGATGAAGGGACATACCTTTCCCTATTGGAGAACCTTTTCTTCTTTTAAAAAGTTTTATTTTGATTTTTCATCCACGTAGAAAGGTGGAATAGAAAACACATACTCACACACCCATTGTCTATAACTAGTAGTTGTTAACATTTTTTACATACATTTCACTTGGAATTAGAGATTTATGATGTTTTCTAAGTACCTCTGTTTCTGTCTCTTAAAAATTTTCCTACCAAACATTTTCTTCTAAAACATAATACAGTGATTATATTTAACAAAGTGAATGTTAATTCCTGAATATCATCTAATAGTTCATATTTGAACTTTCACGATTAGCTCCCCTGAGTGTCTCCTACAGTTGATCTGTTTTCTTCTTTTTTTAAATAACATTGACATGTTGAAAATATGGTACCAATTTTCCTATAAAATGCTTCACTCTCTGGACAATTTTTATTACTTTGTTCTGGTGTCATTTAACTTATTACTCCACATCTTGTGTTTCTTATATGCTAAAAAAAGTAAAAGTCTTTCAGTTATCTCCAACTCTGTTGTAAGCTCATAGACTGTAGCCCACCAGGCTCTTCTATCCATGGGATTTCTCAGGCAAGAATACTGGAGTGGGTTGCCATTTCCTTCTTCAGAGGATCTTCCTGACCCAGGTGCCGGGAGCCAGCGTGAGGAACTCCACCCTTGGCAAAGCTCATGAGAAAGGAGGCTTGGCATTATGCAAAGGCGAGATGAGCCTCAGGAGACCCCCTGTTCCCGAGCATCTACCCCGCCAAAAACCAGACTGCCTGCTTTACTGTTTTATGCTCTCACCTATACCTCTGACTTTACAGGGGGCTGTTCCCCCACCACCTCTCTCGGAGAAGGAGTTAACTTGCAGCCCCAGTTAATAAAAATTCCTGGGCATGACAAGAGTGTTTCAACTTACAAACTCCTCTAAAGGTTCTCTAGCCTGCCTGAGCAGGTTTGTACCTTGGTATCTCTAATTTTCCTGAAGAGATCTCTAGTCTTTCCCATTCTGTTCTTTTCCTCTATTTCTTTGCATTGATCGCTGAAGATTAATCATGTTAAACCTTGAGCTAAGTAAATTCCTTTTCTTGATTGTAACCCACTACACCCTCACCCTATAGGAATGCAACTTTATTTGGAGGGTGGCACCTAGTTTAAGAAAAAATCACCCCTGGAAAAAATAAGTTTTCTGGTTGACTGACCGTTATCAGAAAGGGCCATAAAATGTCAGCAGGCCTCATTGCCAGAAGATGATGTAAAACCCCTAAGACCTTTGTATAATTTTATATGAAGCACCTGATTTTGACAAGGGTCAGGTCTGCTGACCCCACGTGACTCTGTATTCATCCCTATGTATAACAAAAAGTATATAAGCAAACCTGAAAATAAAGAATTCAGATCAGTTTCTGGAAAGACTGTTTCCCCTGTGTCATTCTTTCTTTCCCCTTCTGGCTGAATTCCCATCTGGAGCATGGGTACTCACCAAGCCTGCTAATTTTGCCTGGGCTTCTAAGATCGGACCGGGGAGGCCTCAGTGCCTCCTCTCCTTCGGGAGAACGGAAAGACGCCAGTGGCCTACGTAGGTGGTGTAAATTCCTTGTCTTGGAGTTTTATTGGTATTCCACGTAAACCAAGTTATTCAGCCTATTTTTCTCCACTAATTTTCCTATTACACTATTCTTTTCTAATCTCTCTTTATCTCTGTAATTAAATAAGTTTTTTCCTAGGACGCCGATTCCATCTCCTCTTCAAATTACCCTGGATCCACCGGGGCTGTACCCCGACACCCAGGGATCGAACCCAGGTCTCCTGAAGCGTATCCAGATTCTTTACCATCTAAGCCACCAGAGAAGCCGTATATACTGAGAGTTAAGTCTAAAGATTTTAATACTTTCCTGTTAAATATTTTTGATAAGAAAATTGCATAGGGGATGCTGTGTACTTCATGTCTCATCACACCTGGAAATATCAAATGTCAATGTATTCTACTTTTTTATGGTACTGAGTTTGATTGCTTGGTAAAGGTGATGACAGATTGGATTCCTCCATTGTGGAAGGAGCTCTACGCCCTTGAAGATATGAAGGGTCTTGGGGCATCAGGGAATATCTTGTCTCTCCTAATAGTTATCATACCTGATGATCCCTCACTCCAGGTTCTCAAAATAGTTATTTCTCTTATTTTCTGCGACATTGTTCCATCTCAGTTTCCCTTCTGTATTTTCACCAATGCTCTCTTTGACTCATTTACCTACAAACATGTAGAAAATTTCTTTAAATAGTTATCCCTTGGCATTACAACCCTCTCTAGTAACCATCATCTCTCTTGCTTTTGTCTTAAGGTCATAAAAGAATGGTCCACATGCTATCTACATTACTTGGTCTCCAAATTATTCTTAATCACACTCATTATTTCTTGCTAGACTACCGGACCACCAGGGAAGTCCTCCTCCTTCCTTTTCAACCCGTGGTAAACTTTCGAATCTGGGAGGAAGCATCACCTTCTTTATGAAGCTTTTTCACAAAGGACAGAATGACCCATTCACTCAAGTTTGTGTCTTCTCTACTCTGTATACTATGCTGTCAAAGCATGCAGAATATATATTGACTATCCTTTTTTTCATTTGAATTGTATTTTCGGTATCTATTACTGGATTTCTTCAGTCATTTAATAGCATTTAGTAAATGTTTATATTCATGGCCCACTTACTTTTATTCTAGCCAGTGATTAGTTTTTGAGGTAGACAGTACTTTGGGAGTGGTGATGAGGGAAATCTTTGTATATCAATTATCTTTTCTTCCTCTNCTTTTTTTCTTTTGAATTGTATTTTCGGTATCTATTACTGGATTTCTTCAGTCATTTAATAGCATTTAGTAAATGTTTATATTCATGGCCCACTTACTTTTATTCTAGCCAGTGATTAGTTTTTGAGGTAGACAGTACTTTGGGAGTGGTGATGAGGGAAATCTTTGTATATCAATTATCTTTTCTTCCTCTATTGAGGAATTCGATACTTTTCCACTTTATAGCTTTTAGTAGAAGGTAAATCCGCCTGCCAGTGCAGGAGACAGGGGTTCGACCCCTGGATCAGGAAGATCCTCCTGAATGGGAGAAGTATTAATCGCTTCCCAAGCGGGCCTGTCACAGCCCCAAGCCCACTCCCCTTACTGTGTCCTCTTCTCATCAGGTTTGCATCTCAGGAGCTCACTCTTTCTTGTGATTTGCCTGCAATTAAAGAGTTTATGCAGATCTGCTCTGGTCTTTGGGAAGCATGTATCTAACTCATTGCTTTCCCTTTCCTTCTCACTATGGAGACCTAATTGGTTTCCCAGGTGGTTCAATGGTAAAGGATCTGCCTGCTGCTGCAGGAGATGCAGGTTTGATTCCTCTGTTGGGAAGATCCCCTGTAGAAAGAAATGGCCACCCACTCCAGTATTCTTGCTTAAAGAATTCCATGGACAGAGGAGCCTGCTGGTCTATAGTTCATGGGGTCACAAAGAGTCAAACATGACTGAGAATGCACACAGGCATGGAGGCCTAATTACATTAATACCACTTAACATTTATGCTAGTGCTGTTAGGCAGCAGATATTTGACCCAAGCCACTTTCTGAAAGCAGCAAAACATGTTTCCTCAATGGTGTCCTCAGTGGGACCTTTGGCAATCACGGTGTTTTAACCAAGAAAAATCTTGAGATGAAAAGTGGTTTTCACTCTTGGGAATCAGAGTCACAAGTACTATATTTCTTATATTGAGCTGTTATAGATCTCTGTAATGTTCCAGAATGTCCTGTGCATCTCATGAAGCCCTCATATGTAAGAGAAGAAGGAAGGTGAAATCAGGCACGTTTGAGGTGGTATGGCTGTAAACTGGTACAGCCAGCATAGAAAACAGTATAGAGGTTTCTCAAAAATATAAAAGCAGAACCACGCTTCTACTCTTGGGTATAGATCCAAAGAAAATGAAAACATTAATTTAAAAAGATCTCTGCACCCCAGTGTTCTTAACGTTATTTACAATTGCCAAGATGTGGAACCAACTTAATTGTCCATTGACAGATGGGTGAAAAAGATGTGGTATACACACACACATACATACAGTGGAATACTATTCAGCCACAGAAAGAATGAAGTTATGCCTTTTGCAACAACATGAGTGGACCCAGAGTGTATTATGCTTAGTGAAATAAATCAGAGAAAGGCCAACACTGTATGTTATCATATGTGTAATCTGAAAAATAAATGAATATAACAAAAAAGAAACAGATTCACAGATACAGAGATCAAGAGTATTATCTGTGGGGAAAGGGAAGATAGGAGGGGCAAGATAGGGGTAGGGATTAAGAAGGATAAACCAACTGTATAAAATAAATAAGCTACAAGGATGTATTGTACAGCATAAGGAATATAGCCATTATTTTATAATAACTTTAGAGTATAATCCATTAAATTATTGAGTAACTGTGGTACACCTGAAGCTAATATATTGTAAATCAAATATAGTTTAATTTTATATAAAGTGGATAGACTAAGTCCAATATAAAGAAGAAGGTCAAAACACACAAAAAAAGAAGCAAATGCCTGCTTCTCTTAGGTTATTAGGCCAAGGTGGTTGCAATAGTAGTCTACAGCTAACTATTTAGATTTTGGATACATTTGGAAAGTAGAGTTAACCATCCATGACATGTGCTAATTGTTTCTATTGTGTGTATTTTCTCCTTTTTTAGTTTCGCTATTCAAATTGGCTCGATAGGTTGTATATCGTGCTGGGGACTTTGGCTGCCATCATCCACGGAGCTGAACTCCCTCTCATGATGCTGGTGTTTGGAGACATGACGGATAGCTTTGCAGGTGTGGGAAATTTTGGAAACAAAGCTTTTCCAAACATGACTAATGGAAGTTAAGTGTTGTTTGTGGTATTGATTTTTTTGAAAGCTTGATGAAAGATCATTGACTCACAGTGAAGTTTGTGGAGTCCTCACTAAGTAGGCATGAGTGTGTATAGTGCTGTGGGAGATGGAGGGGTCTGGCTATAGTTCATATCTGTAATGAATTTGAGAAGATGATATTCACAATCATTAGAACATGCTGTGAAAGTGCTGGTAGAGATAGATAGGAAAAGAGAGAGCTCTATGAAGTCAGAAATATCCCAGGCAGTTTTAGGAAAAGGTATTGGAACCTAATCTGGTATTTGAATATTAAGCAGGAATCAGTTACGCAGTTCCCTGGCATATTGATTATGGATACAAGAGACAGGAATCCAAGATGATTCTAAAGTTTTCAGTCTGAGACACTGCATAAGCTGGATGCAGTTACTAACAATTGAGATGAGGAAGACAGAGGGAGATCAGTTTTGGCAGTAAATACCAGAAATTTAATTTTGGGCATCGTGACAGGTTGGGTTTTTTGGAAACATGGAAATGGAGAAATGGGGACCAGAGAAGCTGTGTGTGTGTTTAGGATGGGAGAATGACAGCTTGTTTGTATGCTAACAGAAATTATCCAAGAGAGAAGAGAAAGTAATGCTTTGGGAGAGAGGGAGAGATTCGTTTGAGTGCTGTCCTTGAGAAAGGAAGGTAACTTATGCTTAAGAGGAAATACTTACTTGAAGTACAGGTATGAATAGTTCACCAACAATAACGGGTGAGAAGACAGAGTATTTGAATGTTAGGGCTCAAAGGTTGGTATACTTGGACATGAGGATTTGTAGAACTTGTCTTCTCAGTCAAATAGGAAGCAAGACATTTGGCTGATCAAGAAAGGTAACCTAAATTAAGTTCTAGGAATTCCCTGACTATCTAGTGTTTAGGACTCCACACTCTCTCTGCTGAGGGCCCAGATTTAATCCTTGTTCAGGGAACTAAAAAAATATCCTAAACTGCATGGCATCGCCAAAATAAAAACTAAAACAAGTTTCTTAGCAGAGTGAGAAAGTGAGTAGGTGACACTAGGGTGTCACACACTTTCACATCCTTGAACTTGATTGGGGAGAAACTGGCTCATAGCTGTGACATAGATTTTGCAGGACCTTTAAGTCTCTGATGATTGCTATGAATCCTTTCCCCCAGAAATATGCACGTAGATATGCATGCCATTTGGGGGTCTTTATGGATCCTCTGATACCTGTCTGTGGATCCTAGGAACTTTTTGTGTGTGTGATCCTGAAGAGTACATTCTTTACCCTGTGCCAGGACTGCTTCAAATTATGTGAGTGCTGGTAATGAGTTGGGCTAGAGAATCTTACTGTGTATCTAAGCTCTGTAAAATTCTCATGTGTTTGTTAAGCCCCTTCAGAGGGACCAGCCAAAAGATGTTGCACCACCTTTGGACTGGCACCTTTCTTTCACACCAGTCACCAAAGGAAAATGTTTAGGGCTTTCTGTGTTCATTGGTTCCCGTGCATGCTGTAATTTAGCAATATTCTTTGGAGTTGTGTTACCACCTTACAATGCAAGAATCCTTCAGTGCTCTGTGGTAGCTCAGCCGACTTTATATGTACATCTGTGACCCCTATTGATCTTACTCATTTTTAAATTCAGTCCAGACACACATTGATCTAACTGTGGGAGGTGTTCCACGAGCCACGCTGTGCACCTGCATGCACTCCATGGAGGGCCAGTGCTGAACCCAGTTGTGCTAGTCAGGAAATACTGGGCTGTTAACGCACCTGTGGAAGGTTGGCTGAGTCTGGGAAGAGTGGACTATCACATGGCTAATTGGTTCCCGTGCATGCTGTAATTTAGCAATATTCTTTGGAGTTGTGTTACCACCTTACAATGCAAGAATCCTTCAGTGCTCTGTGGTAGCTCAGCCGACTTTATATGTACATCTGTGACCCCTATTGATCTTACTCATTTTTAAATTCAGTCCAGACACACATTGATCTAACTGTGGGAGGTGTTCCACGAGCCACGCTGTGCACCTGCATGCACTCCATGGAGGGCCAGTGCTGAACCCAGCTGTGCTAGTCAGGAAATACTGGGCTGTTAACGCACCTGTGGAAGGTTGGCTGAGTCTGGGAAGAGTGGACTATCACATGGCTCCCTGCAGCTAGGAGAGCTGAGCTCACATGGGCCACAGTAAACGTACCTGGAGCTGTGTGGATCAGTCTTTTTCAAACTTTATTTTTGAAAATGTTTTTGTATAAGTCTATTTTATATAGTATTTAAAGGTTATTTTCCATTTCCTGTTATTATAAAATACTGACTATAGTCCTGGGGCTGTGCAGTGCATCCCTCGTAGCCCGCCTTATTCCCAGCAGTTTTGAACCTTCCCCTCCAAGCCCTGTGCTGCCCGCCCCTGCTCTCCCCCTCTCCACTGCTGGCCACTAGTTTGTTCTTTGTGAGTCTGTGTCTCATTCATTATGTTCACTAGTTTGTTGGTTTGTGTTTTAGATTCCACGTATAATGGATAATATCATACAGTATTTGTCTTTGTTTTTGACTTATTTCACTTAGCATAATGCCATAGAAATTCACACATGTTGCTGCCAGTGCCAAAATTTTGTTCTTTTTTGTGGCTCAGTAGTAATCTATTGTATATGTATATCTACACCACATCTTCTTTATCCATTTTTCTGTCAGTGGACACTTAGGTTGCTTCCATATCTTGGGTAACTACAAATAATGCTGCTATGAACATTGGGATGTATGTTCAACTGGTCTTTTTTTTTTAAACTGCATTAACATTTATATACAGTTTATCTCAATCACTGAAAAATTACTTGGCCCTTACTTTCATAAGAAAATAATCGATCTCTTTAAGTAGGAGTACTAACCATTACTGTGTCTTGGCTTTGCCTGGTCCATATTTACATGTGAGATGGACAGTAACCTGACTTGTTCCCTAGTAGCATATATAAGTTNTTATATACAGTTTATCTCAATCACTGAAAAATTACTTGGCCCTTACTTTCATAAGAAAATAATCGATCTCTTTAAGTAGGAGTACTAACCATTACTGTGTCTTGGCTTTGCCTGGTCCATATTTACATGTGAGATGGACAGTAACCTGACTTGTTCCCTAGTAGCATATATAAGTTCTCAAAATGGTCCAGCTGTGGAGACTTGCTCCTTCTCGGCATGCATCTTCATAGATGATTGGATCACAGAGTTTCCACCTGGGGATGTAGTTCATGTTGCATTCCTTGCCAGCCCTTCCCGTTCAGCTCCCTCTTCCAGTCTTGGGGAAATTTAGAGGAATATTTGGACGTTTTGTCTCTGTCTCTGCTACCTTCTTAAGAGATACTGTATCCAGTAGTTAAAGGGCTGGCTCTGGAGCATAAGGCTGCCTGACTCTGAAACTCCACCTTTGCCGCTTTTTGGTTAAGACAATTGGGGGATTATTTTCATACTTTAATTTCTTCATCTTTGGAACAGTTAGATAGCAGTAGAACCTACTTCATAGAATGACTGTGAGAATTAAATGGATTCCTCACTCAAGGCTCACAGAAGAGGGTTTAGTCATGAAAAAGTGCTCAATAATTGTTAATATTTGTTATAATTATCAACAAGAAGCTCATGCTTCCGTGTTGCTCACACGTGAACCTTCATAACTTGCAATGATATGGTTCCTTATCTCATTTCATCTTTTCAGAACTCTGTGATACTAACTCAGTTTTTAGAGTTGTTGAAAGGCATACTGCAAGTCACTCAGTACCTGTTATAAATGTGAAGCCGTCCTTTTCAGGTGCATTTCCTTAGTAACTATGGACTGCTAGCCATGCCTTTCAGGTAAGGCAAGGGCCTCAAACTATGGCCCGTGGGCCATATCTGGCCTATTGCCTCTTTTTACGCCATCTGTGAGCTTAGAATGATTTTTGCATTTTTAAATCACTGGGAAAAATGAAAGAAAAATATTTTGTGACACATTATAAAATAATTTGAAATTGAATTTGAGTACCTATACATAAAGTTCTAGTGGAACACAGACGTGCCCACTTGTTTGCATATTATCTGTGGCTGCTTTCATGGAAGCCACAGACAGTACTAGACTATTTATGGCCACTCCCTTTAGGGGAGTTTAGGATGGAGATCAGAAATGAGGCACTCTGTGCTCTGGAGAACTGCCAGAACAGGCCTTCAGATAGATGTCTTCAGGATTTGATCTTAGGAGCCCAGTTCTCACATCTCCTCAGATCTAGAAAAGCACTTATTTCCTTCATGGTGACACTAGTTTCTCTTGACTAGCAGGAAACCTTTGCAAAGATAAGTGCTTGGTTGCGTGAACTCCCCCTTTACCGAAATTGAATATTTACTGTCCTTCCCTCGCCGCTTCTCTGGAGCAGTTTCTCAGAGCTATCTGAGGTGCTGTCTCCCAGATGATAGCCCTCATTTTGCCTAAAATAAAACTTAGCTCACAGCTCTCTCGTGCATTCTTTTAAAAGTTGACAGAGTGCTCTATGTACCAGCAATAGTGTGTGTCCTAAAGAAGCATTTCCAGCCCCCAGGAAACTTGGTATAATGGGTGGAATGGACAGGAAGCCAACCAATGCAGTTGGATATGAGTAGTGCTATGATACAGAGATGCACAAAATACTTGGGAAGGAAAGGATGGGTGTTTGGCTCCATCTAGGAATCATGGGAGGCTTCCAAGAGGAGGTGATAACCAAGTTTGGTCAGTTGATAACTCTCTCATGCACAAAGTAGACATGTTCTGTGTAACAAGTGAAACATTTAAAAACAAATGTTAAATAAAAAACACAGCTAATACCCTTCTCTCACCACTACTCCTGATTGCCTCTCCCCTGTCATATATCCTTCTGTGTCTTTATGATTTATTTCTACAGTAATTTTTACCCTAGGACAGTCAGTATTCTGTTATAAACCTGTTTGTAGATTCAGACTTCCAGATGTCCTGAAATTTGCCTGGATGGGAAGGATTTCAAAGGTTTTGATGTTGGTCCTGGAGATGAGGGCAAGCAAGCTTTCTGATGCATGCTGGTGGGAGAGTCAGCCTTCTGAGACCCCAAACACTCTCAGACCTTTCTTCTTGTCCTTCTCCAGGTAGAACCTCGTGACCTCTTCATGGGGCAGACTAGGTACTAGAGCCTCCTTATTGGACAGGAAGTATTCCTTGCTTAAGGAAGCTTGGGTTTGCTAAGGCTCTTGAAAGTCTGGGAGTTTTACAATAAACATAGGCTTTAACTAGACCGTTATAAAAGCTTTTGAGCGAGCATGTCCTTCTCTGCTGCTGTAATAGGCTCATTATAATCTTTCTCCTCTCGTAGCACCTGTCTCTAATTATCTGTTTGGTGTGGCCCTGAGTTCCTGATATCCTACTCCCTTGTATCTCCATCTTGTTGAATTTTGCCTTTGCTTTAAAATCTCTGTTTTCTTGGGCCTTGTGAACTCTGGTCCTCTTGTGTGCACAGAGCTTAACCAGTGCTGAAGTTCTGTAGTATCCTGTGAGATCTCATCTTCCTCATGAGACTATGCACTGCCGGAAAATGAGCCTGAATAAAGGTGATTGTCATTTTTAGACATGTTGTGTTAAAGGTGACAGGTTGGGTACAACTGTAAACGATGTCCAGGCAGTTGAAGGTAAGAGGCTGAATCTTGGCATAAAGAGTAGGCCTAGAGATCTGGCATCACTTGGGTTGAAGGGATGATAAATCTCCTGGGCCAAGATTTATTGGGCATTTAATATCTTCTGGGCACTCTTCTTAGTGCTTTAAATGTATTAATGCCTTTATTTCTTCATGGGCATGAGGTTGATACTGTTATTATCTCTACATTACAGAGGAGGAAACCAGGGCTCAGAGGACTGAGTATATTTAATTGACTGAGGTTATAGTTACTCACTATTTGAATCCATGCAGACCAGCCCCAAGTCCAAGGAATCAGGTAGACAGAGGGAGACCCAGAAAGGAAGACACTGAGGATTACATGTCAATCCAGAAATGAAAGTACTGGGGGAGATCTGCCATGTCTCATGGTGAGAATGTCACCCAGAGGAACCCTGAAAATAAGCTCTTGATTATTTGTCTCTAGGGGTTCAATTGATGGTACATGGATGACTTTTCTTTTTCTCCATAACTATATCTTGGCTGGTTCTGTTTAGTCTCCTACCAGACTGTGGGCTGAGGAAGGGAGAAAAGGAGACACTCAACTTCTAATAATTCAGGGAAAAAGGAAAAAAAAGTAGAAATAACTTACTTTTCTATTTATCTTTTACCATTTCTACTCTTACCTCACTAAAACTCATATGAGGAACTTGAAAACTATTTGTGAAATGCCAATAATCAAAATAATAATGTCTATATTCATCTGCTTAAACTATGAACGTATAAAGAATATGCAGATCTTGGGTGTGTGTCCTTGGTGTTGAAAATATAGAAAACACTGCCGTCAGTGTCATCAAGGCCAGCATGATGAGTATGCTTCCGACTAGAATGATAGCTGGTATTTCAGTTCTAAGTACTTCGTAAAAATTTCCATGATGTTTTTTTTTTTTTTTTATTTGCTCAAGGATTTCCTCTGCTCCCAACTATTTCATTGGAAGAATTCTTAGAGATTTCTGGAAAAATCAAATAGCAAATAATGGCAAAATATTTTTCAGTAAGTATATTGTTTAATGTGGCAGTTTATTTTTTAAGTTTGAGTAAAAACTTAAAGTATGTCTAATTTTTCTAGAATAGTAGTGTAGAATAGTCAGATTTTTTTTTTTTGTTACTATGGGGGGGAAGCTTTTTTAAAAAAGTAGGTTAGTTACAATGTAAACTCTATAAAAAGTAGCAAAAATGAAAATAGATAATCCCTGAAACACTCTAGGTGCTTAAGAAGTGAGATGAATAAATGAGAGACCAAATCACAGAATTTTATAGGTGAAAAAGAGCCCAGAGACTCATCTGGCCCAAACCCATAATTTTGTAGATGTAGAAACCAGAGCTCAGGAAGCTGAGCCAGCGTGGCCAGAATGGAATTGTTTGCTAGTGGGCGTTGCTGAGTTCCTGGCCCAGGAATCCTGCCTTTTATTCTGGTATTTTCCCCATTCTATTGGTGGTTTCAAATTCTGCCTAAAGTTGAAGCAGACACTTCAAACCCAACTTTTCATTTGGTCTTTTCTCTCCCTAGGATGCCACCCTGTGGACTTACATATTAGTGTATCAGGCAGGGCAGCCCCGAGGTACCACTTTTCAGGCCAGGAGTGACTGTGGCTCCCGAGTCACCTCGGTCACCTGCAATGAGCCCAGCCACCCTGAGTGGCAGGCAAGTGCCAGAGGGGAGTGATCATCTAAGCAGAAGGTCCACGTTCCTCTTGCTTGTGTCTGATGGAGCTTTCTGCACAAGTGAAGTGAAGCTCGCTCAGTCGTGTCCTACTCTTTGTGACCCCATGGACTGTAGCCTACCATGCTCCTCCGTCCGTGGGATTCTCAGGCAAGAGTACTGGAGTGGGTTGCCATTTCCTTCTCCAGGAGATCTTCCCAACCCAGGGATCAAACCCGGGTCTCCCGCATTGCAGGCAGACGCTTTATCATCTGAGCCACCAGGGAACCTATTGAGTCATAGCATTCTTGAGCTAGAACAGTCCTGGCAGGCCATTGAAGGCAGTGGTTTCCTCATGTCTGTGATCAGAGAATCCTCCTGTGTGAATGATGTCCGTCATAGAGGCTGCCCGGGGAAAGCAGCTCACAGAGAGGCTTCCTTGGTTGAGAGTGGTGGAGGGGAGGACCTCTACTAATTGTCCCTCGACCACCCGGCAGCAGTGCTGAAGTCGCTGCATGTGTTGCCACCACATATGTCCCTGCTCAGCCTGTGCCGAGTCATCCTTTTCCTTCCCAATTCCTCTCTGTGCTTCCACTCACCCCCGCCCACTAGTATCCAGTTCTCCACACACTCTCAGGAGGAGCTTTAAAAATTTTTTTTGAAAAAATGTGTTCGGCCATTGTGGATTTTAGCTGCAACATGCTGACTCTTAGTTGCTGCGTGTGAGAAGTAGTTCCTTGACCAGGGATTGAACCCAGGCTTCCTGCATTGGGATTGCTGAGTCCTAGCCTCTGCACCACCAGGGAAGTCCCTAAGAATGAGCTTCTGCAAACATATGACGGTCACATCTATGCCCGGTGGTTTTCCATAGCCTGGAATAAATACGTCTTCCACTGGCCTACCTGGCCCACCTGATCTGGCCCCCTCCTGCCTCGTCAGTCCCATTGCTTATTGCTTTCTGAGTATAACCCACTGACAGTGACCTTCTCACTGTTCCATGAATACTCTCATTTCCTCCCTGGCTAGGGGCCATGTAGAACCTGCCCCAGCTTCTTATCATTCATTTCTCTCTCAGAGAGACCTTTGTCCCCAGTCCACTCCAAAGTTACTGTAGCATCACTGCTTTATTTCCCTTTTATGAGTTATTACACTTATCTTGTTGATTTATTGAGTTACTTGTTTATCCAGTTCAGTTCAGTCACACAGTCATGTCTGACTCCTTGCGACCCCCATGGACTGCAGCCTGCCAGGCTATTACAGCTTCTCAAATGGGAAGAAAGGTATAATAGAAAAAAAGTTCGTATCTTAAGTTAACTGTCTTAATATTTCAGTAGTGGTACCCTATCACATGCAGTTTGGGGTCTAATAGTGAAAGGATTTCCTGCTTGCACAGAAGTCCAGTGAGATTAGAAAAAGTGGCACTCTCGTTCTAGGTCGTGTGCAGAGTACGTAGAACAGTGCCTGATGTGCAATATGGTTTGAAAACCACCTTTATAATATAATCTGATTTTGCCAGTTAGGAAATCACAAATGTATCCATGTCACATACTTGTCATTTATACTGTTATTAAGTCTTCAGTAGTTAAAATTACTAAACTTATTGAGATATTTGGGTCAGATAAAAATGTAATTAAATGTGATTCCAAAATGGTATGAAGTCTTTAGTTGTGATGCTGGACAGTGTTTGGTGGTTTAGTCACTAAGTCGTGTCTGACTCTTGTAACTCTAACCCCATGGACTGTAGCCCGCCAGGCTCCTTTGTCCATGGGATTTCCCAGACAAGAATTTTGGAGTGGGTTGCCATTTCCATCTCCAGGGGAACTTCCTGACCCAGGAATTGAACCTGAGTCTCCTGCAGGTGGTCTCCTGCATTGCGGGCAGAAGCCTGTTCAGTTGTAGGTTTCTTTGCAGTCTTGCTTGGTTTTAGGAAAGGCCTTCCGTACCCCAGGTACTAAGGTGGTGGTCTGCTGTATCTCTGTTTAACCCTACAATACGCAAGACACATGTACAAAATAGAATGATTGTTGGAATATTCTTATAAACGGTCTGCGTGTTGCTGGCTCTGTGAAATCCTTGAACGTCTTTGGAACAGGCTCAGGTACAGCAGACAGAGCAGCAGGCTGTGCACCCAGGGTACAGAGGTAAAGGACACAGCCGTGTTCTCTAGGCGCTCACGCCAGTGGACACGGGAGGAGGAGATGGGTATGAACCGTGGCCTGTCTGTTCTAGGGTTGACTTAGTCAGGCGAATCGTGTGTCAGTTACTCTGGAACCCTGTGAGTCACCCTGCTGGAGATAAGCCACTTGGGAGGAAGTCATACTGAGCTCATGTGTGAAGGACCAGTCTTTTCCAGGAGAAAGACTGGGAAAAGGCAATCCAGGTGGAGAGAGGAGAATGAAGAAGGGCTTAGAGGAGCAAAGCTGTCAGCACTTCTCCCTCCATCTCATCTCAGTATGTGGACAGTGGCTTTTCATCTGAAAGGACAGAGCTTAGTCTCATGAAATTGAAGCAGCATCTTTTGTCGTGCCCCGTTTCCTCTCCAGTCCCAAGGGCAAAGGCTTCAGGAACGGGATGATCAAGCAGACTTGGGCACTGTTTCCTTTTATGCTGTGGTATCCTCACCCCCTACCCCCAACCCCAGATGGTGACTGCACAGTGCCCTAGCTACTGGGATGAGGAGAAAGGGTGGGGATAAAAAAAAATTCTGGAAAGTCATTGTGTGACTTATTGTGGTAAGATTGCAAAGGGACTAATAGGGCATGTTATGGCTTTTGTCCTTTATCCAGTGGACTGTCATTTAAGGTTATTGACAGAGGCAATATAATTATATTTTTGTTCCTAAAAAGAAGATGTGGCGGCAAGATAAAGACTTGATGGGTTAGAAGAGCCAGTTAGGAGGCTCTTGTTAGAGCAGATGTAAGAGGTGATGGGGACCTGAACCAGACATTGGCTGGGAGGAAGGAGAGGATTTGAGTGGCTCCCAGACAGATGCAGGAGTCACTGAAGCTGCACAAGTGGTAGAGGCCACCCTGGGGGTGAGTGTACAATTCTGAGAGGCAGCAGCATGGAGGGAGGAGAGGGCATGAGGAGCTGGAGGATAAGAGTAAGAGAGAGGGATCAGAGTTAT
>SJYT01037306.1:103198-123026 GCA_006410635.1 Cephalophus harveyi
AAAAAGGGACAAAGATGAAGGCCAAAACATCTGTCATGGTCAAAACTGTTGCTTCTGAATGTATTAGTTTCAACAATATATAGTGGCCTGTGTTAGCTTTTAACTTAAAGGAATAACAATTTCATGTGTCTGGCACTAGTACAATTAGGCTTTGTTAAAAAAAAATTAGCAGCCTTTGGCAGAAGAGATGAGTTAGTGAAATTTGATATCATTTAGGTGGTTGGTTGTAATAATGGAAATATCACCATTCTGTTATTTTATATTAGAGGAACAGTTAAATTGACTTTTCACATCCCTGAGAGTATTTGAAAGTGTTTATTTTTCTTTCAATAGGCATGATCTGTTAAAAAAACAAAGCACTTCATGAACATTCTACTGTATTCTTGCCCGCTGCTGCTGCTAAGTCACTTCAGTCGTGTCTGACTCTGTGTGACCCAATAGACGGCAGCCCACCAGGCTCCCCCGTCCCTGGGATCCTCCAGGCAAGAACACTGGAGCGGGTTGCCATTTCTCCAATTCTTGCCTAAGGATATGCTTATCATTATGGAAGGTCATAGAGAAGCCAGGTTTATTGAATCAGTTGGAATGGTACTTGATATTTCAACAATAAATTAGAATAGCATGTTTTGAAACTCCTCATTCAAAAATAGTTCTGCTGATCTTCTGTTGTCAGCTGCTGCTGGTGTGGTTGATGGTTGAGGTTTTCAAGAAGAGCAGAGAAACAGAGCTAAACTGTATTGTAGGCACCTCTTGCCTTATGCAGACCTGTTTGTTCAGGGATGACAGTGACCTCCCTGGGTCAGGCCCAGCTCTGTGAGCAATTCTGGCAGATGTGATAGGGCAGCCCTAGGCGGGTCATTCTGAGAGGTCAGGAAGGTCTAGAGCGTCAATGGGTTGTTGTTTGGGGTACCAAAGAAGAAGGTGCACACAGTACAACATCTGCACATGGAACCTGGTTGGCAAAGGTCCGTTTGCCCTCACCCACCCATTCCTGCATCTGGCGTAGCTCCTTTACTTTTGCACGCAGCAGAGGAAGAAATGCACTCTTAAAATCAAAACAACTTTGAACTTTTTCTGACAAGAAGGAATAGGCTGTTATTACTTATACAAATGACTCCACAGATGCTATAAATTATTTATTGAAAGAGTATAATATATTTACTCAGAATTTGATTTGAATTCTTGTGTGCAGTATTTAGATGGTTGACTAGTCAAGCATTTCAGGTAAAAATAGTGGTCCTTTGCCCACGTCAGTTGACTGAGTTTTACTCACATGGCGCTCTGGGATTCCACACATGTCAGTGGCTGGTTTTAGAGAGAGATTCACTCCAGTGGCCATTGATTCATGCTGTGAAGCCTTAAATCCTGGATATTGCACTTATTGGCAAACGACTTGACCTCTTTCTCGGTCCATTTCCTCACGTATTGCGGGGGAAATAATGCCTACTTCTTGGTACAATTGAGAAGCATCGGTGAAGGCGATCCTGTGTATATAAAGGACCCGGTACTGGTGCTTCCACAGAATAGCTGCTCAGGGACCAAACAGCAAAATCAAAGAGCGTCCATAAAAGAGGCCTCCATGGTGGTCTAATGTGGTGCTGAGAAACCCTGCTGAAAGGAGCTCTGCTTCCCTGGCATCCGAAACCTTCCCGAGGCCCTGTCCCTGCACAGTGCTTGGTCCCTGTGTTCTCCTGCCTCCTACCTTGGTATTTCTGAACCAGAGTATAATTAGCAATTGCTATGTTGAGTGCGCCTGTTTTTTTAATATACTGCCCCATTTTCTGTATTTATTAATGTTTAGAGTATACACTTTTTTTAAGATGTAAAATCTCCCCCAAAGTCCAAGATTGATTTACTTGTATGAGAATCCATGGACTATAGTGAGAAAGTTGAAATTTTACTTTATTATATACCATCTCAGTCCAAAAAGAAATGGCTACAATATGTGTACTAAAAAATAGGACTTCATAACCAAAGATGAGTAAAAGATTTATATACAGTACAATATACTATGTACAAGCAGCATTTGTGTACAAAAGGTAAAATTAACTTGTTAAAAATTTTAAATTATCTGCAATTGCATTTTTAAACAGATACTGTCTTCATTTACTGATAAAGAACTTTTGGCATATGCAAAAGCTGGAGCAGTAGCTGAAGAGGTCTTAGCGGCTATTAGAACTGTGATTGCATTTGGAGGACAAAAGAAAGAACTTGAAAGGTTTGAGTCTCCTTTTTTAAGTTGGTAGAGATGTTAAATTCTGTCATCTTAAATGCCCTTCAGGTTGACGGTGATGATTATAAGGGTATTCTCTGATGTATATGTTTCCTTAAACAGCTTCTTGGATATATTACAGCATAGTTAATATTCTGGAAAAGTTGTGATTCCAATTGTTGTAATTCTTCCTATATCTGCTGATTCAAAGTGTTTTCTAGAGTCTCCTAGGTGGGTAGTGAGATAGAATAGTTTTTTAAGGCTGGAAACATGATTAATATCTCTGATGATAATTTTTCTCCATCAAGTTATTCTTGATTCTCAAAGAATGAATATTTTGTGGTAGATGGATGGGGTCATTAAGTCAAAATAATGGTTACTTCTGGGGGAGGTGAGGGGTTGGTAATAAAAGTGGGCACCTGGCAGGGGTATCTTGATTCTGACATTGTTGTATTTCATGATCTCAGCTGTGCTTACATGAGGGCTCACTGTATACTCTTTAAACAGTACACACTGTGTTTGGAGTGTACTTTTCTCATATGATATATTTCATACCCATAAAGATATCCTCTGAGAGAATTTGTGATGGCTATCTACCTATCATAGTTCAGAGGAAAGCAATATATGTGCTCTATCTTGTTTTTTTGAAAAGGTTTTTGCTTTGGCCTTAACATGAGTCTGACTAAAAAATGGGAAGAGTCTTTTCTAATGAGTCAACTCTTCGCATGAGGTGGCCAAAGTATTGGAGTTTCAGCTTTAGCATCAATCCTTCCAAAAAAAACCCAGGACTGATCTCCTTCAGAATGGATTGATTGGATCTCCTTGCAGTCCAAGAGACTCTCAAGAGTCTTCTCCAACACCACAGTTCAAAAGCATTAATTCTTCGGTGCTCAGCATTCTTCACAGTCCAACAGTCACATCCATACATGACCACTGGAAAAACCATAGCCTTGACTAGACGGACCTTTGTTGGCAAAATAATGTCTCTGCTTTTCAATATGCTATCTAGGTTGGTCATAACTTTCCTTCCAAGGAGTAAACGTCTTTTAATTTCATGGCTGCAGTCACCATCTGCAGTAATTTTGGAGCCCCCAAAAATAAAGTCTGACATTGTTTCCACTGCTTCCCCATCTATTTCCCATGAAGTGATGGGACCAGATGCCATGATCTTCGTTTTCTGAATGTTGAGGTTGAAGCCAACTTTTTCGCTCTCCTCTTTCACTTTCATCATGAGGCTTTTGAGTTCCTCTTCACTTTCTGCCATTAGGGTGGTATCATCTGCATATCTGAGGTTATTGATATTTCTCCCAGCAATCTTGATTCCAGCTTGTATTTCTTCCAGCCCAGCGTTTCTCATGATGTACTCTGCATAGAAGTTAAACAAGCAGGGTGACAATATACAGCCTTGATGTACTCCTTTTCCTATTTGGAACCAGTCTGTTGTTCCATGTCCAGTTCTAACTGTTGCTTCCTGACCTGCATATAGGTTTCTCAAGAGGCAGGTCAGGTGGTCTGGTATTCCCATCTCTTTCAGAATTTTCCACAGTTTATTGTGATCCACACAGTCAAAGGCTTTGGCATAGTCAATAAAGCAGAAATAGATGTTTTTCCTGGAACTCTCTTGCTTTTTCCATGATCCAGTGGATGTTGGCAATTTGATCTCTGGTTCCTCTGCCTTTTCTAAAACCAGCTTGAACATCAGGAAGTTCACGGTTCACGTATTGCTGAAGCCTGGCTTGGAGAATTTTGAGCATTACTTTACTAGCNTTTTTCTGGAACTCTCTTGCTTTTTCCATGATCCAGTGGATGTTGGCAATTTGATCTCTGGTTCCTCTGCCTTTTCTAAAACCAGCTTGAACATCAGGGAGTTCACGGTTCACGTATTGCTGAAGCCTGGCTTGGAGGATTTTGAGCATTACTTTACTAGCATGTGAGATGAGTGCAATTGTGCAATAGTTTGAGCATTCTTTGGCATTGCCTTTCTTTGGGATTGGAATGAAAACTGACCTTTTCCAGTCCTGTGGCCACTGCTGAGTTTTCCACATTTGCAGGCATATTGAGTGCAGCACTTTCACAGCATCATCTTTCAGGGTTTGAAATAGCTCAACTGGAATTCTATCACCTCCACTAGCTTTGTTTGTAGTGATGCTTCCTAAGGCCCACTTGACTTCACATTCCAGGATGTTTGGCTCTAGGTGAGTGATCACACCATCATGATTATCTGGGTCGTGAAGATCTTTTTTGTACAGTTCTTCTGTGTATTCTTGCCACCTCTTCTTAATATCTTCTGCTTCTGTTAGGTCCATACCATTTCTGTCCTTTATCGAAAGAAGCAAAGGGTTGACAAAAAATTATAAACTAATTTTTATGAAAATATGGGTAAATAATGAAGTAGTATTTTGCAAGTTTGATCAGGAACAAAATGAAAGAGAAAAGGAAAAACGTTGCTACAGACTTTTAAAATGTTACTTTAAGAATTACAGTTTTATACCAGTAATTAAAAATCCCTGATGAAATAGATGATGCCCCGGAAAAATATAGGTTAAAATTCTCACTTAAGATGAAAACTTGAGTAGAACCATAATCATTAAAGGAATTGAATCCAGTTTAAAATGTCCGTCCTTTGCCTTTCATATACATACACACATAAACACGCAAAACCCACCAGGTGCAGATAATTTTCCGGACAGATTTTACCAAAACTTCAAGAAAGAGATAACCCCATCTTACAGAGATTGTTTGAGAGAATGAAAAAAACAGTGAATTCATTTTATGAGACTAGTATAACCTTGACATCATAACAAGATAGCAGGTATATGAGAAAGGAAAATTATAAGACAGTTTCATCTAAAACATAGATGCAGAAAGTCTAGATAAATTATTTGCTAAATGAATCATTGTTGAAAACTATCATCAGATTAAAACAAATTTCTGAACCTGATGGCTTGATCCCATAAGTGCAAAGATGATTTAACTTAGGAAATCCATGAATATCATTAACCACACTAGTAGATTGGAAGAAAGACATTTTGTTTTGATAGATAAGGTAAAAGTATTAATTACAGATGATTCATGACAAAAACTTTCTTAATTTAATAAAGAATATGTACCAGATACCTACAGGAAATTTTATTAAATGGTAAAATGTTAATAGCATTCCTTTAAAATAATGAAACAGATATGTCTGCTAGCATCATTTCTATTTAGGGTTGTAATGTTACAAGATAATAAAATTAAGGAAAAAATAAGAGTAAAAATAATAAAAAGAAAAAAGAAAAGTTATTAGGTTGGTAGAAAAAAAGCAAAACTGTCATTCTGAATAGAGTATGTGATTGTCTTCACTGCAGCTCCAGTAACAGTGTAATAAGATCTGCAGACCAACAATGTACGGGAAGGCCTCTGGGTACCTGATGACAGTTCAGGGGTAAAAATGGCATTCCTCTGAACAGCAGTGAACAGTTAGAGAACATGTAGTATTCCATCAATTCTAGGATGCACATTTTTCTCTTGCATTTCATCATCTCTGAAAATGAGACAAATCCTACAATCAGAGCCATCTTACAATTGCTGTGGGTCTGGATAGAGAAGCTGAGTCCCTGCAGGAAGGATTTGTGTTTGCTTCTGCCAGTCACTGGGGGCACTATTAACCTGAGCCCGTGTACATTGTATTCTTTGTCTAGGAGTCTTTAAACCACACTGGTGAATTCATATTTTTCAAACCCGTATAAGCATTGCCTTTTATGGTTCCAGTTCCCAGAGGACATGTTTTTTTCCTCCCAGCCCTTCATCTGTTGTCAAGGTTGAGACAAGCAGGTTCCCCTGCTGTCACTCTCCATGGTGCACATGCTTATTATATTGAGGCTGTAGCCTTTTGGGTCCCTGCTGTATATGGAGTGTTCTATTAAACTCCTTTATTACTGTTGCATAAAATAACACGATTAAAATACTTCTTAGATTAATGGCATCCAAAATTTGAAGAACATAATTTTAGAAGATATTATTAGCAATGAAAAACTATAATGATGTATAACCTGAGTGTAAGGAGGGAAAGGTGTCAAGTCCAATATTCAAAACTTAGATAAATCTTATTTTAGTTCACTGAAGGTTTAAAGAAATTGAAAGTATTTTTTAATGGAGTGATCTAAGTAATTAGATCTAAGTAATTAGATGGTGATTACAGCCATGAAATTAAAAGACACTTACTCCTTGGAAGGAGTGACAAACCTAGACAGCATATTAAAAAGCAGAGACATTACTTTGTCAACAAAGGTCCATCTAGTCAAGGCTATGGTTTTTCCAATAGCCATGTGTGGATATGAGAGTTGGACTATAAAGAATGCTGAGTGCCGAAGAATTGATGCTTTTGAACTGTGGTGTTGGAGAAGACTCTTGAGAGTCCCTTGGACTGCAAGGAGATCCAACCAGTCCATTCTAAAGGAGATCAGGCCTGGATGTTCTTTGGAAGGAATGATGCTAAAGCTGAAACTCCAATTCTTTGGCCACCTGATGTGAAGGGTTGACTCCTTTGAAAAGACCCTGATGCTGGGGAAGATTGAAGGCAGGAGGAGAAGGGGACGACAGAGGATGAGATGGTTGGATGGCATCACCGACTCAATGGACATGGGTTTGGGTGGACTCCGGGAGTTGGTGATGGACAGGGAGGCCTGGCATGCTGCAGTCCATGGGGTTGCAAAGAGTCAGACATGACTGAGCGAGTGAACTGAACTGAAGTAATTAGATACAGAGTTTTTTGTTTATGCTACTGTATCTTTGCCTTTTTTGCCCTCATATGATCCCTGGTCAAAATAATAAGGTGGAAGAAGAGAGAAGGAAGGGAGGGAGGACAGCAGGAAGGAAGAAAAAATCATCAGACATGAATTAAATCATGAATTGTTTAAATGTGTTTTGAAGGAATCAAAGAATGTGCTGATGAGGGTAAGCAGGACAAGTTTACTTTAACCATGGTGGTCAAGGAAGGCATGTGTGTTGGATATTTGAGGTTTCCTGGAGGCTGGTACTTGAGGGAAGAGAAAAAGCCCGCTGTAGTAGAATAGGGACACAAAAGTCTTCCAGGTTTCCCGAGATGGCAGAGACTTTGGTATATTCTAGAAAATATCCTAACGCTTGTGTGACTGGAGCTCGGTTGAGTGAGAGGAGATTGAGGGGAAGAGGGGCTGTTGAGGGTGGGTGGGGGCCAGAACATGGGGACTTGCATGTCCTGGTAAGGAGTCAGGATTTAACCCCAAGGGCACAGGGAAGCAGTTGAGGGATTTAAACAAGGGAATGACTGTCTACTTTATATTTTAAAATCGTTTCTCTATCTGTAATTGGTCCAGTGAATGGATGAAAGCCATCAAAAATTTGAACTGCCCAGAAGACTGTTGAAGTGGTCCAGGAGAAGGCAGATAAGTCCCTGAATTTGGGATTTAAGTTGGAAATAGAATTATTAAGGGGCTTCCCAGGTGGAGAAGGAAATGGCAGCCCACTCCAGTGTTCTTGCCTGGAGAATCCCAGGGACGGGGGAGCCTGGTGGGCTGTCATCTATGGGGTTGCACAGAGTCGGACACGACTGAAGCGACTTAGCAGCAGCAGCAGCAGCAGCAACAGGTGACTTAGTGGTAAAGAATCGGCTGCCAATTCAGGAAATGTGAGAGACACAGATTCAATCCCTGGGTCAGGAAGATCCCCTGGAGAAGGAAATGGCAGCCCATTCCAGTATTCTTGCCTGGAGAATCCGATGGACAGAGGAGCCTGGTGGGCTACAGTCCATGGCATGGCAGAAGCTTCAGACACGAATAAGTGACTAAACAACAGCAATAATAGAATTATTAAAGCTATTCTTAGACCAAATATAATTCTTCAGTTTTCCTTCTAGTTCTTACCCTTCCCTATGCTGCTTCCACATAGACAGGAATTATGGTCTTTACTCTGATTTTCTCTTCAAATTAGCAGGTATAGTAAGATGTCTCAAATTCTCTCAGAATTTAAAGTGGATTTAATTCAGTAGTGTACAGTGGGGCTTCCCTGGTGGCTCAGATGGTAAAGAATTTGCTTGGAATGCAGGAGACCTGGGTTTGATCCCTGGGTTGGGAAGATCCCCTGGAAAAGGGAGTAGCTATCCACACCAGTATTTCCTGGAGAATCCCATGGAGAGGAGCCTGGCGGGCTACAGTCCATGGGGTTGCAAGGAGTCAGACAGGACTTAGCACAGGACACAGTTTATTAACACACACACACAGCAGAAATTTTTCTTCTTCTCATAGGTGGCTATTTGCATCATTGATAAATGTGTTCATGTTACTTAAGAATAATAGTTTTTTCTAATTGTCAGTGTTTTGTTATGTAACTTTGACCTCTTTTAGGAAATTCTACTTTACCATTTTGATACTGGAGTTTTTAATGAATTGATGATTTTAATATCTGATTTTGTACATGTGACGTTTTTGTTGACAAGCTAATCAAAAAGCCTATGCAAAAGGAGTGGTGTTTGCTACTCCTCCTTCCTTACCCCCTCCTTTTTTTCATTTATCTCTTCTGGCATCTAAGTGATTTTCTTCCTTGTTGCTTCTTCCTGTGCAAAAGTTTCCTCTGGCTGCTTGGGACACAGCATATCACAGTGATTTCTACGTTAGTCTCGGTAAGCAAGAACTGAAATAAAAGCATTAACAAAGTGTGAGTCATAAGCGTTAAAGTTCCTTAAATGTAATCATGTATAATTTATGCCCAGTGGTACTTTCATATCACATCAGCTCATAAAGTGGGAGACTGTATATTCAACCACTGAAGCACATTTCTCAAAAATAATTTTCTGTTCAAGGGTTATAACTGGGTAGTTGAAGATTTACATTTTTTGGAGGGAGAAACTTTCATAATGTATTACCATTTTATCACTGTAAAGTTCTGTTTAAATTTACTCTTTAGGAAGTAATCATGTAAATTTCATTGGTCAATGCCTTGCTTTGGTAACTGGTTATTGGTGAGGTAGTTTTTAAATGTCATGAGGGCATGAAAGAATATGTGCTCATATCTGAGCAGAGCTTGACCTCTGCTTGTACATTCTAACAAATGGAACAAATCCTCCAAAAAAATTAATATAACACTGTATAATGTTTATACCATCCTGTGTTTATGGATCAAAGAACTCAAAATATACATCCTATTAGAAATAAACTCTTTCATTTCAGCAATTATGAGCTCCTCTTTATGCAAGGCAATGTTCTGATGTCCTGTAGGGAGTTGTATTAATTGAATAAGAACAAATTTAAGGCTCAATTACAGTCTGTTCTCTCTCTGATAGTTTTACCATGGTTCTGTATCTTCAAAGATCCTTCTTTTTTAAAAAATCTGATCCCCATTCACTTATCTCCATATCTCTCTTCTTAAGCGGAACAGTCTGCTATGTACCTATCTCCTTTAATTTGAGTGTCAGAAATTAACCACTTCCTCAGGGTTTAAAAAGTGCTCAAATTATTTTAAGTGATTAGAATGAGAGGGAAGTGTCTATCAATGGTCTCCAGCATTGCTTTGCTTTTTGTTTGCTTCCTTGGTTTTGCCCTCTTTTGTGTAATCCCCTGTATTTGCTGTAAGAATTATTCGTGGGTGCTTCTCTGGTGACTTATATGGTAAAGAATCTGCCGGCAATACAGGAGACCTGAGTTCAATCCCTGGGTCAGGAAGATCCCCTGGAGGGGAGGGCACGCAACCCACTCCAGTATTCTTGCCTGGGAAATCCCATGGACAGAGGAGCTTGGCGGGCTACAATCCTTAGGGTTGCAAAGAGCTGGACAGGACTTAGCACAGGACACAGTTTATTTACATGTGAAAAGTCTTAGATGGCAATTCAGAGCACTCAGATTGCTCCTACGCATGTGTTTTTCTCATTTGATCCTTCCAGCAGGCCCAGAGGCAAACCCTTCATCCTTGATGTGCAGAGGTTTCAAAAACTTACTGGTATTGAGTACTTTCTTTTTTTTAAATTAATTTTTATTGGAGTATATTTACTTTATAATGTTGTCCTAGTTTCTATCATACAGCAAAGAGAATCAGATATATGTTTATACATACATACACACACACACACCCCTATATCCCCTCTTTTTTGAATTTCTTTCCCATTTAGGGCACCACAGAGCACTGAGTAGAGTTCCCTGTGCTCATTAGTTATCTGTTTTATGCACAGTATCAGTAGTTGTATATGTGTCTGTCCAAACCTCTGAATTCATCCCACCCCATCTCTTCCCCACCTTGACGTCTATGTTTGTTCTCTACATCTGTGTCTTTATTTCTGCTTTGCAAATAAGATCATCTATACTATTTTTCTAGATTCTGCCGTACTTTGCTCTGTATGACAGTCTCTAGGTCCACATCTCCACAAATGTCTGTATTGAGTACTTTCTAGCATTATATCTTATTTTATTAATGCATTTTAAATGCGTGCAGATTTTAAAGGGAAAACACAAGTGTTTTCATAGCTTGTGTTTTGTCTTATATATGAAACAGTGCAAGTGCTATAAGTTTGCTAAGTATTACTTCTTTTATTTCACTATTACTAAGGCCAGAGAAGGTGCTTTTAGGACATGCCTCCACAAATTAATTTCCATAAGGCCTCAGTTTCCCTTTCTACACGAAGAGGTTAAAATAGTACTAACATCGTAGGGTCAAAGGGAGAAAATACATGTGAAGTACCCATCAGAGGCCTTGGTGTGTCTTGAATACTTAATAACCATCATGCTGTATTGACCCATTTTGTAAGATTTTACAAGCATGTGTGATAATTTGTTACTTCTCCCAAGTACAACAAAAATTTGGAAGAAGCCAAGAGAATTGGAATAAAGAAAGCTATCACAGCCAATATCTCTATGGGTGCTGCTTTTCTGTTGATCTATGTATACTATGCCCTGGCATTCTGGTACGGGACCTCCTTGGTCCTCTCAAGAGAATATTCCACTGGACAAGTGCTCACGGTAAGTGATGTTATAGTAAGAGATGAATCGCTTTTGAAATGTCAATGAAATTTAGTGGTGTTGGTTTGACTGCTAGAGAATTATTTTTGAAGAATTATTAAATAATGGCCAAGAAGAGTGAGTGAGAGCCTGGGATTTGATATCAGGCTGATCTGATTCAAATTCTGGCTGTGCCACTTACTGCCTGTATGATTTGGTTCAACCAGCTAGACTTTTGAAGACTGTACGTCTTCCACAAAATCGAAATGATGGGCGTAAGACGCCATAACTTTTAGTGTTGTTGTAAGGACTAATCGAGAAAGTGAATATAGAAACACTTGGCAAAATTTCTTCTCTGTAAATTGTTGGATAATATAACTACTGTGTGATTTATAAAGAAATGAACAGTGACTTTAGTCCTCTTTAACACCTGTAGAGAAACAATGTCAAGTGTACAATAAACTGATTTGGGCAAAATGAAAACAAAAAAAAAAATCATGTCATCAGACCTCAAAAAGAATAGAGTTTGGTGGAGGGGGAATAAAAGATTCCATCTAATGGAGAATGTGTGCTTTATCATTTACAAAATATTTTCCTATGTACCGTTCCACTTGATACAACAACACTAAGATTGCTTGGTAGGGAAAACAGAATCTTGTCTCTTTTTGCAAATAAAGAAATTGAAGTCCAGACTGTCAAGAGAATCACCTGAAGACATACAGTCATTTAGTGCTTAATCCAGGGTTCAGACCTCAGGTTTCTGACTCTCATAGTAGGGTTTATCTCCACTATACCCTGCTAATGCTCTGAACCAAAATTCTTGGCCTTTGAAGACATATGAAAATATTCCAGTCATATAGAATTTATTATTTCATGGATCCAGTAAGACTAATTCAGCATTCTCAACTGAAAAGTACTTCAATTTTAAAAATAGTTTTAATAGTATTCATATCTTATCTTGCTATGTAAAAACTTAACTAGCAATGTTAAAAGTATGAAAAAAGCGTACTAAATACGAAGTAACTCAATGCTTTTACTTCACATTCCTTAGATCACCTTTTCTGTATTAACTGGAGCTCTTAGTATTGGACAGGCATCTCCAAACATTGAGGCATTTGCAAACGCAAGAGGAGCAGCTTATGAAGTCTTCAAGATCATTGATAACGTAAGTCTAGACTGGCCATTTATCTATCTGTCTAAAACAGTCTATTTCTTTATCACTTTTATTCAACTCTCCATAAATGTAACTGAAAGTATTTATTGTAACCTAGTAGTTGCTGTAACCTTCTGAAATTTTATTCTGTTTAGAAACCAAGCATCAACAGCTATTCAAACGCTGGGCACAAACCCGACAATATTAAAGGAAATCTGGAATTCAGAAATGTTCACTTCCATTACCCATTGAACTTCCCAAGGTGGCAGATCAAGATGGCTCCAGATTTTAAAGCTCTACTAGCATCAACTAGTAGAGCTAGTTGGAGAAGGAAATGGCAGCCCACTCCAGTGTTCTTGCCTGGAGAATCCCAGGGACGGGGGAGCCTGGTGGGCTGCCATCTATGGAGTCGCATAGAGTCGGACACGACTGAAGCGACTTAGCAGCACCATCAACTAGTAGTAGACATACTTTTTAAAAATATTTACTTATTTTTTGACTACTCTGGGTCTTCATCGCTGCCAGCCGGGTTTCTCTAGTTGCGGGCAGCAGGGGCTACTCTCTAGTTGCGGGTGAGGGCTTCTCATTGTGGTGGCTTCTCTTGTTGCAGAGCATGGGCTCTAGGCACCCAGGTGCCAGTAGTTGTGTTTCCAGGGCTCTGGAGCACAGGCTCGGTAGCTGTGGCACATGGTATTAGTTGCTCTTTGGCATGTGGGATCTTTCTGGACCAGGGTTCAAACAGGTGTCCCCTGCATTGCAAGGGAGATTCTTAACCACTGGGCCATGACGGATGACCTGACTTTTTTTTTTTTTTATTAGAGTTGATTATTGCTAAGTTTGAGGCCTCCCGGGTGGTGCCAGTGGTAAAGAACTCACCTGCTAACGCAGGAGACATAAGACACGATCCCTGGGTTGGGAAGATCCCTGGAGGAAGGGCATGGCAGCCCACTCCAGTATTCTTGCCTGGTGAGTTCCATGGACAGAGGAGCCTGGTGGGCTTCAGTCTGTAGAGTCACAGAGTTCGACATGACTGAAGCAACTTCACACACACACACACAACTGGACCATACTGCCTGTGAGGTTTGGGTTGTTTATAGGATTACTTCCTATCTTAAAAATCTGAGCTGAGATTGCTTATTCTGTTGTTTAATCCTCCTGTGTTTTTGGTGTTGTAGAAATTTGACACCCTGGTTGGAGAGAGAGGAGCCCTGCTGAGTGGTGGACAGAAGCAGAGAATCGCCATCGCCCGGGCCCTGGTTCGCAACCCCAAGATCCTCCTGCTGGACGAGGCCACCTCAGCGCTGGACACGGAGAGTGAAGCGGTGGTTCAGGCGGCCCTGGATAAGGTGGGTGAACCTCAGTTCAATCCTAGCTGGTTTATAAGCATAAGAACATTCCATTGTTAATTCTTCTTAATATTATTGTTAAAGAAATCTCTCCTAAAGTAATTCTTTAAGCTATTAAAACCATCAGGCCTCTCTGGATCTGTATAACTTCTATTTCTCTGGTATATTTTTAGGTAGAGATGAATAAACTTTCATTGAAAGATACTTGCACATTTTTTTAAGTTAAACAATGAGAAATACAGACTCAGATGAAAGTTGGTCTTCATCGTGCTCTTAAAAACTTAGCCTTAGAGATCACCCTGATACTTAGGTTTTATGAGTTTTTACTGTTGTCAACATGAGGAAGGTTTACATCTAGTTCTCAGGAGGTCAGATGCCTATCAAAGACAATGGGAAATGAGAGACCTCTTATCTTGAGGAGAGTGCCAGAGAGTTGATGACGTGGGAATGAAATGAAGTGTCCTTGACCATCGAGAGAGTTCGACCTTCCTGCAGTACCTGAGTCCACGTGACTCAGTCACCGGCTAGACTGAGTGTGTGCCATGCCAGTCACCGTGCGCTTGGTCTCCGGTGTCTGATGATGAGTAGGCTCGCTCTGTGAGGACACGCAACACGGAAACCTTTTCACCCATGAGTGCTGTGAGTTGTGCTCCCAGTAGAACTGAAAGATGAACTCATTTCTGCTCCAACTATCCCCCTCTTCTAATAACAAAACAACTGTTTCTCTAAACATCCTGTCAGAGTGCGTAACAGATTGTTGAGAAAGAAAAAAGGTCCCTAACAATTTTGTGGACCAGAATAGATGGAGATGTGATTGAGTCTGCTTTTCCCTCTTCTCTTTGCTTATCTGTTTTCTTTCTATTCTACCATGTTACTATGTATTAAATTATTAATAAAATGAATTTAGAAAGGTTGCATTTAAAAATACCTTTTCCTGTTAATGCACCTTTTGAGGGGGCATTCCGCATTTCATCCTTTGAAAACATCCAAAGAATTGATCCATTGTCTTCTCTGCTTTCTAGTTGTTTCCACCTAATTTTTTTGATGAGCTTTTTTTTTTTTTCCCCTTCCAGGACTTTTTCTCACTTTTCTTTTTCAAACTGATCCTTATACCTCTTTTTGCTAGCTTATTCTGAGAATTTTATTGCTCGTTCCCAGAGAGAAATATGAATAAGAAAAATTATAAGCAGTGGGGAAGTTACAAAGGTTAAAGAAATCTCAGACAAGTGCTGGTTATCTGGCTTTGTTCCATATGAAAATAAAAATGAGATTGGGTGTTTAAGACATTTACTTAGCTGCTTAGTTTTTTCCATAATGCTTCTCCCTAGAAATAAGCATCATTTATTAAGCACTTACTGTGTACATCCCAGTGCTACCTGTGCATTATTGTATATCACAACCACGCCAGAAAGTAGCCTTGTACTGTTATCCCCATTTGATACGTGAATAAGTTGACCCTCGCACAGGTTTAAAGACTTGTATAAGATCCTGGAACTCATATAGAGCAGAACTAAGATTTGCGTTCAGATCAATGGAGTGCTGAAGTCTGGCCTTTGTGGCCTCACATTTCCTGTTTGTCTTAGCCATCCAGATGTCTGTGAGAGAGCACAGGTGACTTCCAGGGGGACTTGGTGCTGGCTGGCTTGTGCGGGATAGCAGCGGGCCTGTGTCTGCTCCAATTGATTGATTCCTGGGCTGTCGAGTATTTTACCTCTGTATAAGCCCTTGATTATTACGTAAACTTAGGCTAGTAGAGATTGAGTAAAATCTTAGAGGCTTACGTAGTGTTAATATGAGACTATCATATTTGTGTTTATTTTATTAAAACATCATTTAAACCATTAACAATACATTTACTAAAGCCAGAGACTGCATCATGTAACTTACACAGTTTTGCAATGTCCAGGGTATTGCTGGTCAGTAAATATATATTGAATTACTCAATTTTTTTTCATATAATCGTTCATGTATTCAAAAATGAGGTTTTTCTCCCTTTAGGCCAGAGAAGGTCGGACCACAATTGTGATAGCGCATCGTCTGTCCACAGTTCGTAATGCTGATGGCATCGCTGGTCTTGATGATGGAGTCATTGTGGAGGAAGGCACTCATGATGAGCTCATGGGGAAGAGAGGCATTTACTTCAAACTTGTCACAATGCAGGTATAGTCTGACTCTAGCAGTTTCCTCAAGTATCTCAGGCATGAGCTGATTTTGCTGTATTTGGTACCATAAATAAATATTACTATTGATTATCTTGAGAAGAGGGAAAAAATTTTGGGGTGGGAAGCAGGGGGATTGAGGATCATACCAGGTTTTAGATTTTTTTTTTCCCTCTTGAAAGGAGAGAAATGAAGAAGGATAGAGAAAGGTAAAATTAAAAAGGCTTAAAAGTGAGCTATCCACTCTAGTAAGGGCTTTGCAGGTGGCTCAGTGGTACAGAATCTGCCTGCCAAGCAAGAGACATGGGTTCAGTCCCTAGGTCAAGAGATCCCCTGGAGAAGGAAATGCAACCCACTCCAGTATTCTTGCTGGTAAAATTCCATAGCCAGAGGAGCCTGGCAGGTTACGGTCCCTGGGGGGCAAAAAGAGCAGGACCCGACCGAGGGCTAACCAGCAGCCGCAGCAGTATTCACTCTCAGGGCTAGCCACTCAGGGCTGTTGAGCACGTTAGTGGTGGCTAATCTGAATCGAAGTGTTTGCAAGTTGAAAATGCATACCAGAGTCCAAAGACTTAGTCCAAAGAAAAATGCAAGCTATCGCAAAAAGTTTTTATGCTGATTACATGTTAATCTAATATCTTAGATACATGAAAGGTTAGATAAAATATATAATTAAAGTTAACCTTACCTGTCACTTTTTTTGACATCTCTACTGAAAACATTGTGTCTCACAGTATGACTTGCACCGTTATTTGTGTGATGTCACTGGTCCAAAGCAAATCTGATTGAGTCAAAATCACTCACACAAAGGAGGTGACTAGATAAGATACTTGGAATGGATGCCATATTGTTTCAGCATAGTTTATGGGGATCCTTATTTAATGGTTTCAATTTTCAAATATAATCACAGCAAAAAAATGGCAGTTCCACTTCATCCTTTCCCATAAGGACTTAAATTACCATTTTCCTTTATCTGCTGTTGAGCGATTAGATTTCGTTGGTTAATTCCGCCTAACCAACTTATGCGTATTTCTTGTTTATTTTAGACAAAAGGAAATGAACTTAAAATAGAAAATACCCCTGGTGAATCCCTAAGTAAAATTGATGACTTGTACACGTCCTCCCAAGATTCAAGATCCAGTCTAATCAGAAGAAAATCAACTCACAGGAGTATCCGTGGATCCCAAAGCCAGGACAGAAAGCTCAGTACAGAAGAAACTTTGGTACAAAGGAGGCTGCAGACTGATGTCTTTAACAGAGGGCTAGGGCTGGGATAGGAGTGGGAGCAAGAAAGGGTTATCCGGAGTTCCCTGTCCTATCCCTTAGCTTGGTCCACAGACCCAAATCTCAACATGTTAGCTCTAAGATGGAATTTATGAATGATAATTTATAGGATAAGAACTTTAGAATTTGAGTTCATAATGTAAAGAGATAATAGTGGGTCTTCACATACAAACATTTTTGTTCTTTCATCCTTACAAATATGCTTGTCACATTCCAGATGTCCAGTTAGACTTAAATATTTATGGAATCATCATGTATTTCTTTAAAAATGAAGGCACAGTGTAACAGATTCTGTCAGCACTCTTTAAGAGAAGTTCCATAGCCATCAATTGATAAGGAAGTAGGAATAAGATATATTTGTTTAAAAACTGTTGTGCATACAGAAGAACTGCATGTCAGTTCAATCCATTAAGATCAGTTATTTTGCTAATGAGTTTGCTGTAATATTTTGTGTTCTCCAGGATGAAAGTGTGCCTCCAGTTTCCTTTTGGAGGATTCTGAAGCTGAATATAACTGAATGGCCTTATTTTGTGGTTGGTGTATTTTGCGCCATTATAAACGGAGCTCTGCAACCAGCCTTCTCAGTCACATTTTCAAGGATTATAGAAGTAAGTGTTTATGTCCATTTTGGGGACTTACCTGTGAGTCCTGACTAAAGAATGAACTGAAATGTTTGTATTTGTAAATTTATATAAAAGCCACAAAAACATGCATTGTACCTTCATGTAACAGCTTGAAGATGTAGAAGTTTAATTTGCGATAGGAAAGCTGATTTTTCAAAGCTTCCTCTGTCGTGGCAGTTGGTTTCTATCCTGGGGCCCTGGGATGAGATCCTGGGAAACAGTCCATGAAACTGACTAGGTGACTGTCCCCTTCCTGCCATCACTGGACTCTGAGTCAAGCTCCGGAACAGTCCTGTGACTGGGGTACAGAGAGGCTTCCTCGCGTGTTCATCACACCAGCTCAAGGGAGAGCCCCTCTCTGACTCGTGCGCTTGTCAGGACGTGATGGGGCTGAGCTCTTGGCCTCTGTGGGATGTCCGTCCCACGTATTAAGAGGAAAACAAATGGGACGGCTTGAAAAGATTCAGGTTGACAGATACTGGTTGCACCTGCTTTTCATGATGCCATTTTCAACCATAAAGTTACAATCTAACAAGTCAGATTTTGGCCCAGTGTGAAGGAAGATGGCTTCTTTCTTTGAAGTGGATGTTCTCTGCCTGCTTTTTGAGCCCAAGCATCCTGTTTAGCTCTTTTAGCCAAGGTCTCCAAGTGTGGTTGCGGGTGAGCTGGCTGTAGTTCCCCACTGTCTGTCTAACAGGCCACCCTACAAAGAAGGCTGGCTGAAGAAGCCTCCTTTCTTCAGGCAGACCTGGGCTGAATATATGAGCTCACCTCCTCGGCTCCAAAACCACATCGGCAGATGTGTGTCCAGACACCTTGGGACAGTTGGAAATGTCAGCGTGTGAAACAGCAGACTGCCACACCGTGTAGTTTCCATCAGAGGAGTAAGAGAGTATCTGTCCCAGTTCTGCGGTAGTGGATTTGGTGCTGACTTGAAGCACCCGTTACTTCAAGAAGGAGTATGAGCAGAGAAAGAGTTGGATAGATTAATGAATGAATGACAGGCCCTGGCCCCTAGGGAAGGCACGATACCGCCCCAATTAAGTCTGGCCTTAGGGAAGCCTGCCTGAGCTCCACATGCTAAGGCCCTCTTGACCCCAAATACTATAACTAGATGTAAAATGGGTCAGACTTTGAGTGATTTCTTCAGTGGTACTGAAACCCTTAAATATTTTCTTTTGCCAGATCTTCACCAGAGATGAGGATGATGAAACCAAACGACAGAATAGTAACTTGTTTTCACTGTTGTTTCTAATCCTTGGAATTATTTCTTTTATTATATTTTTCCTTCAGGTAAGTGTCTACATTTTCCCTTTTTTTTTTTTTTCCATTTGGAGAAATGTATCCTTGCCCAGCTGGGGGAATTTATTAAACATCTGTGTGATTTGCTGTTTAGTAGAGTCGCTCTTCTCGTCACGGGGCTCTTAGCAGTCAGTTTCCTTCCGACTTCGATGTTCTCTTCCTCTGGCTTCCTCTTACACCCCAAGGGAAGGAACCCTTGCTTCCTTCCTTCTCCCCACCTTCTCCCCTGACTTGACATGTTCATGAAGTCAGAGGGAATGGAGAGTGTTTGATCTAACACAATGATTGGACGTAAAAGCAGAGGTCTTAGAAGTGGAATCTAGGGGAGCTGTGGACACGTGTTTGGGTATATAAGTACGCCATCCAGTTCTGATACTCAGGTATCTTCCAGTGTTCTCAAAGCAAGAACAAACCTTAGAGCCCCACAAGCCAGTCATGCTGATTTTAAAAATATTTGAAGAGTTTGTCATTCTTTTCCTGGAGAAGAAACCTTTTCTAATGATGGAAGAATGTCAGTCTTCAAACAAAAAGTGTAGTAAGCATATGTAAAGTATCAGATTTTACAGACTGCAGAACATTTGGCTGAAATGAAATTGCCAGGAGTTTAAGCACTCTGGAAGCTCCGCATGGTAAGGCAGTATGGGCTTTGGTGTTAGGTGTAGGGTCAGGTCTGAGTTGCACTAGTTCGTAATTTTGTGTCCTTGGGCAAGTAAATAACTGAAACTGTGTAAGCCTCAGTTCCCTCATGTGTTAAAATGGGGATAATGGTAGCTGACTCTTGATGATGAAAAGAGGTAAGGTCATAGT
>SJYT01037308.1:0-20831 GCA_006410635.1 Cephalophus harveyi
GTAGTTAGACACCTCACCTATATATACACTGACTCTAACAACATGAGTTTGAGCAAACTCTGGGAGTTGGTGATGGACAGGGAAACCTGGCGTGCTGCAGTCCATAGGGTTGCAAAGAGTCAGATATGACTGTGTGCCTGAACTGAACTGATACACGATACATACACAGAAATACACAAGCATATTTGTATATATGTGTATTATAGGTGGTCTGGTTGCATCACATGTTTAGAGACCTGAGAAAGAACTACACAGGATTAGGAGGGAGGCATTAATGATTTCTTAAAATAATATAAGGGCTTCGCCTATGGATCAACCATAAAGAATCTGTCTGCAATGCCGCAGACGAAGGAGATAAGACTCAGGTTCGATCCCTGGGTTGGGAAGATTCTCTGGAGTAGGAACTAGTAATCCATGCCAGTATTCTTTCCTGGGAAATCCCATGGACAGAGGAGCCTACAGTCTGGCAGGCTGTAGTCTGTTCACTGAAAAATGTAGTAGCAACCTGAAAGTAAAGAATTGTTTTATTTGATGGGAATGTTTAAGACCCCAAGCCCAAGAGACAGCATCTCAGTAGCTCTGAGAAAACTGCTCCAATGAAGCAGGAGGGGGAATCAAGATACAAGTTTGCACTAAAATTGGGCAGGCAGTCTGAACATCAAAGATCAGGCATCAGGTTAAGGAATTTAACATTCTTTGCATGGGAAGGTGCAAGCCTCTGGGCTCACTGAATTCATCCCTTTCATATGCACCTTGTCTATCTGGGGCCAAATCCTGTTTCTTTGCTCATTTTGCTTCTTTTATTACTCCCCCAGCTCCTAAGCAGTCACCTTCAGGGGTGCCAGCATCTCCTGGGTCAGTTTTGGGAGCCCTTGTGTACATCTGGAGGCCAGAAATCACTGATGGTCGTGCTATTTCCTGTTTATTGATATGACAGGAGATGTTTTCATTTCACAAGTCCATAGGGTCCCAAACAGTCAGACACGACTGAGGGACTGAAGCACGCATGCATGCAAAATAATATAAAGTAAATCTTCTGACATATTTAGAATTTCAGAATTATAAAACCCAAAGGAAGCAGGAGATGGGATATTGTTATGGACTGAATGTGTGTGTCCTTCCAAACTCGTATGTTGAAGCCCCAGCCCCCAATGCAGATTTGGGGCCTTTGAGAGGTAATTGGGGTTAGATGAAATGAGGTTAGTGCCTTTGTAAGAAGAGACTCTAAGAAGAGTCACAGAGAGTTTGATTTCTCTCTCCCCATTCTTCCTCATATACACAGCTAGAGGACTGCACTCTGCCAGCCAGGGAGAGAGGTCCCACCAGAAGCTGACCTTGTTGACTGCAGAACTGTGGGAAGATGAATATGCATTGTTTAAGCCTCTTAGTCTATGGCTTGTTATGCTACCCTGAGCAGACTAAGACAGATATCTTACTTATTCTCCAGCTAAAGTAAGTAAAGTGCTTCTCAGGTGGCACAGTTTGTAAAGAATCTCCCTGCCAGTGCAGGAGACGCAAGAGATGTGGGTTTGATCTCTGGATTGTGAAGATCCCCTGGAGTAAGAGATGACAACTCACTCCAGTATTCCTGCCTGGGAAATTCCACGGATAGAGGAGCCTGGCGGGCTACAGTCTGTCTGTGGGGCTGCTAAGAGTCGGACACAGCTGAGCACAAGCACACACGGAAATAAGTTCAAATACTGTATAAATTAGAATAAGTAGGGCTTGCTCTGAGCAGGCTCCAAGCGTTGGTGATGGACAGGGAAGCCTGGCGTACTGCAGTCCATGGGGTCGCAAAGAGTTGGACACGACTGAGGGACTGAACTAAGGGATCAGACCTAGGGAGGAACTTTCTTGGTCTAAGACTGACAAAGGATTCCTAAAAATCATTATGTGGTCAGGGGAGAGGAGAGAGAAGACAAACCAGCCAAATCCTTTCACTCCTAGAAAGTAGAAAATGAACCTATTTTCAGGCAAGGGTCATGACTACTTGATTCCTCAGGTTTATTTTCAACTCACTACTTTAATATTAGGTGATATTTAATTTAATACTTTTATTTAATGTGTCTATGTGTAGCCATTGACCCACTGGTTTACCATCACTTTGTTCTCCAAGAGTTAACATTTAAGAAAAACTTTGTGGACATGATAATCTACTTTGGCAAAGTGGACTCTCCTTAAGTGTATTAAACCCATTAATGAAACAAATTAAGACTGAATTTTTGTGAAGAGATGGGCGCTTTTAAGAAGAGCTGATTTCTACCCACATGGCTTGAGTGTTGAGAAATCAATTTAGACCTCATGTCAAAATCTACATATATCCGTACAAGCTATGTTGCTCATCTTTGACTCTATAGCAATTCAAAGGTTGGTATTTGACTCATAAAATCTGTAAGTCTGGTTCACAAGCAGCAGGGCTTTCTTCATGCAGTAAGACTGATATTCTAAAAGGACAATTTGAGGATGCATTGATGCATTTAAAAAAAATAATTTTATGCATTTCCTTACTATTTTTGCTGCCCTGGGTCTTCAGTGCTGCACACGGGCTTCCTCTAGTTGCGGTGAGGAGGCTTCTCATTGCAGTGGCTTCTCTTGCAGCAAGTGTGGGCTCAAGGGCACTCGGGCTTCAGCAGTTACAGCACGTGGACTCAGTAGTCGAGGTTCCCCAGCTCTAGAGCACAGGCTCAGAAGTGGCGTCCAGGCTTCAGTGCCCCGCACAGATGGGACCCTCCCGGGCCAAGGATGGAACGCGCGTCTCCTGCACTGGCGGGTGGATTCTTTACCACTGAACTATCAGGGAGGCCCCGATGCATATTTAAGTAGAGACCTTTTTTTAACATAGGCCTACTGGTTTCTTTGGCAGATTTGGGGTCCAGTGAAACTGTTAAGGACTCAGTTAGTATCTTATTGCTCTGCTGCAGGCTGAAAGATGTCCCTTCAGCAGGAGAAAACCTTTCATCCCTCCCAAGTGCCTGTACACTTTTAAGTAATGATGGGGGAGAACTCTTGATTTATAGCCCATGACCATAGAATGTGATTTTGGAAGTAGCTGGAAAGGAAAGAAAAGGATTTAAATGATCTACCACATTAGAAGCTACAGCTGAGAAAATAAATTTTGAGTGGAAATTACTGGGAGATATTATTTCTTCAATTTTTCATCTGGAAGAGCAAAAATACAACCAGCAGCAGGAAAGAAAAAGCCGCCTGCTGTCCCAACTGAGTCTTCTTTTATGATAAGCCTTTGGATACATGGATTGAACGTTCAAATACCAACACATTGATGGAGATGACTCGGGTTTGAAACCACTGGTGCATGCCAATGAGCAGATATCATCAAAGAAGGCCAATAGCTGTCAGGGTCATAAGGACTGTGAGTTGCCATAGGAAGCCTGTCAAAACAGCTCGGTTCCATCCCCACAGCCACCCTCCAGCATCACCCGGGAACATCCATGCCAGTTGGCAGCCCTCTTATATGTAATCAGGTAAAATTCCATTAGAACGCACCGGTGATTTGGAATCTAACGCCACTAGAGAGTTCAGGTTGGTCTGCCAGCCATCAACAGGTCAACTAAGTTAACTGTACCTGAGAAGCAGGAACATGGGAATAGAAATCAGCAGCTACACCAAGGGACGCCACAGGAACGCAGACAAGAGTGATGAGACCCACCCATCAGTCTTTCCTTGTGACACATACATGCTCTCCTTTTCTCCCCAGTTCTTACTCCTGCACCGCAGTCAGGTTCCATAAAGTTCCAATCCATCAATGTTGAAAAAGGTAGGCATTTATCCCCTCAAAGCCAATGCCAACTGGCTTCGTTGGAAAAGCTGTCTTCCCTAGCTCTCTGAATTATGCTTTAGGAGGTTGTGGTTGTTTATTTCAAGGAAGTTGTTTATTGTGCATTATGCGGTGGATATTTCATTCACAAGAGCTGCCTCTCAGCCAGGCAGATAGAGCAGAACAACCTGGTGTCCATCACAGCTCAGGAAGCATGAAACCGGGGACACCGCGCTAGAGCGCAGTTCAGAATCCAAGCAGTTCCGGTGGTCACAGAACTGTGGCTCATGCCCTTTCACTCGAATCCTCTGTTCTCATTCCTCTGGGTTAGTTTTGGAAAAGAAAAATTGCGCTGGATCAGTTATACCTGCAGTTTAGTTCAGTTCAATTGCTCAGTCGTGTCCGACTCTTTGCGACCCCATGAACCACAGCAAGCCAGGCCTCCCTGTCCATCACCGACTCCCGGAGTCCACCCAAACCCAGGAAGACTTTATTCAAGACTATTGCAGTAGGGCTTCCCTGGTGGGTCAGTGGCAAAGAATCCACCTGCCAATGCAGGAGACACGGTTAGATCCGTGATCTGGAAAGATCCCACAAGAGGTGGAGCAACTAAGTCCATGAGCCGCAACTTCGGAGCCCGTGTGTTGAAACTACGGAAGCCTGTGTGCTCTGGAGCCTGTGCCCTGCAGCAGGGGAAGCCACCGCAATGAGACGCCTTGCACTGTGCCAAAGAGTCACCCCTGCTTGCAACAACCAGAGGCGAGCCCACATTGCAAGGAAGACCCAGCACTGCCAGAAACAAATAAATAAAATTATTTTTGTTTAAAGACTACTGCAGTAGGTGAGAGAGTCTGTTGATGTAGGGGAGAGAGCTTGAACTCAATTCCACTGTAACAAAAGATGAGCCTCTAAGCCCTGGGTTGAGTTGGTGGAAAAGTACTGCGGGACGTCTCGGGGAGGACGGTCAACGTGGATAAGACCTGAGCTCGCTAAGGGTTGCTCGTCTAAGGGAGGGGCCCGTCCTTTCACAGAGACTGGGAGACAAGGTCCTGCCCAGCCTCCCTGACCCGCGGTCACATTGCAGGGGGTGCTCCCCGGTCCTTGAGGGAGACAGTTCCTGGGCTGGGAAACCGGGAAGAGGGACAGAAGCTCTACGTGTCAAAGGTGCAGAAAAGGGGTTTACAGCGGCGAGTCTTCTCAAGGGAAATGCTCTCCGTAAAGGGAAGCCCGGCGTCTGGCGACCGGTTCAGTCGGTCCGAGGGAGTATCAGAAAGCACAGTGCGCGAGCTCCCCGGTCCTTGAGGGAGACAGTTCCTGGGCTGGGAAACCGGGAAGAGGGACAGAAGCTCTACGTGTCAAAGGTGCAGAAAAGGGGTTTACAGCGGCGAGTCTTCTCAAGGGAAATGCTCTCCGTAAAGGGAAGCCCGGCGTCTGGCGACCGGTTCAGTCGGTCCGAGGGAGTATCAGAAAGCACAGTGCGCGTGTGCTTTCCCCTGGACCCGCAGCCCAGCCCCTGATCCCAGAGCCCACCCCAACCCGGTGCCCGCCTCTCTCCCCACCGCCTAGGCCACCCTCACCCCTCGACACACACCGTCCTCCTCTTCTAGCGAACGCTGCCCTGGTTTCAGCGTCTCTTCCTCAGGAGAGCTTCCCGCGCCCCGCCTCTTCCCCAGGCTGTGCTCCGCTGCTCAGGCCTCTTAGAGCTGCCCCTGCGGGTGTGTTCTTCCCCCAGACACTGGAAGACTGCAGCTCAAGGAAGGCCTTTGCTTCTGAATCCCCAAGGCCAGGCCTGGTGCTCGGACACATCGTGGGCATTCAGCTGGTGCTTACTGATTACTGAAGTGTTCGCCACTCAGATGTGTCCCACTCTTGGGGACCCCACGGACTGTAGCCCACCAGGCTCCTCCGTGCATGGAATTCTCCAGGCAAGAGTACTGGCGTGGGTTGCTAGTCCCTTCTCCAGGGGAATCTTCCCCAACCCAGGGATCGAAGCCAGGTCTCCTGCATTGGGGCAGATTCTTTACTGTTGATTGTCTCAAGAAAACATTTTAACATGCTCAGTTTTCCGAGACCAGTAGCTGATTCACACAAGGTCAGTGTCTATGGAAAATCTGTGATTCCTTACCTTGTGCTCTTGTAAAGCAGAGCTTCAGGCCATGTGGCGATCACAGGGAGCCTCTCCTCAGCTTAGAAATGCTTCCTAAAATAGGCCGCATTCACCCATCACATTGCAGTTTATATAACCTTTTACATCACTTCATTTGATTTTTGCAGCTAGCCTACCTAGTAAAAGACCTTTTATCCCCAGTGAAGAGCCAACTATCAGCAAATCACAAAGTCAGGTGCTGAAGCCAGGTCCAGAGTTCTTTCATTTTCCCACTCCTCCCCATCCCGCAGGCTTCCCTGGTGGCTCAGCAGTAATCTGCCTGCAATGCAGGAGATGCTGGAGACTCGGGTTCGATCCCTGGGTCGGGAAGATCCCCCGGAGGAGGAAATGGCAACCCACTCCCGGATTCCTGCCTGGAAAATGCCATGGATAGAGGAGCCTGGTGGACTGCAGCCCATGGGGTCACAAAGAGTCACACACAACTGAGTAACTGAGTGCACACACCCCCAACCCCCACCGTCTGCCCCAAGGCTCCACTCCATCCCTTCTTTAAACAGAAGCTCCTTTTCCCCCCACCTGCTACAAATGCATCAGTTCTTGGAGAATTTATCATGAGCTTTGATTCTGAATTTTTCAGACATGACATTAATTTTTTTTTTAACATTTCAAGGGTTGGAAGGAACTGAGAACAAAATTATTGCTGAGAGGAGGGTAAACTTTGAGTTCACTTCCCCAGTTTCCAAGCTCCCACAGCCTGCAGCAACAGTCGTTTACTCATGCTTAGGCCACGTCAGTTAGACTCCCAATGTTCTGTTTGCTCCTCAGGGTAGATCCTTGAATAAATCATTTATCTCTAGAGGCACGTTGTCCTTACTTGGTTTTGTCTCTCTGCAGTCTTTCCAGTTTTTCCTTCATTTTACTTTATCAAAGAAGCAGGGAATTTCTGCCAAGGAAGTATGGGTAGCAGAAATAACTGCTTCTTTATCTTAAAATAATAAGGACATTATAATCAGAAGAATAACGAGATGATCATTCAAAATCATCTTTGTTGGAAAACATAGGTGAGAAAAGTAGAAATAAATGATCTGAACAGTAGATAGGCATTTCTAGAAACCCTGTCCCCGATATGTTGACACTGGTAAAGCTTAAGTGTGTGTGTGTGCACACGTGCATGCTCAGCTGTGTCTGATTCTTTTGCGACCCTATGAACTGCAGCCCTTCAGGCTCCTCCATCCATGGGCTTTTTCAGACAAGAATACTGCAGTGTGTTGCCATTTCTTCTTCTAGAGGATCTTCCGGACCTAGTGGTTGAAACCGTATCTCTGGTGTCTCCTAAACTGGCGGGCAGATTCTTTACCACTGCTGCTGCTAAGTCGCTTCAGTCGTGTCCAACTCTGTGCGACCCCATAGACGGCAGCCTGCCAGGCTCCCCCGTCCCTGGGATTCTCCAGGCAAGAACACTGGAGTGGGTTGCCATTTCCTTCTCCAATGCATGAAAGTGAAAAGTGAAAGTGAAGTCGCTCAGTCGTGTCTGACTCTTAGCGACCCCATGGACTGCAGCCCACCAGGCTCCTCCGTCCATGGGACTTTCCAGGCAAGAGTACCGGAGTGGGGTGCCGTTGCCTTCTCCGCTTTACCACCGAGTCACCTGGAAAGCCCAAAGCTTCGGAGCTTTCCTCAAAGAATCAGCAAGACGTTTAGGATCCCAGCAGTGCGGCAGTCACTTTTTTTTCTTGGTACAAGAACTGAACTGGTGCTTCTTATCTTAACTGTGCTTTGTGTCACTGAGTGAATGTGGATGAAAGACGGGAAGGCAAGAATGAGTCAGTGAATGAATGAAGTGCACTCGCTGCAGGGTGGCTGAGGCTCCAAGGCCCTGCCAACCTCCTCCCAGCCCAGCTCTCACTTCCCCAGCCCCAAGGTTGCTCTCTCTGACCCTTGGTCCAGAGCAGCCGCCTCTGCTCCTCAGGACTGAACAAGGAAATCTGGGTAGAGGTGACCTGTAACCCCCCAGTTTAGCATGGATTTAGACTCTTCCTTCAGGTCATTGTCTATCGCTCTGCAGAGCTGAGAGGTGCTGAATTCCAAGGGCTAAGGGCTTATTCACTGTGAGTCCAGGATGACCTGGGCAGGGACAAGAGAACAAACCAGGAACAAAGGCCAAGCCCATCTTCCCAAGTGACCAGCGTCTGACTGAGTGGCCGAGACAGTACATACAGTTCCAGTCAGAGCACAAGGCCCCAGATACAGAGCAACTGCGGTCCTAGGGACGCCATCCATCAAGAGAGGCTCTGGGTCACCGCCCAGGGCAGTGAGCTGATTACCGTCTGGACTGAGCCTCTGAGATTTAAGATTGACTAATAGCAGTTTCAAGCCTGCGTGACAGATCTGGGTCTGGAACTCTGGTCTGCCTGTTTCAGAGTCTGAAACACAAATTGATCAGTTCCAGCACTGACAATGTTTCCCCTCCTTTAGGGTAAGGTCTAATGCTTTCCGGGGCTTCCCTGATAGCTCAGCTGGTAAAGAATCCACCTGCAATGCGGGAGACCTGGGTTCTATTCCTGGGTTGGGAAGATCCCCTGGAGAAGGGAAAGGCTACCCACTCCAGTGTTCTGGCCTGGAGAATTCCATGGACTATATAGCCTATGGGGTTTCAAAGAGTCGGACAAGACTGAGCGACTTTTGTTTTCACTGATGCTTTGCAGAACCACTGGTGGGGCACCTCTTCCTGCCATTCTCTCCAGGAAACAGGCTGAGCTGAGATGCGGCTTGAAGCTATGCTGAACTCGTGATGAGCCTCGTGGAATCAACAGAATCAGTGTCACCCTCCAAGCACCAAGGACCCCCAGGTTGAAGAAAGAGGAGCCAGGGGGAGGGTTGATCTCACTTCCTGAGTGTTAAAGGGACACCACATGGTTTTAAGACTGAGCTCAAAAGCCCTTGTATAGTGGTATTCCTAAAAGAAACTGCAATAACTTGTTTTCCTAGAAATTGTTGGCTAATTGAGGAGAGATGAAAGCACCTGTCACACTCATTTTAACAGAATTACCATCTGCTTCCTCACAAATAATTTTAACAGATGCAGAAGTATTGGGGCTTCTCTGGTGACCCGGATGGTAAGGAATCTGCCTGAAATGTGGGAGACCACTGTTCGATTCCTGGGTTGGTAAGATCCCTTGGAGAAGGGAATGGCTACCCACTCCAGTATTCTTGAAGCTTCCCTAGTAGCTCAAATGGTAAAGAATCTGCCAGCAAAGCAGGAGACCCAGATTCAGTGTCATTTTAGAGCCAGAAGCGTCATTATATAAGTCTCCATAAGTTATCTCAGGTTTGGGCCATGAACAGACTGCAAGGTTCCGTTAACATCTGAAAAATACATGTACTTTGGTGGTGGTTTGTGTGTGCATGTTTTTCTAGGGAGATGGACCATCGAGGTCATTATCTAAGAGTCTGTGTCCAAAAAATGTTTCAACCACAAGTCCACAGAGACACAAAATAGACAGAAAACATCTAAGTGGGTCAGGATGAACCTCTACCTAAAGCTGCAAGCAACATGTAAACGTAGAAAGAGGGAGAGAAAAACAGCATTTTGCAGCCACCTCTATGCTAATTGCTTCAGGCAAGATTGTTAAAGGGAGCTGAAGTCACTGATGAAAGCTTGATGAGGAAAGAGGATGTATGCTCAGATTGAGGTTACATGTGACTTACAGTAAAGAAAAAGTGGTCGCTGCAGTGGAGGAACCCAGGGAAAACTCTTCAACCAACCCATCCAAGTGGACATCACCACCACCAAAACACGTTGGTCTTCTGGCCTCAGCCTCCAGAGCGGGGCACCAAGAGAGACATAACCTCGTGGCCAGGGTCTGCTGGCCTGAAGTGCACAGCTCAGATCTGAACGTGAGGGTCTCAGGTGAACCCCAAGCCTCAGCACTACAACTCAAAAAGGTCAGAATCACAGAAGAGAAAGAAGTAGGAGAAAATGCCCCAGACCAAAGGAGACCAAGCAAGCATGATCAGCTAAACCAAAGGAAACATCGCTGCAACCTACATCACTGGGATATTTACATATGGATCGTGAATGGGTTGTGAATTATACAGCACTCTGGAGTCAGTGTAGATTTTCTGACCTTGATAACCACATGTTGGTTTTGGAAGTGGTTGACAAGAGAAGTATTTCCTTGGGCCTAAAGGGGTGCAATGTCTCCAACTGACCCTCAAAGTGTTTGTCAAATGTTAATAATTACATATCATTATAACTGTCATCTTCATTAGTACATAAAAGAGAGAAACAAGCAGACACAGTCAATGAATCTAGAGGAATTAGACACTGTAGCTCAGAGTACATACTGCTATTGCAACTTTTCTGGAATTTTTTCAGATAAAAGTTTTTGCTTTCTTGTTTGTTTTTGACTGCACTGCACATGGGATCTTGGCTATCCCACCAGGGATCCGATCTATGCTCCCTGCAGTAGAAGCAAAGAGTCTTAACTTTTGGACTGCTGGGGAATCTCCCAAATAAAAACATTTTAAAGAAAGTGAAGCATCTCTGACCTGGTTCTTCTCCCCCTCTTTACAGATGAGAATTTCCGTCTCAAAGCAATTTAGTTTAAAGCATCATCTGTTAGTGGGAGAAGCTGTATTAAAACCTGGGTTTCCTGACTCCCACAGTAACGTCCTTCCCACCTTCCCAGACAGTCTGAAAACTCACTTATATTTACTTTTTAAGTTTAGTTTATGCAACCAAGGTCACATTGTCAGCAGCTGGCGCTGCTTTTTAACTTTTTTTTTTTTTAATCAAGTATAACTCTGTTCTCTTTTCAGAGACTAGGGTAAAACCTATTCTTACCTTCTTGCTGAAATAACTAGGAGACAAGAAACACATTCTATCTTAATCACCCCAGTTTTCAACTTATATCAAACATATGCAAAAGCAGGCAGGCTTTTCATGAGTAGAGACTTGCTTCAAGTTGTCTCTCTTCATCACAGAGTCTGTGACAATAAAAATAACTGCTCTTGTTCATCATGCAACATCTGGAGAGTGTGCCCAGCAGTGAGTCCACGTGCGGTCTGAGGCTTGGAGCATTTCATTTGAGAGACTCTGCCCAAAGCTCCTCCCCTCTCTTAGGAGGGTCAAAGGGCCATGGGCTTCCAGAGAGACTGATCATTGATTCAGGTACGTCTTTGGAGAAGTTTCCAACAGGAAAGTTACACCCTGCTTTTAAGGAGATCCGAGCTGCTCTGAAGGGCCTCCCTGGTGTCTCAGAGGGTCAAGAATCCTGCATTGCAAGAGATGCAGGTTCATTCCCTGGGTCCGGAAGATCCCCTGGAGAAGGGAATGGCTACTCACTCCAGGATTCTTGCCTGAAGAATTCCATGGACAGAGGAGCCTGCCAGGCTACAGTCCATGGGGTCGCAAAGAGTCAGACGTGACTGAGCAACTAACACACACAAGTTCTTCTGAAATAAGCCCGATGACAAATTCCACAGCAGTGCCTGCCCAAGCTGAGTCTGGTATGTCGTCAAGGGGGTGTCGCATCTGTCATTTCATTATAATATGATATTCAGGGAGCATGCTCCACGGTCAGAAAGAGTGGGTGTTTCGGAAGGCCAGTCACTAGCTCAGTGACCTTGAAAAACTCATCTAAACTAATTTTATCTCCTATTCTCCTCCTGTAAAGTGGAGAAGGTAATATCGCCCTTCTTTTTCTTACTTTATAAAGTCAGTAACCGACATTGAATGGTCTTATGTATGGACTTATTTAAATCCTACTTTGCTTCAGCACAAGATCATGATACAACAGACTAAAACCATCAAGTGGAGACATCGGGCTACAGGAGAAACAAGGAGAGAGAGTAAGTTTCTGCCTTCAGCAAGAGATGCCTCCAGGGCTCTCGACACAGAGCTGCTGAGCCTCCGAGCCGTCTGGAAACCAGGATGGAAAATTGTACACTCGTAACTGAATGGAGAGTGGGAGTTTCCTCACTGTCCTGAATGTTCTTCAATGTTTTGTAGCTGAGAATAATGACTCATGCTGCCCCGTATTCTAAAGACAGGTACGGGAACATCCTCCAAAGAGTGCTTCAGAGATGGCCAGCCTGTCCTCAGGACCGACCTCCTTAACAGCCATCCTTAGAAGACCAAGGCTGAGAGGAAGAAACTCTCTTGAAGCTGGAGACAAGCAGCATTCTTTTCCCTCACTGCCCATGCGGCCCCTCCAGCCAAGAGAGGGCTGAGGGAGGGATGCTTGCTAAAAGGGAGGGTGCTTTCTCAGCCTGGCTGGATGCTGACCAAGCCACAGATGATCAGAACTTGCTCTTTTCAAATGCAGCGTTGAGGAAACAAGTGAAGAGCGGAACTTGTGTCCACGCCCCATGTTTGGAGGCAGGGAGCGGTGCCTGACCCTCACCTGGATGAGTCTGAAGGTGGAAAGCTGGCTGGCACAGCCGTGGAGAGCCCAGGTGAGACCGCTGCAGCGGGATCCACCTTTGTCTACGCCTTGGGAAGGCAGCAGCCACGGATCCAGCCCAGGGCCCGGGATGGGGGAACTCTCAGCAGGCAGGTGCTGTGCGGGAGACATCGCCTGAGTCACGAGCCTGAACAGGGCTGTCTCCGCACAACCACACTGGCTCCCAGAGAGGAAGAGTCTCTTTTGGAGGTCCACCGGGTACTAATACCCAGTTTCTCAGGATGGAACTTTCTTGTCCTGAATCCAAGAGAAATGTTCCCATTTCATGCCAAGAGAAGTGGTGGCAACCCTACTTCATGTGTCCCATCCAGGCCTAGGAAGGAAATTGCCAGGAAATTCCTGTGATCACACTTGAATATTTTTGGTTGATCATGGATCCGTTATTATTTTATAATGGTGGTGGTAGTAGTTTAGTCACTAAGCTGTGTCTGACTCTTTTGCAACCCTATGGATTGAAGTCCGCCAGGCCCCTCTGTCCATGGGATTTTCCAGGCAAGAATACTGGAGTGGGTCACCATTTCCTCCTCCAGGGGATCTTTCTGACCCAGAGATGGAACCCAGACCTCTTATGTTTCCTGCATCTCCTGCGTTGATAGGTGGATTTTTTACTGCTGAGGCACCAGGGGAGCCCATTATTTTATAATACACTTCAGTTCAGTTCAGTTCAGTCTCTCACTCATGTCCAACTCTTTGCGACCCCATGAATCACAGCACGCCAGGCCTCCCTGTCCATCACCAACTCCCGGAGTTCACTCAAACTCACGTCCATTGAGTCAGTGATGCCATCCAGCCATCTCATCCTTTGTCGTCCCCTTCTCCTCCTGCCCCCAATCCCATGTTGAGATTAGTTGATCATATATGCATACATTTATGTCTGGGCTCTCTATTCTATTTCACTGATCTATGTGTCTCTAGTTGCCCAGTACCATACTATTCTGATTGCTAGCATTGTAATATAATTTGAAATCATGAAGGGCAATGGCCACAGGATTTGTTTTTCTTGTTCAAAATTGCTTTGACTATTAAAGGTCTTTTATGGTCACATCTGAATTTTAGGATTTGTTTTCTATTTCTGTGAAAGATCCATTAGAATTTTAACAGGAATTATAGCCAATCATTTTCTTAGTTTTCTTTTCTCCCATACAAAAAAATAAGCCACATAAAAATTCCCATCTTTATGGAAATTCCCCCTCCTCACCCCATTCCCCCTCTCATCTCCCTCCTCACCCCATTTCTCCGGGTCATCACAGAGGACCGGCTTTGGGTGCCCTGCGTCACACGTCGAACTCCCCCTGCCCATCTGTTTTACATACGATGATGCATATGTTTCACTGTCATTCTCGCAAATCATCCCACCCTTGCCTTCTCCCACTGAGAGAGGTGTCTAGGCCCTGCACATAGTATCGTTAGTACCATCTTTCTAGAATCCATCAGTTCAGTTCAGTCGCTCAGTCGTGTTTGACTCTTTGTGACCCCATGGACTGCAGCACGCCAGGCCACTCTGCCCAAAGCTCCTCCCCTCTCTTAGGAGGGTCAAAGGGCCATGGGCTTCCAGAGAGACTGATCATTGATTCAGGTACGTCTTTGGAGAAGTTTCCAACAGGAAAGTTACACCCTGCTTTTAAGGAGATCCGAGCTGCTCTGAAGGGCCTCCCTGGTGTCTCAGAGGGTCAAGAATCCTGCATTGCAAGAGATGCAGGTTCATTCCCTGGGTCCGGAAGATCCCCTGGAGAAGGGAATGGCTACTCACTCCAGGATTCTTGCCTGAAGAATTCCATGGACAGAGGAGCCTGCCAGGCTACAGTCCATGGGGTCGCAAAGAGTCAGACGTGACTGAGCAACTAACACACACAAGTTCTTCTGAAATAAGCCCGATGACAAATTCCACAGCAGTGCCTGCCCAAGCTGAGTCTGGTATGTCGTCAAGGGGGTGTCGCATCTGTCATTTCATTATAATATGATATTCAGGGAGCATGCTCCACGGTCAGAAAGAGTGGGTGTTTCGGAAGGCCAGTCACTAGCTCAGTGACCTTGAAAAACTCATCTAAACTAATTTTATCTCCTATTCTCCTCCTGTAAAGTGGAGAAGGTAATATCGCCCTTCTTTTTCTTACTTTATAAAGTCAGTAACCGACATTGAATGGTCTTATGTATGGACTTATTTAAATCCTACTTTGCTTCAGCACAAGATCATGATACAACAGACTAAAACCATCAAGTGGAGACATCGGGCTACAGGAGAAACAAGGAGAGAGAGTAAGTTTCTGCCTTCAGCAAGAGATGCCTCCAGGGCTCTCGACACAGAGCTGCTGAGCCTCCGAGCCGTCTGGAAACCAGGATGGAAAATTGTACACTCGTAACTGAATGGAGAGTGGGAGTTTCCTCACTGTCCTGAATGTTCTTCAATGTTTTGTAGCTGAGAATAATGACTCATGCTGCCCCGTATTCTAAAGACAGGTATGGGAACATCCTCCAAAGAGTGCTTCAGAGATGGCCAGCCTGTCCTCAGGACCGACCTCCTTAACAGCCATCCTTAGAAGACCAAGGCTGAGAGGAAGAAACTCTTGAAGCTGGAGACAAGCAGCATTCTTTTCCCTCACTGCCCATGCGGCCCCTCCAGCCAAGAGAGGGCTGAGGGAGGGATGCTTGCTAAAAGGGAGGGCGCTTTCTCAGCCTGGCTGGATGCTGACCAAGCCACAGATGATCAGAACTTGCTCTTTTCAAATGCAGCATTGAGGAAACAAGTGAAGAGCGGAACTTGTGTCCACGCCCCATGTTTGGAGGCAGGGAGCGGTGCCTGACCCTCACCTGGATGAGTCTGAAGGTGGAAAGCTGGCTGGCACAGCCGTGGAGAGCCCAGGTGAGACCGCTGCAGCGGGATCCACCTTTGTCTACGCCTTGGGAAGGCAGCAGCCACGGATCCAGCCCAGGGCCCGGGATGGGGGAACTCTCAGCAGGCAGGTGCTGTGCGGGAGACATCGCCTGAGTCACGAGCCTGAACAGGGCTGTCTCCGCACAACCACACTGGCTCCCAGAGAGGAAGAGTCTCTTTTGGAGGTCCACCGGGTACTAATACCCAGTTTCTCAGGATGGAACTTTCTTGTCCTGAATCCAAGAGAAATGTTCCCATTTCATGCCAAGAGAAGTGGTGGCAACCCTACTTCATGTGTCCCATCCAGGCCTAGGAAGGAAATTGCCAGGAAATTCCTGTGATCACACTTGAATATTTTTGGTTGATCATGGATCCGTTATTATTTTATAATGGTGGTGGTAGTAGTTTAGTCACTAAGCTGTGTCTGACTCTTTTGCAACCCTATGGATTGAAGTCCGCCAGGCCCCTCTGTCCATGGGATTTTCCAGGCAAGAATACTGGAGTGGGTCACCATTTCCTCCTCCAGGGGATCTTTCTGACCCAGAGATGGAACCCAGACCTCTTATGTTTCCTGCATCTCCTGCGTTGATAGGTGGATTTTTTACTGCTGAGGCACCAGGGGAGCCCATTATTTTATAATACACTTCAGTTCAGTTCAGTTCAGTCTCTCACTCATGTCCAACTCTTTGCGACCCCATGAATCACAGCACGCCAGGCCTCCCTGTCCATCACCAACTCCCGGAGTTCACTCAAACTCACGTCCATTGAGTCAGTGATGCCATCCAGCCATCTCATCCTTTGTCGTCCCCTTCTCCTCCTGCCCCCAATCCCATGTTGAGATTAGTTGATCATATATGCATACATTTATGTCTGGGCTCTCTATTCTATTTCACTGATCTATGTGTCTCTAGTTGCCCAGTACCATACTATTCTGATTGCTAGCATTGTAATATAATTTGAAATCATGAAGGGCAATGGCCACAGGATTTGTTTTTCTTGTTCAAAATTGCTTTGACTATTAAAGGTCTTTTATGGTCACATCTGAATTTTAGGATTTGTTTTCTATTTCTGTGAAAGATCCATTAGAATTTTAACAGGAATTATAGCCAATCATTTTCTTAGTTTTCTTTTCTCCCATACAAAAAAATAAGCCACATAAAAATTCCCATCTTTATGGAAATTCCCCCTCCTCACCCCATTCCCCCTCTCATCTCCCTCCTCACCCCATTTCTCCGGGTCATCACAGAGGACCGGCTTTGGGTGCCCTGCGTCACACGTCGAACTCCCCCTGCCCATCTGTTTTACATACGATGATGCATATGTTTCACTGTCATTCTCGCAAATCATCCCACCCTTGCCTTCTCCCACTGAGAGAGGTGTCTAGGCCCTGCACATAGTATCGTTAGTACCATCTTTCTAGAATCCATCAGTTCAGTTCAGTCGCTCAGTCGTGTTTGACTCTTTGTGACCCCATGGACTGCAGCACGCCAGGCCTCCCTGTCCATCACCATATTTATGCATCCATCTAGAATCCATATATATGCATTAATATACGATGTTTGTCTTTCTCTTTCTGACTTCACTCTGTATAATATGCTTTAGGTTCATCCACTTCATTAGAATGGACTCAAATGTGTTCCTTTATACAGCTGAGTAATATTCCATTGTATGTATGTACCATAACTTCCTTACCCATTCATCTGCTGATGGACATCTAGGTTTCTTCCATATCCTAGCTATTGTAAATAGCTCAGCACTTTTTAAAGTGGTTTTAGATTTGTGCAAAGTCAACTCTTTTCAAAAGCTAGTTCCCTGCTGGTTTTGTAAATTTCTGCAATCTGCTGTTCCTTCACAGTTAACCATGCCTTTATCAACTTAGTATCCTCTGCAAGGATGCTGTTACCACTGGGATCAATTACTCTGGCAACAGAGTGGAGTGGTACCAGACAGGTGCTGTGTGTGAGGTGGGGGAGAAGGGGGCAATGATTGCTGGAAAGAAATCTCTAATTTGGAATTTTAGAAAGGCAGTGAAAATTTTGTTAAGAGATATTTTCACCCAGTGCTTAGCATATCAAACCAAAATCTTGCCTGATAACCCCCACCAATCACAGCCACTTTCCAGTGGCATCAGCTCAAAAAGTTAAAACAACAGTAAAAGCCAAAACCCAACTTAAGTTCCAGACTGCAGAGTGCAGTCCTCCCCTGTAACACATCATTTCTCTCTTGCTCTAATTTATGTTGTAAATTATGTTCCCTTTGCCTGCATTCTTTTCCAAGTAAAGCCTATGATCTGTAAGGAAGCAAGCATCTTATTCATATTTGCTCATCACACAAAGCTAAAGACAGTAAATACTGAATTGATAAAGACATGGTGAGCGGCAAAGGAAAAGCGGATTACCAGACTTTACAAGAAGCAGGGGACTTGCTTTTGGAAAGAGTTGACTTTGCACAAATCTAAACCTAACTATGGTTTTTTTATGGAATAACTGAAACTACTTGAAAATACCCTGGAACTACTGGAGAAACACACAGACCACTGGAAATCATTTTTTATATACTTTTCTCTTCACTAACTGCCCTTCTGATATAAAGACTGAGTGAGTGTTTTGTTGATGCTATTTTAGGAGTTAGGAAAGAATGTTCTGGAGTTTTTTTTTTTAAGTTACACTTAATGTAAACATTCAGGGAAATCCACATTTGAATTGAGAGATTAGATTCAAGATCCCAGTAGTCTTTTCCTGCCACGTGTGCTAGGTCATGTGCTAGATCAGCCGTGTCCGACTCTTTACCACCCCATGGACTGTAGCCCACCAGGCTCCTCTGTCCATGGGATTCTCCAGGAAAGGATATTGGAGTGGGTTGCCATGTCCTCCTCCAGGGGATCTTCCCGACCAGGGATCAAACCCATGTCTCTTGTGTCTCCTGCATCGGCCGGTGAGTTCTTTACCACAAGCGTTTCCTGTGAAGCCCCTTTGCTGCCGTATGTAATGACATAATTTTTACCCCACATTAAATGTATCCTATGCACCTCTTCTAAATTGAGTGCTTTTGTTTCCAGCTGTGGCTTTTGTGATGACCAGCCATGTGTGCTGGATCTGAACACCGTCAGCAGGCAATCTGCGCTCCCCTGAAACTATGTTCCCTTGCAGCTGCACTCACGCCCTTCCCCTGCTCTCTGTCTGCACTGTCGGCTTCCACCCTGGACTGCACGTCCTCCTAGCTCAGCTGGTTCCTGACCTCATTCCGTCCATGGCAGGAGACGAGAGAGGGAGAAGGACACAGCTGGGGTGTTTTCGCCTCGTTGTCTCAGCCAGCTCCTGCCACACATCCTTGGCCTGTGGTCGCCTCACCTCTGCCCCTAGTCCTCCTAGCTCAGCTGGTTCCTGACCTCATTCCGTCCATGGCAGGAGACGAGAGAGGGAGAAGGACACAGCTGGGGTGTTTTTGCCTCGTTGTCTCAGCCAGCTCCTGCCACACATCCTTGGCCTGTGGTCGCCTCACCTCTGCCCCTGCTCTGCCTGCCTCTTGCTGTTGTCAATCTCTGCATTTCCCCACAATCTCTTTCTGGTCTCCCAGCTGCCAGTTACCGAGTGAGTTACCAACCTCTTGAATTAAATTCCTCCTGTTGCACATACTTGGAGTGGGGTCTGTTTTCCTAATACAGTAACCATAATTTTCAAAGGGAAATAAAGATGAAAGATGTTGGCGATGGACCCTAATGAACATGCTTTTATGTGAGGGGTTCCCATGACCCTTTGATATCTCACTAACTTGGTGGGCAGTCTTACAACTAACTTCTCCAAAACTGGGAGTCCAGATCAGGGTGGCATAGTAAGGAAATCAATAGTTATTCCACCAGAAGTTGATACATGGTTTCTATTTACTGAACCACTTCACATCATGGTCTATCTGTGATGTTACATGTTCACAGCTCAATTTTATGAAAAGGTTCAGAGAGGTAAAATAAAGTCTCCAAGTTCACACAGCTAAGAAATAACACTGTGAATTACATCAAAATAAGGATGCTTGTTGTATATTAGAAATAAGGCATATTAGTTAGATAACTAGACAGATATTGGTCTTTTCCCAAGAAGAGTCTATGGTGGTGAATGTTTAGAAAGATGCTTTTTTGAGCTTCCTCCTAGACCTGAGATATAGATTTATACAAAATATGTTGATTTCTCATGCTTGTGTTCAGTCACTAAGTTCAGTCCAACTCTTTGTGACCCCATGGACTGCAACCCACCAGGCTNCAGCCCTCCATCCCCAGGATGCTCTAGGCAAGAACACTGGAGTGGGTTGCCATTTCCTTCTCCAATGCGTGAAAGGGAAAAGTGAAAGTGAAGTCGCTCAGACGTGTCTGACTCTTAGCAACCCCATGGACTGCAGCCTACCAGGCTCCTCCATCCATGGGATTTTCCAGGCAAGAGTACTGGAGTGGGGTGCCATTGCGTTCTCCAGTAAGAGAGCTACCAGCACTGTATTGTTCAAAGCCACATCCAAAAATGTTAAAGGGTCTTGCACATACTTTCCTGTTTAAGGATGCATCTGCCTGATACACATAATCTGATGCTTTTTTTCTGACCAGTGCAGTATTGCCGTAATAGATACGTTATTATCCTCTACCAAAAAGATGTCTCCCAAGAGCCTTGAGCTTTGCTGTAGTTTGCCTTTTCATTGGATTCCCCCAGATTGCTCTTTCTGAATGTTGGAGTAGGGGTTAACTTTTATCAACCTCAGAGATGGGCTTTTGTTATTGATATATGTGGGCCATATTAACCTTCTAGTCTATTTCAAGAATTCTATAATATTTGTGACATAATTTACCTGCTTCATGGGACCAAAATTCATGGAATAATAGAATTTCACAGCTGGGGTGGCTCATCAAAATGATCTAAGCAATGGGGCTTCCCTGGTGGTCTATTCCCTTGAAGTAAGAGTCGTGCGTGTTGTACAGATGAACACACGGGTTCAGAGAGGTTGGTTCTCCTGCCCAAAGTGGATTCTCCCAAAGCAGATTCTCCAGCTACTATGTAGCTGAGTCATCAGGGAAATCAAGGTTGGGCCTGCCCTAGTTTCCATCTCATCGTGGGTGTTGCACGTCGTGTAGACCATCTCCCTGATGTACAGATGTTTTGAAATATAGATTTATATGAAGAAAAGTTTCCCTGCATAAGCCTTCACCACTCATCTGCATGGTCCTTCTCTTGGCTTTCTGTGGGATTTATGCAATTCTCACCTTCCATGGGCTACATTCGTTCTTGAATCCGCTCATTCGGTGAATGTTTCTTGGGTGCACTGTCTGGGTTTTGCAGTGCAGCAGTGAATGGAATAATTTAAGCCCCAGGTCACCTTGGGCTGAGCAACCTCAGGGTGATGTCAATACTGGATAACAGTGGTTAATGTGGGGTCTTTGATGCCATCCTCCTTGTTTGCTGGCACATCATTTTGGAAAGGCTTGACTGATTTGGAAAGACTGGCTAGATTAAGCTTGGTTAAGAGTTTTTATATTATTTGATCTTTTACAGTGCATTATGTGGAAAGCAGTTACCTTCATGGTATGATTTTTTTCAGACCACTTTGCTGCTGCTGCTGCTAAGTTGCTTCAGT
>SJYT01037321.1:1597-34724 GCA_006410635.1 Cephalophus harveyi
TTTTTTTTTTAATGTTTAAATACTTGTGTCAGTTTTCAGAACTTTTCAAGTAACATTAAACACTTTTCATTTTAAGAGATCAGGAAAATGAATCAACCTTTCTTTTAAATGAATTTTCTTTGCCTCTGGCAAGCAGTTATAATTGAAACCTACTTTCATATAAACCCTAAGAATCAGGTTCAAAATAGAAATTCAGACAGTCTGTTTACCATAGCAGTTGGTAAATATGTTTTAAAAAACAACTTTTGATATCTTGAAATGTCTCTTGATTATACACCTACCTGGGTATCTACACCTACATGGCAAAGCCAAGTAAGGTGGAGTATCCTTAAGCTCTAGAATATCTAATCTATAATAATTATGGTATTACAATGTCTCTGATTTAAATACAAAATAATGTATCAATGTCAGCACATTTTAAAAGCAGTTTGGGACCTTGTTAATTGATCCTAAAGGTACAAATCTGCCTTCTTTTTCAGTTGTCTAAGTTTTAAAGTTTGAGCTTTAAATCTCAGACAGCTGAAAAATAACAAACTCTTCCTGGTATTTCAGGACAACAGTGTTTACATGCTACATATCTATCTTTAGTATCTGTCACCTGACTCCAAACTCTGTTCATGAGATAGTCAATTCAAGACAAAGCATAATTTCTGCAGCTAAGGTACTTAGTGTGGTGTTGGAGAAGACTCTTGAGAGTCCCTTGGACTGCAAGGAGATCCAACCAGTCCATTCTGAAGGAGATCAACCCTGGGATTTCTTTGGAAGGAATGATGCTAAAGCTGAAACTCCAGTACTTTGGCGACCTNGTGGTGTTGGAGAAGACTCTTGAGAGTCCCTTGGACTGCAAGGAGATCCAACCAGTCCATTCTGAAGGAGATCAACCCTGGGATTTCTTTGGAAGGAATGATGCTAAAGCTTAAACTCCAGTACTTTGGCGACCTCATGCGAAGAGTTGACTCATTGGAAAAGACTCTGATGCTGGGAGGGATTGGGGGCAGGAGGAGAAGGGGACGACCGAGGATGAGGTGGATGGATGGCATCACTGACTCGATGGACATGAGTCTGAGTGAACTCCAAGGGATGGTGGTGAGCAGGGAGGCCTGGCGTGCTGGGATTCATGGGGTCGCAAAGAGTCGGACACGACTGAGTGACTGAACTGAACTGAACTGACAGGTTCAGTGACTGATCAGTTCAGTGACTGAACTGATCTTACAAGCTACCTAGATATATGGACATATAAATTATTTGTTGCAAGGCATTTAAATAAGTACTCACATGAAAATTTCTTTAGAAAACAGTATCCCAGAAAGTAATATTCCTGGAAGAAAGTAATTAATTGTCTAGTTTGGGTTCAGGGCAAATCCCTTCACAGAAGAAAAGACTTTTGAGTAGATTTTAGAATGACAACTATTAATACAAAATTTACATGCAGATAAGGTAAGAGGGGGGGCTTCCATCATAGCTTAGCTGGAGAAGAATCTACCTGCAATCCAGGAGACCCCGGTTCAATTCCTAGGTCAGGAAGATACCCTGGAGAAGGGATAGGCCACCCATTCCAGTATCCTTGGGCATCCCTGGTGGCTCAGACGGTAAAGAAGCTGCCTGAAATCCAGGAGACCTGGGTTGGATCCCTGAGTTGAGAAGCTCCCCTGGAGGAGGGCATGGCAACCCACTCCAGTATTCTTGCCTGGAGAATCCCCATGGACAGAGAAGGCTGGTGGGCCACAGTCCACGGGGTCGCAAAGAGTCCATCATGATGGAGCAACTAACACACACACAAGGTAAGAGGGGAAGGAAAAACAAAAACAAAAAACTGTGGGCAAGTTATCTAACATTTGTGCACCTCAGTTTCCTCACCTTTTATTTTGGAAGAATAATCCAGCCAAACTCTATGATATTCATTAATGGTACCTTTATTCTGGAGGCTTGAAAGCATAAGGCTATTATCTTTTTATCATTATTTTGATCAAATGTATAGATTCACAAATGACTATCTGTAGCTGCATGTATTTTTATATTCCTATGTAAAGAAATCATACAAAAATATTATTCATTACGTAAAGGTAGAGTTAATGAAGAACAGAATGAGTACTGCTGCTAAATCACTTCAGTCATGTCCACCTCTGTGTGACCCCATAGACGGCAGCCCACCAGGCTCCCCCATCCCTGGGGTTCTCCAGGCAAGAACACTGGAGTGGGTTGCCATTTTCTTCTCCAACGCATGAAAGTGAAAATTGAAAGGGAAGTCGCTCAGTCGTGTCCTACCGTTAGCATGGGCTGCAGCCCACCAGGCTCCTCCATCCATGGGATTTTCCAGTTGAGAGTACTGGAGTGGGGTGCCAGGAGGCCTAATCTAATCCCTATGGTGGATTCTCAAGCTTAGTGTTGCTCTTCCTTTCAACCATGTGAAAAAATACACATTTTCAATTTTTCATTCTCATTATTTAAAAAAAAATAGAAACAGCAGGGACTAAGCAAAATTTTTTTTAGAATTGAATCTTAAATTTCTCCTTGTTAATGGGATTATCAAATGAAGTTGGCAATATTTGGAAATAATTGCTGTAATTACTGAAATAATACTTTTAGTGACTATGTGCATGTTATCCTTTGTGTGCCAGTTAGTCACTCGCTTGTGTCCAACTCTTTGTGACCCCCGTGGAGTGTAGCCCTCCAGGCTCCTCAATTGGATTACCCAGGCAAGAATACTGGCCTGGGTTGCCAATTCCTTCTCCAGGGGATCTTTCTGACCCAGGATTTGAACCCTGGTATCCTACATTGCAGCCAGATCCTTTACTGTCTGAGACAACAGGGACTAAGTCAATTAAAAAAATTTAATCAGAATAATATAATGGAATTTCACTGATTGACTAAAAGATTAACATTATCCAAAACAAAATTTAATGATTTTGATAGTTGTATATTTGCTTTTAAATAAATGCTATTTTGCTCACCTGGCATTTTGATAAATGCTGAATACAAAAACACTAGGTATATTATATTCATATAAAATCAACACAATAAAGGTTATTTTAATTGGCATATTTATAGTAGAATATATCTCTAGAAAATAATTCAGATGTGTCAACAAGACATAGAAATAAGAGGATGTGAATTCTACTCTCTAGAAACCAATTTGTGAAAAAAAGAGAATTTGGAGATGGAACTTTGCATTTTTTAGTAATGTCATATATGGCTTAAATAAACCCAATTAAATTGAATTTTTTTCTTTTTTCTTTGATATTTCCTCAATTAAAATTAGTGACAACATATTACTGTGCATAGTACATAATTACCAATGTGTAGTGCATAGTTACCTATGTATCCACTTCTCCCTCAATATCATAAATTATAAAACATAACTCATTGTGTCTTCAGTGGAATATGGAACCTAAATAGAAACTTAAGGAAAAAATAACATTTAATTTTGGAGTATTGCATTAAAAAAACAAACAACAAAACACTAACTTAATGGGAAAAATAGGAGTAAAAGACAACTACTGCACTAGATCAAACAACATTTTGCAAGTATTAGCATATTTTAAAATGATGCTAATTGAATTTCAATGTGTAAGCATTCTGAAATAAAATAGCTTATTCTCATATGATATTAATAAAATAACAGTTCAAACATTTATGTCAAAAAGTACCAGGCATTGTGCAGCAGACTGATGGTAAAAACAAATATATATTTTAAATACCAAAGGGCTTAGCATCTAGTTGGGAAGGCATAAGACCAGTACTTTTATTTCAAATGAAAACTATACACTTATCTAAGAAGGGGAACTTCCTGCCAGGAGAAGTATCAATAACCTCAGATATGCAGATGACACCACCCTTATGGCAGAAAGTTAAGGGGAACTAAAAAGCCTCTTGATGAAAGTAAAAGAGGAGAGTGAAAAAGCTGGCTTAAAGCTCAGCATTCAGAAAACCAAGATCATGGCATCTGGTCCCGTCACTTCATGGGAAATAGATGGGGAAACAGTGGCAGACTTTATTTTTTGGGGCTCCAAAATCACTGCAGATGGTGATTGCAGCCATGAAATTAAAAGACACTTACTCCTTGGAAGGAAAGTTATGACCAACCTAGATAGCATATTCAAAAGCAGAGACATTAACTGTGCCAACAAAGGTCTATCTAGTCAAGGCTATGGTTTTTCCAGTGGTCATGTATGGATGTGAGTTGGACTGTGAAGAAAACTGAATGCCAAAGAACTGATGCTTTTGAACTGTCGTGTTGGAGAAGACTCTTGAGAGTTGCTTGGACTGCAAGGAGATCCAACCAGTCCATTTTAAAGGAGATCAGTCCTGGGTGTTCATTGGAAGGAATGATGTTAAAGCCGAAACTCCAATACTTTGGCCACCTCATACAAAGTGTTGACTCATTGGAAAAGATTCTGACACTAGGAGGGATTGGGGGCAGGAGGAAAAGGGGACGACAGAGGATGAAATGGCTGGATGCCATCACCAACTCTATGAACATGAGTTTGAATAAACTCCGGGAGTTGGTGATGGACAGGGAGGCCTGGCATGCTGCGATTCATGGGGTCACAAAGAGTTGGACACGACTGAGTGACTGAACTGAACTGAACTAAAGAAGGGGAACATCTCTAATTTGCTCTACACTGTACCTCCTTTTCTTATGTGGAAACAGTGATAGATAACTATTTAATAAATATATCTTAAGCAAATGAAGATATGGATACAGAGAGAGTCATTTGAAAAAGCACTGAATTAAAAATAGAGGTTAAAGAATGGCTTTTCATTTGGAAAAAAGAAACACAAGTCAACCCAGTGAATCACATTTGTTCATTCAAAAGTTTAAATGTCTTACTATCAACTGTAATAAAATAGTCAAGTGTTTGTAAACACTGTCTCACAGTGCTTATCACCATGAAAAAAGCAAAAGAAAATTTAAAAGTATGGTCAGAATGTGGCCAAAAGCACTAAGAAACACTAACTTCAAAATTTATAGAAAAACTTATCTCTTATAAGCAAGTAAGCAGTTGTACCATAAAGAATTATCTAAAACAGTGTCAGTAATAGCAGTACAAAGTGCTTTAAAGATATTGTCACATTTAATCCTCAGCTTAATTCTGTGAAATCAAAATTATTATTGTTCTTATTTCACAAATAAAGAAACCTATGCTTAGAGAAGTCAAGTGTCTTATTTAAAAGCATACCACTTGCAGGCTGCAGAGGTAGGAAATTAACCCAGGTCTGTCTGACTTCAGAACCCAGAAAGTGGGACTCCCCTGGTGGTCCAGTGGTTAAGACTCCATGCCCCTAATGAAAGGGGCCCAGCCAGGGTTTGATCCCTGACCAGGGAACTAGATTCCACATGCTGCAACTAAAGATACCACACACCACAGCTAAAGAACCCTCATACTGAAACAAAGCCCCAGAACAGGCAAATAAATAAATAGTTCAAGAGAGAAAAAAAAAGGAACCCAAATTGATCTAGTGCTTACAGATGGCACTCTAAGAACAAGAATCACTTCTATACTGTTGTAATAATATTAATAATACAGAAAGAAGAAAGTTACTATTTACTCAGTGTTGGCTCTATGTAGGAAACTATTAAGCTTTTTGTTTTTTAATCATCACATCAAGTTATGTCTTAAGCATTATTTTCATGAATTTAATGGCAAGAAAACTGAGTCCGTGAGTTAAAATACATAACTTGCCTAAGATTATAAAGATAGTAAATGACAGCTTAGATTCAAGTTCAGATGTTTTTGAAAACCAAATTCTTTTCTTTTGTGTTGCCAAAGGAATTAAAGTAATGGCCATTAAAATTGGGAGAAATCTGTCCATAATCAGTGATTTCTCAAATAAAAGATGGCATTAACCTAAATACATATAACATCAGAGCCAAATGTTGGCTCTAAATACTGTAGTGGGTCATTATAGCAGTATCAAAGAGTCCCAGATATCTGGCTTTCTCTGCTGCTGCTGCTGCTAAGTCGCTTCAGTCGTGTCTGACTCTGTGCAACCCCATAGACAGCAGCCCACCAGGCTCCCCCGTCCCTGGGATTCTCCAGGCAAGAACACTGGAGTGGGTTGCCATTTCCTTCTCCAATGCATGAAAGTGAAAAGTCAAAGTGAAGTCACTCAGTTGTGTCGTACTCTTCTGCAACCCCATAGGCTACAGCCTACCAAGCTCCTCCGTCCATGGGATTTTCCAGGCAAGAGTACTGGAGTGGGTTGCCATTGCCTTCTCTGTGGCTTTCTCTGGAAAAAGCTAAATTCTTTTAAAATGCTGCTTTATTTAAAAAAAAAATTAGTATAATATTTTGCTCAGATACAATAGTTTTACTATCTCCATATTTCAATGAAACTTCTTTCTAGGCATATCAAAATATTTAATTATATTTTTCTTTGCATATAAATATAGCAATGATTCCTGTGTAAAGACAAATTACTATAGCTTAGCATCTATGCCTTTCATAACATGGTCTATGTTTAATTATCAATCAAGACTTACATGCCACTATTTCAACATAAATGCGTCACTCTTGTCAGCCCTGCATTATTTTTCCCCACTCTCCAGGCTTTAGCTCATCTTTCATTTTGGAGAAAATACTTGACTGGAAGCACCTTCTCTTAAAAAAAGAAACAGCAATTCGATTTACAAATGCACAGTATTTTGCAGCATCTTGTGACCTATCTGGCAATCCCATAAAAGGTGACAAAACATCCTCTTATTAACATTAAAACTCTGATTTATAATCACCATTTAATTCCTACTGAGACACTTCTAGATAATACTTCTGGGAGTAGTTTCAATTATCTGCTTACAATTATTATGTAACTGCTACTGTGTAACATACTTGGAAGACAAAACTATCTCGAATGCTGGTATCACTATCAAGAAGGCTGCTTACTGATAGTATAAGTGAAAAGTGAAACTGAAGTCATTCAGTCATGTCCGACTCTTTGTGACCTCATGGACTGTAGCCTACCAGGCTTCTCTGTCCATGGGATTTTCCAGGCAAGAGTACTAGAGTGGATTGCTATTTCCTTCTCCAAGGGATCTTCCCTACCCAGGGATAGAACCTGGGTCTCCCACATTGTAGGCAGATGCTTTTACCGTCTGAGCCAGGGAAGTCTGCAAATGTAGTTATAAACAAATCCTGTATATGGAATATTAGGGGAGGTAGTACTAAAACATCTGGATTTACATTGTTGTAATTTTTTTGTTATCATTAACTGCCTTGCTTTACAGGGTTTGTCTGAATACTGAAAGTGTCAAGCCTATCTATCACACGACACGATGATCTTTTGGAGGTCTGTGTTGAGCAGATGGTCAATGTCTGTAGCCAGCATGCCTGCCAGTGTTACACTGCATTTGTTTCTGTTAGCAACACATGCATCATCAGCTCATACTCCACAGTGAAGAGAGATTGGGAATCATTCTCACATTGTCATCATTATTTTCTTCTATTTTCTGACAAGAAGACAACCATGGATTTCTAAAATATGTATTTGTTCAGCTAAGTATCAACTTGGCAATATCTTTGGCAATAATTTTTATAACTCATAATGTACCCTGTCATATTTTCAGACAGTGGAGGGGTAAATTCCTGGTAATATCATATGTTATAATGACTGCAGACAATTTTTTTGCAAGTCCTCTCTGCCTTCCTGAAGGACTTCCGGTTGTATTTTTGTTCAGTTGACCGCTCTCTGCTCCTCTAGACTGTATAGCGAGACTATGTACTGTAGCCTGCCAGGAATTTTGTCCATGGCATTCTGTCCATGAAATTTTCCAGGCAAGAATACTGGACTGGGTAGCCATTCCCTTCTCCAGGGGATCTTCCCAACCCAAGGATCAAACTCAGGTCTCCTGCAATGCAGGCAGATTCTTTACCATCTGAGCTACCAGGGTAGCCCCCCTAGAGGAAACTATCAACCTTAAATAGGTTTTTTATGGCCTAAGGAATATCTCCAATTTTGAAACATGTGTATCTGTATCTATATACATATGTGTGTGTATATACATATACATGGACACAATCTTCCTTTTGTACCTTAACTTTTAAGTAAGCCATAAGAAATCAATTGTCTTGCCACTAAAAGATGAATAGCTGTGGATAATAAATGATCAACAAGGAATGTTTCACCTTTCTGTTACATTGTTCTTTGAACCTGAGCTTAGCTCTATGTCAGATTGCATCAGAATCAGTCTAATTGTTTTCCTCACTTTTGACCATGCAAGTTTAACCCACATATTTTATTATAGACTGTCATTTTCTTTTGGGGTTCTGTTTAGAACCTGGAGTTGTTTTTCTCTCCAATTTTTAGATTAGTCAAAGTTTTCATTAATATTAGAGTGGTCCTTCAAGCATGATAACCAAGTTATCATGTGTTAGGATAACCAAGTCAAATCTGTATAATGTGAACTTTAACAACAGCAAGGCTCCTTGGCCAAAATCTATCTGAACAGAGAGCAAAGAATTAAATATAATACAGAGTACATCAGTCAACCAAGAAGAATTAGTGTTTAAGGCTTCTGAATAGGCATTCAGCAGATTATTTTAATAATATTTTATGAAAATATTTAGTAGTGTTTGATGCAAATATTCCAAGGCAACCCAATGGAAATATTTCACAATGAAACAAACCTAAGGTAAGCTAAAGGTTTATCTCTCTGAATACTTTTGTATTTCCTGAAATATAACATATTAATATGATGTGATAATATATCATCAAAGCATCTGCAAGTTCCATAGCATGAAAAGGTATCATCATAATGAAGAAACATAGCTCAGACCTTTCTAAAAGGATCATTAGCTTCAGTTTGAATGATCTATTCATACATTTCAAAATAATCTATTCTATTACAAAAAATATAAATCTTTAGAATTATATTTTCATTAATATAAAGACCCTGAAAATATTGATTTTTTTATTAGGTTTGAGTGAGAATTTGTTTCTCTTTTCACTTACTTCCAACAATTTCTTTACCACTTGACTTCCCACAAGTGATCTAACTTCTGACTATGAGATGAGTAGGATGGGGCATCTCATCTCATTTTTTTCCAAGACACTTGTTACTTGGAAGAAAAGCTCTGACCAACCTAGACAGCATATTAAAAAGCAGAGGCATTACTTTGTCAACAAAGGTCCATCTAGTCAAAGCTATGGTTTTTCCAGTAGTCATGTATGGATGTGAGAGTTGGACTATAAAGAAAGCTGAGCACCTAAGAATTGATGCTTTTAAACCGTGGTGTTGGAGAAGACTCTTGAGAGTCCCTTGGACTGCAAGAAGATCCAATCAGTCAATCTTAAAGGAAATCAGTCCTGAATATTCATTGGAAGGAGTGATGCTGAAGCTGAAACTCCAATACTTTGGTCACCTGATGAGAAGAACTGATTTATTGGAAAAGACTCTGATACTGGGAAATATTGAAGGCAGGAGGAGAAGGGGACGACAGAGGATGAGATGGTTGGATGGCATCACTGACTCGATGGACATGAGTTTGAGTAAGCTCCAGGAGTTGGTGATGGACAGGGAAGCCTGGCATGCTGTAGTTCATAGGGTCGCAAAGAGGAGGACACAACTGAATGACTTTTCTGAACTGAGGATGGGGCAAATCACTATCTGCCTCTTGGAATGAAGACATCTATAATACAGTAAATGCCTTTATTTCCTGAGATTTGGACTACAACAGTGTGAGCTAATTCATTTGGGCTTTATAATATTAAGTGAAAAGTCAAATGTATTGAGGCTCACAATCAACAACCCTGTGTTAAAACTCAAAAGAATAATAATAATAATAATAATCCTCTATATAGTTTGGAAACAGATTTATCCATGAAGTTAAAGCAATGTTAACAATGTTTATTTATTATATGTTTGAGAAAATTTAGTTGCTTAAAATATTTTAGAACAAATTAACATTACCATTTTGCATTTCTTTTAATGGGATGTCTAAAAATTAAAAAAACAAATACAAACACTAAATGTAATACAAACACTGCAATTCATTTCCTCCCTGTTTATTTAAAACCTTTGTGTTTTAAGAAAGACTCTTTTAAGTAACGGCATGTGATTTTAATTCCTAATTACTTCAGGAATGTGACAATCTGATCACCTATGTATGGCTGATTTTAAATTAGGAATAAATTCAACTTCCATCATTCTCAGAAATCTTATTAATATATAAATAGAGTTTTGGATTTTAGCAATTTTTACAATTGATCAGTGCATGATCCATAAACACTGGCATTAACTGATATATACACATCAATGAGACAACGGTTCATTTATATTTGACCTTAAAATTCTCAGAAGTTCCTAATCTATTATTGATACTGACTTCAGATTATTTCCAAACCCCTAATTCTACTATGCCATAGCAATATATTTTAAATTTGGAGTACTCAAGTAAAAAGCTTTTATGGCTAATTCTCCAAGATTATTTTTGAGTATGGCTTTCTGTTTACATAGGCTCCCCTAGGGTACTACTGCCTTCTGATTCCATTCTAAAAGTAACTCCCACCATCTGGCAGCATAGTCCATTTCGTACTCTTTCCAAGGAATGAGAAGAAATTATTGCTCTTTTGCATTCTTCTTCCTGGGTCTCCAAATCCTTCTGGTAACCTATGCAGTATAGATATTGCTGCATAAAAATAATCTTAGTAAGGTTCAGATGTGTCTAAATCTTTGTCATAAAAAAATTTAAGATAAAAGTATGGTAAATTACTTATCAGCACAATTACCCAATCTCATTTCAGTTTAAACAAACAGGTGATTGTTCAAAGTCCCAATCAATAGTATACAATATTGTAAGCTTGATAATAGTGTTCAGAATAAATAATCTGGTTAGGAATTTCAACACTCATGTGTAAGTTTCATCGACATGATAAGGATAGTAGCAGTTACATTAATATCAGTTTTACGTTTCTCGCTTTCTAGGGCCATGTACACTTTAAGGTATTTTACAAAAAGCACAAATAATTCTTAGAATAAATGCTAAAAAGAAAGCAGACGTAGAGAGGAGTAGAATTTGTAGGAGGAATGAAAGTTTAATAACAAGTTCTAAGATATATATTTTAGCTTTGGAGTGAGGTTTTACGTGACATAGGAATTTTTCCTTTTTGAAAACATGGGTTTAGGATTATTGATGTATTATAGCAATGAATTAAGACTGAAATTCTAGTGGGAAAAACCATAGAGTTAAAATATATTCTAGGTTTTTTAAATACTGGAAAATGTATAAGAACATAACTTGAAATAGAAATGAATAAATGATCATTTCCTGCAGTCTTATTAATATTGACCCAATGGGCTTATGAGGATGGGACTCATAGCAATATTCTTTCAGGTCAGCATATTTGAATGGTTCTAGGAAGAGTGAAATGCAACTATTAGAGTAGTACAAAACCTGTGAAAAATGGAAATAATTATTTCTTATATTCATTTTGCCATAGGTAGTGTTGTAGACCATTTAAAATATCTGAAAAGTAGCAATGAGTGAAATAAGCTAGGTCCATATTCATTATGACAACTACAGAATCTTCTATGAAAATGATCATTCAAGTAACAAAGAATAGTGCAAAAAATCTATGCTTTTCAAATATATCACAAGTAAGCATGTTTTTATTAATGAGTGCTCAAAATAAATTTAGCCATTTAATTCCATTCATTTCTGTTTGTTGAAAAATGGTTTATTCCACATTAAATGTCATTTACTCCACGTCACCTGCTCCCTTTCTCTTTTACTATGTCATTTTATACATAAATAACATAGTCAAATATATTTATTCTTCCCAGGGCCCTTATCCATTAAATTCTGTGTATTTCCATGAGATATATTTGCATTCAACAATGTAATTGATCAAAGACACTGATTTTCTCAAGTATATATAGCAATAAAAATAAAGCTAAATTGCAACAAGCACTATTACAGCAAATTTCTCTTCATGGGACACAATACAACACAGAGTTTTCAGGCCACACCAGTCAAGGTCAGACTTACATTTAGAAGCCTCATAGTCTTGAATGAATTAATAATCTCTCAAAGATTTAGTTTCCTCAATACAAACAAGTTATAGTAATACTTATCATTCAAGTGGTTCAGAATGCTAAATGAAGTGAGAAAAATATGCATTAGCACTGAAACATAATAAACTATGTTAACATCTCCAATGAAATATGTCATAAGTCTGGCTGTGTGCACTGTGGAAAGAATGCAGAATTTTCATACAAGTTAACTTCAGTTTGACTCTTGGCTCCGTTAGTGATCAGAGTTTTGTAAGCATGGGTAATTTATGTAACATTTTTCACAGTCATTCACTTACTCATTAGAAAAATTGGGAAAATAAAATCATTATCAGAGAATTATTATGAGATTTATATAAGATAACTTCTATGAAGCTCTAACACACACAAAATATGTTCAATAGGTATGTTTTCCTTCTCCTCTCGTTGTATAGAGTATATACTCTGCTCCACAGCACACACCTGCAAATTACTCATTCATTCAAGAAATACAGTACATCTGGTAGGTGCAATTACCTGAATGGATATCCAATATTTGTGGATATAGTAGTGCAAGAGAGAGACAGTATCTCTACTTTCATGAAACATTCAAGTCAATACAACCATGTCAACAAATAAATGAACACAATAATTTCAAATAGTAATAAAGGTCATCAAGAAAAGGAGGGTGCTGTGATAAAATAATTATATGAAAGTGAAACACAATTAACTAAAGTGGGTGGTCAAGGATGATGTCTGAAAAGATAATATTTCAGCAGTATAAAAGAAGAATTTAGCCACACAATAACTTGTAAAGAGAGAATGTTTGGCAGGAAAGAGCAAAGTGTACAAAATTGGGTATCATAATTAAAGATTAGATAGCTGTACTGAGTTTGTTTTAGGGGACTTTAAGTTACAGAGAAAAACAAAAGGTAGCAAGGCTGGAGAGTAAGAGACCATGAATTAAATATTCCCTGTAGAGGGAAAATCTATAAGCAAGACTTATAGATCATTCAAAACCAAATTATGATAATACAGATACTTCATTTCAAATACAAAACCATGTTAAGATGTGTATAAGAGACAGGATAACTTCTATGAAGCTCTAACAACTTTCCATTATTTTAAAGTATACTATAGTAATAATGTATTTCAACTAGTATGCTATATCAGCACTAAAAAATACTCCCTCATTATACATTTTTAAATGTAGCTTAGCGACACACACTCTTAGCTATGTGCATTTTCCTTCAGAAAGAATATTTAAAATTAACAACTTGCTGAAATTTTTACTTTATTTGAATTTTATAGATCTGTAGGTTTCTACTTCAATTTATAAGAAGACAAGCTTATTTTAATACTCTTATAAATCACTGCATCTTATTTATGGAAACCAAAGATAAAATATATTACAGATACCAAGAGAATAATACTTAGGTCCTCACAATTCAAATAAAGCATTGGCAATATGGACTGTGGCCTGCCAGGCTCCTCCATCTACGGAATTCTCCAGGAAAGAATACTAGAGCGGGTAGGCGTTCCCTTCTCCAGGGGATCTTCCCAACCCAGGGATCGAACCCAGATCTCCAGCACTGCAGGCAGATTCTTTACCGTCTGAGCCACCAGGAAATCCCATCAATATGGACTAAATCTTTATATTTCTAGCCTATGATACATTCAAGAAATAATGAAGCCACAGAAAACGAAGTCAAGCCAAAAGTTCAAAGAAGTAAATGTAACATCAGTTTTGACTTTGGGAATACATCAATGTTAGGTGTAAGTATCCCCAATGTTTGTTCTTTATATTTCATATAAACTTTGGAAGAGTGGGATGACACCTCTTAAAGCAGAAAAACAGAAAATGTCAAGGTTCTTAAAAGGATCTTAAAATAACTGTTTACCTATCCATCACTTTAAAACAAGTATGGTATGGCCTTGAGTAATATTATATGAAAATTAGTGTGAAAACTGGATTTAAGTTGGTACGTTTGCAGGTGTCAAACTTACTTGAATAGATGGAATATGAAACTTCAGGTACTTTTAAACATTTACATCTGTTGGATTAGTGCTTATGGATGAGGGTGTGTGTGTGTGTGCCTGCAAGTGTTTATGTGTATATTCTGCACTGCTAATGCAGTTGATCCAACAAATTCAGTTGGCTTTCTTCTGACTTTCTCTAACTTCCAGTGTCAAATATTGATTATTATCAGAGACAAGAAAAAGAATATAAAGCATGGCTGATCAAAACATTCTCTAAATATGTCAAAAGAAAAAAATCTAAGCTGAGCAAAAAAGTGCTAGAATGTATTGATTCATTAAAAGCATAAACAAGACTGCTGTGATAAGAATTTTTAAAATACTTTTTCATGCAGAGAATTTAATTTTGAACTAGAATATAAATTGAACAAGGCCTCACTTGTGGTTTTTATAAACTATTGCACCTCAGACCAGACTGTCTTGATATATGGAAAGGACAATTACATTATTTTAAAAATTCCTTTCTTTTGTGCAAAATTAAGAATCTGCAATAACCTACTGCTAACCAGTCAACACCAGGCAGTTTTGCCACAATAGTCAACTATTTGAAAATTGTAAAACTATCAATTTTGACTAATGCAGTTAAATGCTTAACAGTTCTTATCCAGCCCAAGATTGTGACTTTTAATTCCAGGGCAGACTGACCTCTTCATCTGAAAGAACCTTTATAGCTCAAAGCCCTGCTGCAGTCATTTTCTTAAATTAATCAGATTTCCACACTGGGGTTCCACAGCAGGAAAAAGAATTCATACAAATGAACTCTTCTCCCACCTGCAGTTTCTTTTTGGTTCCAAATAGCCTTCTGCAATGATTTATTTTACATAAAGAATTATTCCTGATAAATGCAAAGGTAACTTTTCTAAGCAAAAGCACATAGTTATGCTGGTCTTTAGCCCCAGTTAATCAATAGAGGGGAGTTGAGTATTTTCTTACAACTATGTGTCACTGTCATAATCAAGCACTATATTTTATCAAGACCATGTGTATGTATGTATAGTATTCGCCACAGCTAGAAAAGTAACCAGGAAGAGTTATTTTGTAGTTTTGTGAAATTTATTAAAAGTATATTTTCATCATGTACAACATATTTACAGAAGAATTTTACTCATTCTACTCATCTAGAATATTCCTTAAAAAATTTAAAGAAAATTTTTTAAAGTGTGATAATAAAGAGAGTAATCAAAAAAGAAAATCCATGCAGATAGGTTATAAATCTTGAATCCCCGAAAGTTGTACCTTTCTGATCATAAAATAGGCTTTATGGTATATGGAATAACAACATGTAAATGTGTGACTACAGCCATGAAATTAAAAGACGCTTACTCCTTGGAAGAAAAGTTATGTCCAACCTAGATAGCATTTTCAAAAGCAGAGACATTACTTTGCCGACTAAGGTCCGTTTAGTCAAGGCTATGGTTTTTCCTGTGGTCATGTATGGATGTGAGAGTTGGACTGTGAAGAAGGCTGATCGCCGAAGAATTGATGCTTTTGAAGTGTGGTGTTGGAGAAGACTCTTGAGAGTCCCTTGGACTGCAAGGAGATCCAACCAGTCCATTCTGAAGGAGATCAACACTGGAATTTCTTTGGAAGGAATGATGCTAAAGCTGAAACTCCAGTACTTTGGCCACCTCATGCGAAGAGCTGACTCATTGGAAAAGACTCTGATGCTGGGAGGGATTGGGGGCAGGAGGAGAAGGGGACGACCGAGGATGAGATGGCTGGATGGCATCACTGACTCGATGGATGTGAGTCTGGGTGAACTCCGAGAGATGGTGATGAACAGGGAGGCCTGGCGTGCTGCGATTCATGGGGTCACAAAGAGTCGGACACGACTGAGCGAATGAACTGAACTGAACTGAAATGTGTACATGTCTTAATCCCAGAACACTGTGAGTGAATAAATTACCCTATAAGACAAAAGGGACTTTAAAGATATGACTAAGATTAAGAAAGGTGACTCCATGATACAGTGGAAAGCAAACTGGAATTCTAGGGATTGAAGATTAAGGGCCTTGCAATGGGGAGACTGTGCCAGATTATCTATGTAGGCCCCACCTGATCATGAATCCCTAAAACTGGAAAACCTCACCCAGCTGTGGTCTGAGGGCTGTAGGATTATGGAATAATGGTAAGAGAGATAAGACCTTGATGACTGAAAATGAAAGAACAAGGCCGTGAGCCAAGCAATGTGTGAGATCTCTAGATGCTCAGAAATATAGGAAAATAGATTCTATGCTAGAGCCTCAAACGGAATGTAAGCCTACCTACACCTTCAGCAGGAGACTGTATTGGATTTCTGATGTATCTATCTGTAAGATAATAAATTTGTAATCTTGTAAACCACTAAGTTAGTGGTAATCTGTTACCGAACAAAAGAAAATACAAGATTGGTGACTAACCTGGTCATCCAGTGGCTAAGACTCCATGCTTCCAATGCAGGACATGCAAGGTTCAGTGCCTGGTCAGGGAACTAGATCCTACATGCCACAACTAAAGACTCTGCAGGCTGCAACTAAAGATACTATGTGCTACAGCTAAGACCTGGTGCAGCCAAATGAATGAATAAATGAGTAAATAAATGTTTTTAAAAAGAAAATAAAGATCAAAACTGAAATCTCTCCCCCACACTATTTTTCTCATTGAGATCTTAAAAGATGATTTAGACAGTGGTGTGTTTGTATGTTATTATCTGAAGATTTCATGTCAATTGTAAAAAACAACATAAAGTGGACATTTAATTTTTGGTCTCTCAGTATCCCCTCTCTTCTCTCTTTATAAAATCCAAATTTGGGTGGTTCTTTCTTAATGTGTACCTTCTTAGTGAAAATGTAAATCAGGTACCTTCCTCCTTCCAACAGCCTCTGCCAGGATGGTGCAGCAAGTTATCCAAACCAAGTAAATGAAATCCTTTCCTTAGAGACTTAAATTGTTAAACAGGAATTAAAGGAAGAACAAAGACAGGTCATTGTTTTCCTCAGTCCAAATGCCCTGAACTACTCTGATTTCTATAGTGTTTTGGTTACAATCCTCAATATCCAACTTTCTTGAATATTCATTTGATATTTCCCCAAATACTATTGTATTATTGTTTAAGACCAGAACTGATTCCCATGGTTTGCAATCAAAGATTCATAAATGATCTATACAGCACTTGAATCAATGCATATGCACGCATCTAGACCTTAACAAAATTTATTTTGACAAGTCTGACATAATTGTGGTATATTGAGGTATAAGGAGATAGTGATCTTCCTTAGGAAACTTCCTTGGCTGTGTAGCTCCCACTCTAGACTTAATTTGTAATGAACAGCATCCATTTGTTTTTTCCCCACGTTGCACCTTAGTTCACATCAAGAGTATACTGCCCTACTATTCATGTTTCTTCAAGATAAAAACTAATCTTAAAAAAAAAAAAGAAACAGTAAGCGTGAATGATCCTGTTAAACATATGTATACTGTCAATCCTTGAGCAACATGGATTTGAACTCGAGTCCACTTTTATTTGGAAGCTTTTCAATAGTAAATATTAGAATACTATACAGTCTGTGATTGGTTGAATACAATGATTCAGAGGAACCCTGAATACAGAGTGTTGACTACAAATTATATATGGATTTACCCCTACATTGCTCAAGAGTCAAGTGTACTGGTATACCAGACAGCCCTAAAAGAAACATATTTTTCACAGATTTATAATGATGGTATTAATAGCAATTGATTACCTGACAAAACATGATATATCTTTAATTTCATTTTAAAATAAAATTTAATTTCTTTTCATACTAACTTATTTTCTCAGGGAAACTCCATCTTTCACTTTCTTAATCCTTAAGAAAGTGTGCATTCATGAGTAAGTTTCAAGGGAGTCCAAAAAATTGCAGACAAATAAGCTTGCTATGTATGCATTTCAGTTTTGTTGTAAAGATTACTTATAAGGAATTCTCTACCCTCAATCAATTTTTCTCTTACTTGAGAAAATAACTGTAAGGACTCCATATTCATACCCCAACCTCAAACTCTTATCTTGAAACCCTAACTCTAAATGGAATGATATCAGGAGGCACAGTCTTTGAGGAATAATCAGATTATGGGCATACAACCCTCCGGATGAAATTTGTGATCTATCTTTTTTCTTAGATGTTTGTGTTTATTTATTTATTTGGCTGTAATGGGTCTTAGTGGCATATGGTATCTAGTTTCCTGACCAAGGATTGAACCCAGGCCCCCTGCATTGAGAGCAGAGTCTTGGCCACTGGACCACCAGGGAAGTCCCAGAATTTGTGATTTTATAAAAAGAGACACAAGAGAGCTTGCTTTGTCTCTCTGTTCTCTGCCATATAAGTACACAGTAAGAAGACAGCCAGCTACAAACTAGGAAAGAGGGTCTCACCAGAAGACAGACATGTTGGCAACCTTATCTCTGATTTCCAACCTCCAGAGCTGTGAGAAATAAATGTGTGTTGTTTAAGCCACCCAGTTGGTGGTAATTTGTTACAGCAGCCTGAGATAAGACAGTAGCATGTGTGACTGCAAAGAAAGAGGAGATGCAATAAAAAAAAAATTCTCAGGGTACTAAAGCAATTAAGATCTTAAAACTCAAAATACTAAATTCAAAGGCTGATTTTTAACAAATATAACAGAAGCAGAAGATGGTTAAAAATTTAAAAAATTTAAAAAAAAAAACTTTAAATATACATAGAAAATGCAATACAAGTTAATCTCCAGACTACTCTCCTTCTGAATATGACCTCTCTAATACCACAGTGATGATAATGACCTACCACAAATTTTAATTAAAATGTGTATGGGATCTAAAATGTGAAAATTTGGCAAATTTTTTCAATCCATCTGACCAATACCTGTGATGAAAACATCATTTCATTTCTTACAACTGAATTTACAATTCAGTTGTAAAGCTTTACTAACCAACAAAGATTTCTGCCAAGCAATAGAGCAATGGATAAGACTAGATTCCATGAGCTGTCTGAGTCAAATTTTGGTTCTGCACCTCATGAGGTAACTAATTTTTCCACTTACTTAATGATTCTGTATTTCATCTATAGCATGATTTTTTAAAAGTATCTCCTTCATAAGATTATTATGAGGATCAATTTAGGCAAGATATGTATATTGCTTAACAGAAAATTTGGCCCATAATAAATTCACAATATTTGAAAACTATTGTTATTTTTATGTAACCAATGACAGTTTTTAAACATTGCTTTGTGGAGTCATGGGATCAGGTAAAGAAGGAAAGGGCTTTATCATAGACATTTGACCTTTTTCCAAACCCTGTTCCTCAAGGAGAACACTACTTAAATCTGTTTTCTGAAACAGGATTCTCTGTAGAGAGAGAATATAAAAAGTTCCACTAAGGAACAAGTTGGAAAGATACATGTCATAATTACTGGAGTTAGCTCTAACATTCTAATTTCCTTTATAAAGTAAAGAGTAGTACTAATTTTACAGTGAGAAATAAATTCACCCTTCTTTTTTTTTGGTTTTCTCACCTGAAGTTTGGTTAACATAGAATTCCCTGTCTTTATTTTGAAGTCTTATTAAGTGCAAGGGGAAAATTCATATATAATGTTGGAATTTAATTTAGTTTACATATTAAAGGTTTCTTACACAGGCACATTTACCAATATAAGAAAAATGTATGAATGTTGATTTATTTTCCTTATGGTGAAAAACACATAACAGTACAAACAGTACATCATTTCTATTAGCAAAATTTTAAGTGACCAGTTACAGTATTGTTAGCTATAAGCACAGTGTTGTACAGCAGATCTTTAAAACTTTTTCACTTTGTGCAACAAAACTCTCTACCCACTAGACAGCAACTATCTATTTCAACTGCCCAGATAATCACATTTATACTTTCTGATTTTACGAGCTTGACTGCTTCAGCGATACTTCATATAAGTGGAATCATGCCATATTTGTCCTTCTGTGATTGGTTTATTTCATTCAGCATAATGTCCTCAAGGTTGATGTGTCCTGTTGCACATAATTTACAAGTTAAAATTCTGTTCAGATTTGCTATTTCTTCATGATTCAGTCTTGGTAGATTTATGTTTCTAGGAATTTATCCATTGCTTCTTAGGTTATGCAATTTGCTGACATGTAATTGTTTATAGTAGTCTCATGACCTTTTTAATTTCCATGGCATCAGTTGTAATGCTTTCTGTTTTATTTGGGTCTTGTTTTTTCTTAATCTAGCTAAAGCTTTAATCTACTTTGTTGATCTTTAAAAAAATCAGTTTTGTTGGGTTTTTCTGTTGTTTTCTATTATTTTGCTTATTTTTGCTCTATTTCCTTGCTTCTGCTATACTTAATTTGTTTTTCTAGTTTCTTAAGGTAAAAGTTTGAGACTTTTTTTGGTTTTTCTTTTGGTTTTTTTGAAGCAGGAATTTATAAACTCTCTTCATATGGCTTTTGCTGCATTCCATGCATTTTAGTATGTCTTGGTTTTGTTTATCTTATTTTCTGATTTTCCTTTGGATTTCTTTGGCCCATTTGTTCTTTCAGAGTGTATTGTTTAATTTCAATATATATGTGAATTTTTCAGGTTTTCTTCTGCCATTAATATTTAGTTTCATTACACTGCAGTCAGAAAATTTACTTGATAAGATTTCGATCTTTTTAACTTTGTTAAGACTTGTTGTAGAAATTGATATATATGTGTGTTTTATCTTTTAAAATGTTCTGTATGTATGTACTTGAGAATAATGTGTATTCCACTACTGTTGGGTAGAATAGTCTCTGTATTTCTTTTCAGTCTATAGTGTTGTTCAACAGTTCTATTTCCTCCCTAATCTTCTGTCTAGATGTTCTACACATTATGGAAAGTAGGGTATTTATATCTTCTATTATTATGTTGTTGCTATTTCTCCCTTCAATTCTGCCAATATTAATTTCATATGTTTGTGTACTCTGATGTGGGTGTATATATGATTGTTTTATCTCTCTGATGAATTTACCCTTTATATCACCATATCATATCTATTTTCACGTTTTTTGAACTGATGTAAGTATGGCCACTCTTGCTTTCTTTTGGTTACCATTTTCATGGAATCTTTTCCCACCCTTTCATTTTCAGCTTATATATGTCTCTTTTAGCTTTAAGTATATATCTTGATTGCTGAAGATAGGCATCATACTACCAGATTATAGAATTTCCAAAGTTAGGGATTTTGTTTTATTACTACATTCAATGGTATCTAAATAAGGTAATAGATGATCAGTAAATATTTTTGACCCTTCATATATTACAGCTTGTCATGGTGAAGAGGCTTGCATAACTCAGTGAAGTTATGAGCCATGCCATGCTGGGCCACCCACCCTAGAAGGACAGCTCATAGTGAAGAGTTCTGACAAAATATGGTCCACTGGAGAAGGAAATGGCAACCCACTTCCATATTCTTGCCTGGAAAACTCCATGGACATTATGAAAAAGGAAAAAGATATGATGCTGGAAGATGAGCCACCCCAAGTCAGAAGGTATCCAGTATGCTACAGGGTAAGAGTGAAGGGCAATTACTAATACCTCCAGCAAGAATGAAGGTCTGGAGAAAGTGGAAGCAACACTCACCTGTGGATGTCTGGGTGGTGAAAAGAAAGCTCAGTTCTGTAAATAACAATATTGTATAGAAAACTGGAATGTTAGGTCCATGAATCAAGGTAAATTTGATGTGGTCCAGCAGGAGAGAGCAAGAATGAACATTGACATCTTAGGAATCAGTGAATTAAAATGGACAAGAACAGGAGAAATTAATTCAGGTCACTACTACTGTGGACAAGAATCCCTTAAAAGAAGTGGAGTAGCCTCATAGTCACCAAGAGTCTGAAATGCAATACTAGGGTCAAATTCAAAAATGACAGAATGATCTTGGTTTGTTTCCAAGGCAATCCATTCAGCATCACAGCAATCCAAATCAATGCCACAAATGCTGATGCTGAAGAAGCTGAATTTGACCAGTTCTATGAAGATCTTGGGTATGGACAGGGAGGCCTGACGTGTTGTGATTCATGGGGTCACAAAGAGTCGGACACAACTGAGTAACTGAACTGAACTGAACTGATGAAGACCTACAACTTCTAGAACTGACAATAAAGAAGAAGTCTTTTTTATCATAGGAGATTGAAATGCAAAAGTAGGAAGTCAAGAGATACTTGCGAAAATAACAGGCAATTTTGGCCTTGGAATATAGGATGGAGCATAGCAAAAACTAACAAAGTTTTGTCAAAATAACATGCTGGTCATAGCAAACACAGTTTTCCAACAACCCATGAGACAACTCTACACATGGACATCAATAGATGGTCAATTTTGAAATCAGTTTGATTATGTTCTTACAACCAAAGATGGAGAAGCTATATACAGCTAGTAAAAACAAGAGTTGGAGCTCATTGTGACTCAGCTCATAAGTTCCTTATTGCAAAACTCAGGCTTAATTTAAAGAAAGTAAGGAAAATTAGTAAGCCATTCAGGTATGACCTTAGTCAAATTCCTTATGATTATACAGTGGAAATGACAAATTGATGGGATTAGATCTAGTTGACAGTGCCTGAAGAACTATGGACAGATTTGTAACATTGTACAGAAGACAGTGATCAAAACCATCCCAAAGAAAAAGAAATGCTTGAAGGCAAATTAGTTGTCTGAGGAGACTTTACAAATACATGAGGAAAAAAGAGAAGCAAAAGGCACGGAAGAAAGGGAAAGATATAACCAGCTGAATGCAGCGTTCCAGAAAATAGCAAGGAGAGATAAGAAGGCCTTCCCAAGTGGGCAATGAAAAGAAACAGAGGAAAACCATAGAATTTGACAGGCTGGATAGCGTCTCAAGAAAATTGGAGTAAAACTCAAGAAAATCATCTCTGTGGTACTGCACTATGCAGATGCACTGGCGCTGGCTGGTGCACACGACTCTACTGTACCTATCTGGAAAGCAGCTGTTAGAACTGTCCTCTCACCAGGCAACAGCCAGTAATTTTTGTGCAGGACAGTATCTTCCACCATTGATGCACAGATGGAGAGAGCAGCTAACTGGCAAGAATAATAATTGTTTCCCACAGCAGGCTCAGGGCTGGCACCACAGTTACTGGGAGAAGTGAGAATATTTAAGTTGCACAAATATCTAACTTTATAAGAGGCAGAATAGTCATCATCACCCCTTTTCCAATATTGTATGCCATTCTTTCCAGTAAAAAAGAGGCTGTTCATCTTACTTTGTTTCCATAGTCAAATTTTCTTGTTGCCCCCAAAAGTTATTTAAATGTACAGGTTTATAACTTAGTAGTCAGAGATAACAATAGAAATTTATTTTTTTTTTGAATGTTGAATTTTAGCCTTTATTTATTTTTTTTTGAATTTTATTTTATTTTATTTTACTAATACTGTATTGGTTTTGCCATACTTCAATATGCATCCACCATGGGTGTACATGAGTTCCCAATCCTGAACCCCCCTCCTGCCTCCCTCCCCATACCATCTCTCTGGGTCATCCCAGTGTACCAGCCCCAAGTATCCTGTATCCTGCTTCAAACCTAGTATAAGCTCTATTTTAAAATTAAAAAATATGATTCAGTCAAATGACATAGTATCTACATAAAACCAGTAGCACAATTGCTGTGAGATTAGGTTTATGATACCTTTAAGCTTAAGAATCAGTGGATTCTAAGTTTTGATGGAGCTACAAGCACTCTTCACCTTCAGTAACTATTTTAATGGCACTTATCACTTGAAATAGTTTCAACCTCTAGGACTAGTGGCTCTAAAGAACTGGACTTTCTAAATCTTCATTACTATACCCACTAAGATTTGAAAGGCAATCTGAATTAAGTGAAATTAAAAACAATTATAAGACACTTCATATATTATATTACTTTATGATTTTTAGTGATATGATGTATATAAAAAGCTCCCAGTTTTTTTTCCTTGCTTCAAGTATTACATCAATCTCATTAACACTCATTAACACATTGCTGTAGCAATGGTCTGCAGATCAGGGTTCAGTATAAACCTGGAACTTCCACAAACATATTGAAACACTATATGAATCTCTCAGTAATTAACTGATCACATATATTCCCAGGGCACTGACCCTTGGGATAACCTTATAATAAGTTTCAATGAATCCAATTTACTTTGAAAAATCATAAGAATAACAAATTCCAGTACTGGTATTCCAAATAAAATAAACATGCAAATTACTTATATTTGGAATATAGATTTTTGAAAAAATGACATTCAGTTTGAGTATTCTGAAGTAGATGAAATAATCAAATCCCTGTTTACACCTATGTCCTTATTCTCATCTCATAAAAATACATTAGCAAAGCTTCTTTGCAGTTACAAAGAAACAAAAGATCTACCTGAATGCTTGATAAGAATTCTCAGTTTAGAAACAATAACCTGGGGCTAGAAGGATAAAGGTGGAAAGTGATTTTTCACCTACTTTTTTTGTTCTGATTATCACCTGTACATTATTTAGACAATGGGGTAGTTTCATGAAAATAACTTTTTCATTTATATATTGATGTAATAGTGAACTATTTTCTAGGTTGGATTACCCAAGGGGAGCAGAAACAGTGAGGGTCAAAAGAAAGACAATCTAGTTTATATAGTACTCTTACAATATTTTATTTTCTCACTAGATCTCATGAAAACAGCCTTTATTAGTATACAAAATTCTATGCTATAATTCTTTACCCTGACCACAGTGAGAAACTATTAAAATCCGATAAAATATAATCTGACTTGATGGAATGCAAATATTATATATATTATATTTATATGTAAACTTTAATTAAATATGTATCCATATTAATTTAAGAATGATGCTATTATAGAATAACAAAAAAGGAAGCCTCAAAAGCTCAATTTAACCAATAAATCAATAGGTTGCCACCAATAGCAAAATAACCAATATGTATTTGATAAGAATTGAAAAATATGGTGCTTATGGTTAAGAATTTAATCATTCTATAAGATTTCAAAATTCATGGCAAAATTTCTGCCTTGATTAAATTATCAATGCTCAAAAATGCCCTATTGTTACCATAATATATTACAAATGTGGTAAGACTCTTCAGCACCTGTCAGCCAATAGCTTTAATATGTTTCATACATATGTGTATGTGTGTATGTATATATAAATTTATATCTTTATTTCACATATGAAGCATTTTATTTATTGCTCTGTTTATTTAGTTGGTTCATTATTTGTTTCTGAATTTAACCATGGCCATAAATTATTATTATTTACAAAATTATCTTTATTTTAAAATAAATGGCTGAAATCCTGAGGGACAAAACAAAGCAAGAGGCATAACCTGTTCAGGTTTCAGACAATACTACAAAATGACAGCTATCAAAATAGTATGGTATTGGTACAAAAACAAACATACAGATCAATGAAATAGAATAGAGGACCCAGATATAAACTCACATACCTATGGTCAATTAATTTTTGACAAAGTAGGCAAAAATGTAAAACAGGAAAAAGACAGTCTCTTCAGCAAGTGGTGCTAGGAATATTGGACAGCTTCATTTAATCAGTGAAATTAGGACACAGCCTCACATCATGCACAAAAATAAATTCAAAATGGCTTAAAGATTTAATCATAAGACAAGAAACCATAAAAATTCCAGAAGAGAGCATAGGCAAAATATTAGCTGACATAAATCACACCAATGTTTTCTTAGATCAGTCTTCCAAGGTAACAGAAGTGAACAAATGGACCTAATCAGATTTATCAGCTTTTGCACAGCTAAAGAAAACATAAACATAAAAGAAAACTTACAGAATGGGAGAAAATATTTGCTATGTGACCAACAAGGACTTAATTTCCAAAATATATAAGTAGCTCATACAACTCAACAACAAAACAAACAACCCAACTGAAAACTGGGCAGATGACCTAAAGAGACATTTCTCCAAAGAAGAAATATAGATGGCCAACTGGCACACGAATAAATGATCAACAGCACTAATTCTTAGAGAAGCACAAACTAAAACTACAGTGAGGTACCACCCTTACAGAATGGCCAGAATGGTCAGAATGGCCAGAATGGTCAGAATGGCCATCATTAAAAATTCTATGAATAACAAGTACTGGAGAGGATGTGGAGAAAAGGGAACCATCTTATATTGTTGGTGGGAATGTGGGTTGTATGTACGAAGTACGAAGTTTCTCAGAAATCTAAAAATATAATTAAGCATATGATCCATCAATACCAGTCCTAGGCATATAGCCAGAAAAACTATAATTAAAAATGGTACATGTACCCCCTATGTTCATAGCAGCACTATTCACAATAGCTGAGACATGGAAAAAGCTAATTGCCCATCAGCAGATGAATGGATAAAGAAGATGTGGTACAAATACACAATGGAATACTACTCAGACATAAAAAAAAAATGAAATAATGCCATTGGCAGCAACATAGCACAGCTAGAGATTATCATAGTAAGTCAGAAAGAGAAAAACAAACACTCCATGATATGTAACACATGTGGAATCTAAAGTATGAGACAAATAAGCCTAACTTCAAAACAGAGACAGTCTCAGAGACACAGAGGACAGATGTGGTTGCCAAAAAAAAAAAATGAAATAATGCCATTGGCAGCAACATAGCACAGCTAGAGATTATCATAGTAAGTCAGAAAGAGAAAAACAAACACTCCATGATATGTAACACATGTGGAATCTAAAGTATGAGACAAATAAGCCTAACTTCAAAACAGAGACAGTCTCAGAGACACAGAGGACAGATGTGGTTGCCAAAAGGGAGATGAGGGAGAGTGATGGCTTGGGAGTTTGGGGTTGGTAGATGCCCACTATCACATTTAGAATGGATAAACAAGAAGGTCCTACTGTACAGAATGGGGAACTATACCCAATCTCCTGAGGTAACTCATAATGTAAAAGAATATGAAAAATAATATATAGGTGTGTACAACTGAGTTATTTTGCAGTACAGCAGAAATTAGCACAGCACTGCTAAAGAACTTTGCTTCAATTAAAAAATAAACAGCTGAAATTTAAGAAATACTTGTTGCTATCATTCATACATTCTCAACATAAAAGCTGTAAAATATATTATTATAATATGATACACAAATATAAGAAAGAAGTCATCATGTGAATAAAAAAATGTTCAGCATTTTTATTTTATATTTTAAAAATTTAAGAGTGCAAATGTCACTACTAGTAACTATATAATATGCTTCAGATAAGATATAGCAAACTAAACCTCTCCCCACCAAAAGATAAAAACCTTTTGGTATTCTATCACTCTAGTAACACTATTAGCATTTTCATTTCTTAAAAAATATATTGCTTTTCAATTTGCAATCATAATGTCACTACCATTTCCTATCTGTATTTGTTTTTCAATTAATAATCAAAGTGATTTTTTGCTTCAGCATGTATTAAATAAATTGAGTAGTTTACTGGTTGAATCTATTTCCTTCATAGCTTTCTGATTGAATTCTGATGAGTGATTTCTTCAACTTGACTTTGTGTAATGCATTTGCAGTTTCAAAAAGTCAATGTTATTGTTCATCTCATGAGACCAAACTTTCCCTGTGACAAATTAAAACACTAAAGATATCAGAATGTCCTTTAGGACCTATTCTACCACAGGCTTCCCATAGACTCAACTTACATCCTGAGATTCTCTGACTCTCCCGAGTCAACTCCTCCCTCTGTTCTAGACATACAAACAGAAACACTGATGTGACACTTTCCCAGCAGGTTACGGATGTGAACTTCTCTCACACACTTTGCTTGTCACTCTTAGATATCTTGCATATTATTTCTCATCCTTTCTGATTACTAAGGTATTAGAACTGCTTCTACCCAAAATATCAAAAAACTTCATACTACCCTCTTTCAAAATAGTTCATACATAAATGACTGCATGGATTGGATTGGAGTTTGCTTTATGCTCCTTGAACCAGTGATTTTGCATTTTAGAATACTGATGTATTTTCCAAACTATGATCTCTGGTCTGATCAGAGATCTCTTAGCAGGGCTGAGAGATGATTGGTGCTATTTATGGCACACATGATTAGCATTCCCTCTTACAGCTAGGAGATTGGCTTTTCACCATACAGAAGAAAAATTACTATAGGGATGTGCGAGAACAATTCTTGGGCATTCGAGTGAGTTGCATAGAAGAGGAAATAGCCAGACTGTTGGATAGGCTACAACTCTGGCTGTTTCTGCCAAATGGTTTCTGCTTTCTTCAACAATTTGAAACAATTAGATCCTTAAAAACTAAATTTTCATTAAAAATACTTCCCATTTATTTACACTTAATTCAGAAACATCTACCCTATTTAATTTACACACTTTATTTTCTACTAATACTCTCAAGTAATCAAGTAAATATAATACCAAATAATTTTAGAATTAAATATAAGGTGATTTTTCACAATAAAATATTGACATGCATTTTATTAGATGCTAACAAAATCTAGATTGATTACTTTTCAGGGGGAATTGTGTCTCAGTTAATACTTCATGAGATGAAAGGGACAGAAATGTATATAGAGGATTAAGTTAAATGGTGGAATTTATTGAAAGATATAAGAGCATCAAGGAAAGTGGCTGTATTGGGGCAGCCTCTCCATCAGTTTGAGGCCCTCTGTCACATTTGCTGCTTTTTTCATATTTCCTTCATTCTTCCCACTTTGCAGATTGTTTTTCTGCCCAACTCCCACAAGCCTGCCTAAAATGTACATATCTAAGTTTAAGAAAGCAAACGTATAAAATACACAGAGGGGGAAAAATGGAAAAGAAAAAACTTAAAACTTAATCAGTACAGTGTCTGCCACAGTTTTCCCCAAATAAATGTCATCTAAGTAGTGACATTTTACTGTACATTATGCTAGAGGCTGGGAAGAATTTTAATGAATAACTTCAGTTTCATCTTTCTAGTACTGCAGTAAACAATTTTTAATGTTCAGGATCCCTTCAGAAACCAAGATATTATTTTTTATCAAGAAGTAAATTAAACCAATAGTCTAAAATAAAATGAAATGATCTAATTTAAAAACAATTAGTGAGCTGTAACAGATCTAAGGCAATTAATTATCAAATGTCAGACAAGCTAATTAGGGATATAACACTACACTTGGCTGGATCTTATAAAATGATGGACATATACTCAGTACAAATTGGATGATCTGAAAATCTGTGTACATCTCAATCTTTCAAATAATAATATTCAATATTAATTTTTATCATCCATGAACCTGGAATATACCATTTAGTTAGGTATTTTTGGCTTCTCTGTAGCTCAGCTGGTAAAGAATTCACTTGCAATAAGAAGAGGAAATAGCCAGACTGTTGGATAGGCTACAACTCTGGCTGTTTCTGCCAAATGGTTTCTGCTTTCTTCAACAATTTGAAACAATTAGATCCTTAAAAACTAAATTTCCATTAAAAATACTTCCCATTTATTTACACTTAATTCAGAAACATCTACCCTATTTAATTTACACACTTTATTTTCTACTAATACTCTCAAGTAATCAAGTAAATATAATACCAAATAATTTTAGAATTAAATATAAGGTGATTTTTCACAATAAAATATTGACATGCATTTTATTAGATGCTAACAAAATCTAGATTGATTACTTTTCAGGGGGAATTGTGTCTCAGTTAATACTTCATGAGATGAAAGGGACAGAAATGTATATAGAGGATTAAGTTAAATGGTGGAATTTATTGAAAGGATATAAGAGCATCAAGGAAAGTGGCTGTATTGGGGCAGCCTCTCCATCAGTTTGAGGCCCTCTGTCACATTTGCTGCTTTTTTCATATTTCCTTCATTCTTCCCACTTTGCAGATTGTTTTTCTGCCCAACTCCCACAAGCCTGCCTAAAATGTACATATCTAAGTTTAAGAAAGCAAACGTATAAAATACACAGAGGGGGAAAAATGGAAAAGAAAAAACTTAAAACTTAATCAGTACAGTGTCTGCCACAGTTTTCCCCAAATAAATGTCATCTAAGTAGTGACATTTTACTGTACATTATGCTAGAGGCTGGGAAGAATTTTAATGAATAACTTCAGTTTCATCTTTCTAGTACTGCAGTAAACAATTTTTAATGTTCAGGATCCCTTCAGAAACCAAGATATTATTTTTTATCAAGAAGTAAATTAAACCAATAGTCTAAAATAAAATGAAATGATCTAATTTAAAAACAATTAGTGAGCTGTAACAGATCTAAGGCAATTAATTATCAAATGTCAGACAAGCTAATTAGGGATATAACACTACACTTGGCTGGATCTTATAAAATGATGGACATATACTCAGTACAAGTTGGATGATCTGAAAATCTGTGTACATCTCAATCTTTCAAATAATAATATTCAATATTAATTTTTATCATCCATGAACCTGGAATATACCATTTAGTTAGGTATTTTTGGCTTCTCTGTAGCTCAGCTGGTAAAGAATTCACTTGCAATGCAGAAGACCCTGGTTCAATTCCTGAGTTGGAAAGATCCACTGGAGAAGGAATAGGCTACCCACTCCAGTATTCTTGGGCCTCCTTTGTGGCTCAGCTGGTAAAGAATCTGCCTGGGATTGATCCCTGGGTTGGGAAGATCCCCAGAAGAAGGGAATGGCTACCCAGTCCAGTATTCTGGAGCAGAAGACCCTGGTTCAATTCCTGAGTTGGAAAGATCCACTGGAGAAGGAATAGGCTACCCACTCCAGTATTCTTGGGCCTCCTTTGTGGCTCAGCTGGTAAAGAATCTGCCTGGGATTGATCCCTGGGTTGGGAAGATCCCCAGAAGAAGGGAATGGCTACCCAGTCCAGTATTCTGGCCTGGAGAATTCCATGGACTATACAGTCCATGGTGTCTCAAAGAGCTGGACATGACTGAATGACTTTTATTTCACTAGGTATTTTTAAATTTCTTTCAACACTGTTTTCATTGTGTAGGTCTTTCACATCTTTCATTAAATTTTTTTCAACAAAATATCTTTTCTTAATGCCATTTTTTGCTATGTAAGTTTCAGGTGTACAGCTTTATAGTTTAACATCTGTGTACACTACAGTGAATGATCACAACCATAGACACAGTGACCACCCATCACCACACAGTTCACCCCTTTATGTATTTTGCCCACCTCAATCCTCTTCTCCTCCTCTCTCAATCACTAATCAGTTCTCTGTATCCACGCATTTGTTTCTGTTTGGTTTGTTCATTGGTTTGTTCTTTTTGTTCAGGTCTTAGATCCCATATATGTGTTCTGTTCTTTCAAAACAATGGGATTGTTTCTTAATTTCATTTTTAGTATGGTCACTGCCAGTTTATAGAAATACCACTGATTTTTATAAGTTGATCTTGGGTCCTACAAGCTTCCTGAACTCAGAAGTTTTAACAGATTTTCTTTTTAATTCTTCACTATTTTCTATACATAATGTCATATCATATGCAAAAAGAGAGAGTTTTACTTATTTTCCAATATGAAAGTCTTTTATTTCCTTTTGTTGTTCAATTGAACTGGCTAGAACCCCCAGCACAACATTAAATAGAAGTGGCAAAAACAGATATCCTTCTCTTTTCCCTGATTTTAAGATGAAGTTGTATAGTTAGGTCTCCTTTTAGCTGCAGGTACGTTAGTTGTCTTTTATCAAATTGATACATTTTCTTTCTCTTCTTAGTTCATTTATTTTTACTGGCTAGAACCCCCAGCACAACATTAAATAGAAGTGGCAAAAACAGATATCCTTCTCTTTTCCCTGATTTTAAGATGAAGTTGTATAGTTAGGTCTCCTTTTAGCTGCAGGTACGTTAGTTGTCTTTTATCAAATTGATACATTTTCTTTCTCTTCTTAGTTCATTTATTTTTTTTAAATGAAGAAACACTGTTGGATTTAGTCAAGTGTGCATTCTGCATCAACTGAAATGATATGTGCCCTGTATTCAATTTATATTAACATTAGTTTACTTTCAAACATCAAATCAACTTTGTGTTCCTAAGATATATACAACTTGGTCATGGCATATAATCATTTACATGTTATAAGATATGGTTTGCTAGCATTTTGCTAAGGATTTTTCCATCTATATTTATAAGGAATATTGGTCAGTAGCGTTCTCTTCAGGTCTTTATCTAATTTTGGAAGCATGGTGATATTGGTTTAACAGAATGAACTGGGAAGCATTCTTGCCTTTTCTTATGGTGGCATGAGTGGTGAAGAACCCACCTATCAATGCAGGAGACTTAAGAGATACAGATTTGATCCCTGGGTCAGGAAGATCCCCTGGAGTAGGAAATATCAACCCACTCCAGTATTCTTGCCTGGACAATTCCATGGACAGAGAAGCTTGGCAGGCTACAGTCCATGAGGTAGCAAAGAGTTGGACATGACTGAAGTGACTTAGCATGCATGTAGAATTAATATTAAATCTTCTTTAAATGTTTGGTAGAATTCGCTAGTGAAGCCACTGAGCTTTTCTTTTTTTGTTGGTTTTGTTTTCATTTTTAATTGAAGTATAGTTGGTTTACAACATTACATGAGTTTCAGGCAAACAACCTTCACAAATTTTAAAGGCTATTCTATATTTACAGTTACTATAAAATACTAGTAATAGTCCCTATGCTGCATAATAGATCTTTGTAGCTTATTTTATACATAATGGTTTGTACCTCTTAATCCCTATCCCTGTTTTGCCCCTACTTTCTTTCACCCCGAGGAGAGGTGGCTGCACAGGCACAGGAGGGCCTAGAGGAGCTATCCCACGTTGAAGGCCAGGAATGGTGGCGGTAAGGAGATACCCCTCGTCCAAAGTAAGAAGCAGCGGCTGTGCTTTGCTGGAGCAGCTGTGAAGAGATACCCCACGCCCAAGGTAAGAGAAACCCAAGTAAGATAGCAGGTGTTGCAAGAGGGCATCAGAGGGCAGACACACTAAAACCATACTCACAGAAAAGTAGTCAATCTAATCACACTAGGACCACAGCCCTGTCTAACTCAATGAAACCAAGCCATGCCTGCAGGGCAACCCAAGATGGGCGGGTCATGGTGGAGAGGGCTGACAGAACGTGGTCCTCTGGAGAA
>SJYT01037324.1:0-35539 GCA_006410635.1 Cephalophus harveyi
TGGGAAGATCCCCTGGGGAAGGAAATGGCAACCCACTCCAGTACTCTTGCCTGGAAAATCCCATGGACAGAGGAGCCTGACAGGCTATAGTCCATGGGGTTGCAAAGAGTCAGGCACAACTGAGCGACTTCACTTCACTATGTTGAGTTCATATATAGTCGTGGTATTGCTCATGAGAGGAAGAGAGCTCAGACACTTTCTACTCTGCCACCTTGGTGATCTTGCAGATATCTTTTTTAAAACACTATTTTTGTTTTCTTTGGATAAATATTCAGGAGTGAAATTGCTGGATCATATGCTACTTCCATTTTAAATTGTTTGAGGAACCACTTTACTTCTTTTCTGTAATATTTGCACCAATTTACATTGCAAGCAATAGCGATCAAGTGTTCCCTTTCTCCATCTCATTGTCACTTATTCAGTTCAGTTCATTTGTCACTCAGTCATGTCCGACTCTTTGTGACGCCATGGACTGCAGCACATCAGGCTTTCCTGTCCATCACCAACTCCCAGAGCTTGTTCAAACTCATGTCCATTGTGTTGGTGATGCCATCCAACCATCTTATCCTCTGAAATCCCCTTCTCCTGTCTTCAATCTTTTCAAATGACTCAGTTCTTCACATCAGGTGGCCAAAGTATTGGTTTCAGCTCCAGCGTCAGTCCTTCCAATGAATATTCAGGACTGATTTCCTTTAAGATGGACTGGTTGGATCTCCTTACAGTCCAAGGGACTCTCAAGAGTCTTCTCCAATGCCACAGTTCAAAAGCATCAATTCTTCAGCACTCAGCTTTGTTTATGGTCCAATTCTCATATCCATACATGTTATCTTTTTGATAATAGCCATTCTAACAGATTTGTGGTGATATTTTATCCTGGTTTTGATTTGTATATTCCTGATGACTAGTAATGTTAAACATCTTGTCTTATGCCTAATGGCCATCTGAGTGTCTGCTTTGGAAAAATGTCTATTCTGGTATTCTCTCCATTAAAATGGAGAGATAAAAAAACAGCTAAAAAATTCAGCCTTCTTAATGGTCCAACTCTCACATCTGTACATGGCTACTGGAAAAACCAAAGCTTTGACTATACAGAGCTTTGTTGGCAAAGTGATGTCTCTTCTTTTTAATACAGTGTCTAGGATTGTCATAGCTTTTCTTCCAAGGAGCAAATATCTTTTAATTTTTTGGCTGCACTCACCATCCACAGTGATTTTGGAGCACAAGAAAATAAAATATGCCACCATTTGCATTTTTTCCCCATCTATTTACCATGAAGTGATGGGACGAGATGCTACGATCTTAGTTTTTTGAATGTTGAGTTTTAGGCTAGCTTTTTCACTCTTCTCCTTCACTTTCATCAGGGCTCTTTAGTTCTTCACTTTCTGCAATAAGGGTGGTGTCATCCACATATCTGAGGTTATTGATATTTCTCTTGGCAATCTTGATTCCAGCTTGTACTTCATCCAGCCTATTTAACTTATATGCAGAACACATTATGCAAAATGCCAGGCTGGATGAAGCACAAGCTGGAATCACGATTGCTGAGAGAAACATCAATAACCTCAGAAATGCAGATGACACCACCCTTACGGCAGAAAGTGAAGAGGAACTAAAGAGCCTCTTGATTAAAGTGAAAGAGGAGAGTGAAAAAGCTGGCTTAAAACTCAGTACTCAAAAAGTGAAGATCATGGCATCCAGTTGCCAGGGTCCAGCCCTGGTGGGTCCAGGGAATTCGAAGTGGGGACGGAGTCAGCGTCCTAGGAAAGAACTTATTTAATTACAGATATAAAGAGAGATTAGAAAAGGATAGTGTAGTAGGAAATTTTAGTGGAGAAAATGAGGCTGAATAACTTGGTTTACGTCGGAAACCAATAAAACTCCAAGACAAGGAGTTTGCACCATCTACGTAGGCCACCGGTGCCCACTTGAATAGCGGAGAGTGCCCCGCCTTGGGCTCCCTCTTGCATGGGTCTTAGAAGCCAGGGCAAGTAAGTAGACATGGCGAGCCTCCACGCTCCAGATGGGAATTCAGCCAGAAAAGAAGAGAATGAAAAAAGACCACATGGGGGAAACCAGTCTTTCCAGGAATTGGTCCATTTCTTTACTTTTCAGGTCCGCTTATATACTTTTTGTTATACATAGGGATGAATACAGAGTCACGCGGGGTCAGCAGACCTGACCCTTATCAAAATCAGATGCTTTATACAAATGTATACAAAGGTCTTAGGGGCTTTACATCATCTTCTGGCCATGAGGCCTGCTAGCATTTTATGACCCTTTCTTTCTGATAACAGTAAGTCAACCAGAAAACCTATTTTTTCTGGGGGTGAATTTTCTTAAACCAGGTGCCACCCTCCGGAGGCACCAGATAAAGTTGCATTCCTATAGGGTGAAGATGCAGTGGGTTACAATTAAGAAAGGAATTTACTTAGCCTAAGGTTTAACATGATTAATATCAAAGGTTAATGCTTATTTCTCCTATATGCTAGTTATACTCATTTATGTGTATAAAGGCAGGGAATATGGAGACTTGGCAGCAAATATTGGCCCAACAAATGAAAACCCTTCACCACCAAAACTATAATAATAATTTTCTAACTTCTCTAAAGAGTCTGTATTTAGAAAGTTTAAAGCATCTCATGCCTCTTACAGTTGGGAGGCTGTGAACAATCACATGTGGCTGGATGAACCTGCTCGGACAGGCTAGAGAACCCTCAGAGGAGTTTGTAAGTTGAAACATTCTTGTCACGCCCAGGAATTTTTATTAACTGGAGCTGTAAGTTAACTCCTTCTCCAAGAGGTGGTAGGGGACAGCCCCCCATAAAGTCAGAGGTGTAGGTGAGAGCATAAAGCAGTAAAGTAGGCAGACTCTAGTTTTGGGGGTAGATGCTTGGGAACAGGGGATCTCCTGAGGCTCGATCCTGCCTTTGTGTATGCCGAGCCTCCTTCCTCATGACCTTTGTCATGGGCGGAGTTCCTCACGCTGGCTCCTGGCACCCAGTCTCATCACTTCATGGCAAATAGTTGGAGAAACAATAAAAACAATGACAGAGTTTATTTTCTTGGGCTCCAAAGTCACTGCAGATGGTGACTGCAGCCATGAAATGAAAAGATGCTTGCTCCTTGGAGCAAGAGCTATGACCAACTAGATGACATATTAAAAAGCAGAGACATTACTTTGCCAACAAAGGTCCACCTAGCCAAAGCTATCGTTTTTCCAGTAGTTATGTATGGATGTGATAGTTGGACCATAAAAAAAGCTGAGTGCTGAAGAATTGATGCTTTTGAACTGTGAATTTGGAGAAGACTCTTGAGAGTTCCTCGGGTTGCAAGGAGATCAAAACAGTCAAATCTAAAGGAAATCAATACTGAACACTCATTGGAAGGACTGATGCTGAAGTTGAAGCTCCAATACTTTGGCCACCTGATGCAAAGAGCTGACTCAATGGAAAAGACTGTGATGCTGGGAAAGATTGGAGACAGGAGGAGAAAGGGATGACAGAGGATGAGATGGTTGGATGGCATCACTGACTTAGTGGACACAAGTTTGAACAAGCCCCAGGAGTTTGTGATGGACAGGGAAGCCTAGTGTGCTGCAGTCTATGGGGTCACAAAGAGTTGGACATGACTGAGTGACTGAACTGAACTGATAAAGAAAGTAATCCATCCAGATATAAATAAAATCAATTAATGTTGTTAGGTATATATTAATGGACCATAAGTATATTTTTTTAAAATAAAATTGAGGACAGTGGCTGCCTTTCAGGTAATAATGGTGTTGGATAAACAGTTATAGAGACTTCAGGCGTGAGGGAAGTTTTCCTTATATATGTGGAGGATGGGCACTTTGTGGTAGCTTACATACATTTCATAAAGTATAATCTTTAAACCAAAACACTTTTTTGCAATGTTAATTTTCACAATACAATTTTATATTTTGGAAGAATGAATTGATTAGAAGAATATAGAAGCTGAAACAGGAGAATATTTTGCTATAGTTTTTGAACGTAATGTACTACATATCAATTAGGTGGCAGCTGGAAATACTGAAGGAGAAAAATTTTTAAGAAAATAATTCAGAAAACTTTCAAATTGTTTTTTATTAAATTGAGAATTAATTTCCATTTCTCTTCCTTGAGAATGGCAAAACACTTTCTATTAGGTATGTTTGCTTCTATCCTTGCCTTTTACAATTTCCAAAACTCTAATATTAGAACAAATATTGTAAAATTGATATACTAGCACATATATTTAATTTTATATTAATGGATTATATATAATTCATTAGAACTGGACTGCAAAAGTAGGGAGTCAAGAAATACCTGGAGTAACAGGCAAATTTGGCCTTGGAGTACAGAATGAAGCAGGGCAAAGGCTAATAGAGTTTTGCCAAGCATGCACTGGTGATAGCAAACACCCTCTTCCAATAACACAAGAGAAGACTCTACATGTGGACATTGACAGATAGTCAATACTGAAATCAGATTGATTATATTCTTGGCAGCCAAAGATGGAGAAGTTCTATACAGTCAGCAAAAACAAGACTGGGAGCTGACTGTGGCACAGACCATGAAGTCCTTATTGCCAAATTCAGACTTAAATTGAAGAAAGTAGGGAAAACTACTTGACCATTCAATATGACTCAAGTCAAATCTCTTATGATTATACAGTGGAAGTGACAAATAGATTCAAGGGATTAGATCTGATAGAATGCCTGGTGAACTATGGATGGAAGTTCGTGACATTGTACAGGAGGCAGGGATCAAGACCATCCCCAAAGAAAAGAAATGCAAAAAGGCAAAACTATAGTCTGAGAAGGCCTTACAAAATAGCTGTGAATAGAAGAGAAGCAAAAGGCAAATGAGAAAAGTAAAGATAGACCCATTTGAATGCAGAGTTCCAAAAAATAGCAAGGAGAGATAAGAAAGCCTTCCTCCTTGATCAGTGCAAAGAAATAGAGGAAAACAATAGAATGGAAAAGTCTAGCGATCTCTTCAAGAAAATTAGAGATACCAAGGGAACAGTTCATGCAAAGATGGGCACAATAAAGGACAGAAACAGTATGAAGCTAACAGAAGCAGAAGATATTGAGAACATGTGGCAAGAATACACAGAGGAACTATACAAAAAAGATTCTCCCTACCCAGATAATCATGATGGCGTGATCACTCACCTAGAGCCAAACATCTGGAATGCGAAGTCAAGTTAGCCTTAGGAAGCATCACTATGAACAAAGCTAGTGGAGGTGATGGAATTCCAGTTGAGCTGTTTCAAATCCTGAAAGATGATGCTGTGAAAGTGCTGCACTCAATATGCCAGCAAATTTGGAATACTCAGCAGTGGCCACAGAACTGGAAAAGGTCAGTTTTCATTCCAATCCCAAACAAAGGCAATGCCAAAGAATGTTCAGACTACCACACAATTGCAATCATGTCACACGCTAGTAAAGTAATGCTTAAAATTCTCCAAGCCAGGCTTCAACAGTACATGAACTGTGAACTTCCAGATGTTCAAGTTGGTTTTAGAAAAGGCAGAGGAACCAGAGATCAAATTGCCAACATCCTCTGGATCATCTAAAAAGCAAGAGAGTTCCAGAAAAACATCTACTTCTGCTTTATTGACTATGCCAAAGCCTTAGACTGTGCCGACCACAACAAACTGTGGAAAATTCTTCAAGAGATGGAAATACCAGACCATCTAATCTGCCTCTTGAGAAACCTGTATGCAGGTCAGGAAGGAACAGTTAGAACTGGACATGGAACCACAGACTGGTTCCAAATCGGGACAGGTGTAGGCCAAGGCTGTATAGTGCCAGCCTGCTTATTTAACTTATATGCAGAGTACATCATGAAAAACACTGGGCTGGATAAATCACAAGCTGGAATCAAGATTGCCATGAGAAATATCAATACCCTCAGATATGCAGATGACACCACCCTTTATGGCAGAAAGCAAAGAAGAACTAAAGAGCCTCTTGATGAGAGTGAAAGAGGAGAGTGAAAAAGCTGGCTTAAAACTCAACATCCAGAAAACTTAGATCATGGCATTTGGTCCCATCACTTCATGACAAATAGATGTGGAAACAGAGGAAACAGGGAGAGATTTTATTTTTTGGGCTCCAAAATCACTGCAGATGTTGACTGCAGTTATGAAATTAAAAGACGCTTTCTCCTCAGAAGAGAAGTTATGATCAACCCAGACAGCATATTAAAAAGCAGAGGCATTACGTTGACAACAAATATCCATCTAGTCAAAGCTATGGTTTTTCCAGTAGTCATGTATGGATGTGAGACTTGGACTATAAAGAAAGCTGAGGACCAAAGAATTGATGCTTTTGAACTGTGGCATTCGAGCAGACTCTTGAGAGTCCCTTGGACTGCAAGGAAATCAAACCAGTCCATCCTAAAGGAAATCAGACCTGAATATTCATTGGAAGGACTGATACTGAAGCTGAAACTCCAGTACTTTGGCCACCTGATGCGAAGAACTGAGTCATTTGAAAAGACCCTGATGCTGGGAAAGATTGAATGTGGGAGAAGAAAGGGATGACAAAGGTCGAGATGACTGGATGGCAATCACTGACTCAAGGCACATGAGTTTGAATAAACTCTGGGATTTGATGATGGACATGGAGGCCTGACGTGTTGCAGTTCATGGGGCTGCAAAGAGTTGGAAATGACTGAGCAACTGAACTGAACTGATAATGCGTTATATGCTATTTACTCTAAATTTAGAGTAATTGGTAATTGGATGATGACAAGATAAGTTAAAAGATATTTTATATTTGATAGAGAGTGAATTTAACTTATTTTAATGTATTTAGTATATTTAATTTAATATGTTAAATTTAATTTAATATATAAAAAAAATATATTTTTACATGCTCCCTGTTCATTTCACTGTAAATCTATGTTTAATTTGGTCTTTATAGTTTCCTGATATCTCCACTGCCTTTTTTACACTTATGTCTGTTCCTTTGCTGGTCCTCTCTTTGAAATGTTCTTTTGTCTCTTTACATGTATCTGATCTTTAGTTTAGGATAACCGATCAAATCTGGGCTTCCCATCTAGATGCTGCAGGGCTTTCTGGGTGCAGTCATCTCATAGTTCTTGTGACTGGGAACTCCTGTCTACACAGCTGTCTCTCCACTAACAAATAAACTCCTTAAAGTAAGGGCTTGTGTTCTGGCCACTGTTGTGTCTCTCAGAAATTGAAGACTATGTGCAACATAGAAGGTAATCCATCAGGATATAATAAGCGATTAAATGATTCGAGAATCTAGGAACAGCTGCTTTTCAGAGAGTGACAGAATGGCATTTACATCATTTATATCAAATGATATTTGAAAATTATACATTTGTTACTTGACACAAATGTAATGTGGTTTTACAATTTAATCAAATACTTCCAAGAAACTGTGCAATTGGAAGATGAAAAAAATACCAGAAATGCTGTAGTTTAGTTCAGCAGACAGCTAACGAGCTCCTCTCAGGTGACAGAATCTGCACTGGCTCCCTCTTATCCATGAGGATGTGGAACAGATGCACAGAGGCAGAGTCACGGGCAAAGTCATCTTGATTCTGTCACACCTTAGAAAGGGCAACTATTTATCTAGACCTTTCAAGGGGCCAGGCCCTGGACTGGGCCAATGAATTAAATTCACTTAACATTCAAAACTCCATGATGATGCTTTATATTGCTAGTTCTATTTTAGTGGAGCGAAAACAAGGCAGTGGTGGCATAATCAGCTCCTCAGAGCTGCTTAGTAGCGAATCTAAGATTCAGCTGGAGGTCCTTATGGTTCTACACCGTCTCTCACACCTCCACCCTCTGAAGGCAAAAAAGAGGCTAGGATTTATAGAGATAAAAAGAAAACTCACAGTTTGGAGCAGGTGTTAGGGCTGTCTGTGTATATTATGCCACTCAGTCTTACAAGTAACTTGATTAAGAAGTTTTTCTTTCCCTGTCTAAAAACTGATATATGTAAGCAATTGAAAAGATTTGGGAAAGCTAAAAATGTCACACAACTCATACTAAAATGATCAATAAACTTGGGATATGAGAGCAGATAAAAAGGCACTATGTGCAGTTTTCTTTATGACAGCTATCACATCACGACAAATGGAGTACAAAGACATTGAATATAATGAGATAAATTATGACAGGTAAATCATATGCTGAAGAAATATCACATGCATAAGAAAGAAGAAATATCTCCACTGCCTTTTTTACACTTATGTCTGTTCCTTTGCTGGTCCTCTCTTTGAAATGTTCTTTTGTCTCTTTACATGTATCTGATCTTTAGTTTAGGATAACCGCTCAAATCTGGGCTTCCCATCTAGATGCTGCAGGGCTTTCTGGGTGCAGTCATCTCATAGTTCTTGTGACTGGGAACTCCTGTCTACACAGCTGTCTCTCCACTAACAAATAAACTCCTTAAAGTAAGGGCTTGTGTTCTGGCCACTGTTGTGTCTCTCAGAAATTGAAGACTATGTGCAACATAGAAGGTAATCCATCAGGATATAATAAGCGATTAAATGATTCGAGAATCTAGGAACAGCTGCTTTTCAGAGAGTGACAGAATGGCATTTACATCATTTATATCAAATGATATTTGAAAATTATACATTTGTTACTTGACACAAATGTAATGTGGTTTTACAATTTAATCAAATACTTCCAAGAAACTGTGCAATTGGAAGATGAAAAAAATACCAGAAATGCTGTAGTTTAGTTCAGCAGACAGCTAACGAGCTCCTCTCAGGTGACAGAATCTGCACTGGCTCCCTCTTATCCATGAGGATGTGGAACAGATGCACAGAGGCAGAGTCACGGGCAAAGTCATCTTGATTCTGTCACACCTTAGAAAGGGCAACTATTTATCTAGACCTTTCAAGGGGCCAGGCCCTGGACTGGGCCAATGAATTAAATTCACTTAACATTCAAAACTCCATGATGATGCTTTATATTGCTAGTTCTATTTTAGTGGAGCGAAAACAAGGCAGTGGTGGCATAATCAGCTCCTCAGAGCTGCTTAGTAGCGAATCTAAGATTCAGCTGGAGGTCCTTATGGTTCTACACCGTCTCTCACACCTCCACCCTCTGAAGGCAAAAAAGAGGCTAGGATTTATAGAGATAAAAAGAAAACTCACAGTTTGGAGCAGGTGTTAGGGCTGTCTGTGTATATTATGCCACTCAGTCTTACAAGTAACTTGATTAAGAAGTTTTTCTTTCCCTGTCTAAAAACTGATATATGTAAGCAATTGAAAAGATTTGGGAAAGCTAAAAATGTCACACAACTCATACTAAAATGATCAATAAACTTGGGATATGAGAGCAGATAAAAAGGCACTATGTGCAGTTTTCTTTATGACAGCTATCACATCACGACAAATGGAGTACAAAGACATTGAATATAATGAGATAAATTATGACAGGTAAATCATATGCTGAAGAAATATCACATGCATAAGAAAGAAGAAATTGATTACTGGGCTCAGTGTTTGCGGCCCTGGAAACAGGTGACAAAGGAGAGGAGAAACAGGGAGGGGAGGAATAATATAATAGGGGAAAAATATATGGCCATCCTCAGGTTTTCTTCTTTACAACTTTTCTTAGGCTCAGCCCTGACTGCATCCTGCTCCTCAGAGCCCCTGTGACATCCTTATTCCGGAGGCTGTAAATGAGGGGGTTCAGCACAGGGGTGATGATGGTATAAAAGGCTGACACCATCATGTCCTGCTCAGCTGTGTGGTAGGAATCGGGAAGCATGTAGGTGTAAATCGCAGCACCAAAGAAGAGCAGCACTACAGTCATGTGGGAGGAGCAGGTGGCAAAGGCTTTCCTGCGGCTCTCTGATGAGCTCATTCTGTGGATGAGGTGCAGGATGAGGGCATATGAGCTTGAGATGACCACAGTGGGGAAGAGGAGCATAAGAACACAGCACAGGTACATCACCATCTTGTAGAGGGAGATATCGGAGCAGGAGAGCTTCATCAAGGCCGGAGCCTCACAGAAGAAACTCAGGATTTTTCTGGAATGACAAAAGGGGACGCTCATAGTGATGGGTGTGAGCAATAAACCATCCACCATTCCTAGGAACCAGCATCCAGACACCAGGCCTTCACAGACCCTCTGGTTCATCAGCAGGGGATAATGGAGAGGTCTGCAAATGGCAGCATATCTGTCATAGGCCATGGCAGACAGGAGAAAAGTCTCAGCTCCAGCAATTGTCAGATAGAAGAACATCTGGATCCCACAACCCGAGGGAGAGATTGTATGATCTCCTGTCACCTGGCCCACGAGCATCTTGGGCACAGTCACAGATATGTACATGAGGTCCATGAGGGAGAGCTGGCTGATGAAGAAGTACATGGGGTTGTGCAGGCGGGGCTCCAGGTGGACGAGGATGATGAGGAGGGCGTTCCCAGCTAGGGCCATCAGGAAGAAGATGAAGGTCGCAGTGTAGAGGAGGAGGGCATGTTTGGTTTCACCAAAGAGCCCCACAAGGGTGAAATCAGTATTCAATGTTTGATTATGTGAAGTTTGATTCTCTGAATACGTGGTCTTGGTTATAGTTCTCATCTGAGGAAGAAATGAGTCATTGTTTTCAGATATTCCACATGCATATGATTTCTTAATCTTTTTTTTTTCAATAAGAAAAGTACTTTGAACTATTTTTTCAAATATGAAGCTGTACTGATATCGAATTAAAAGCTAAGTTATCTAAGAGGTCAGGTTGCATATTGCCCATAAGTTTAGAATAGATTATGGAACAAACCTGGGAAGGTGACAACTCTACAAATAGACAAATTGTTTACAGTCAGTAAATCTTATTTATTTTTTCCCCAAGCTGAGAATATAAAAGGGCTTATCTCATGGGATGATTAGAATGCTAAAGTATGAAACACAGGTTAAGTCTGTAACACAATTTGAGTGTTAAATGAAGTCATCTAATGACGCTCCCACTTCACTTTTGGACACAGTAGGCCATGCAGGAATCAGTGATGAAAGATGATGTTAATGTCAACATTAATATTGTTAATGATACTAACATAACTGAAGTTCACTGAGAACTTGTAATCTTAAATAGTTTCTTCCCTGATTCATCTCTATTAACTCCCCTTTCATTGCTAAAAATATTTGTTTATTCAACCATTCTTTTCTCAATGAAGCTCCAGAAACAGGACCACCAGGGGCATCAAAACAGACAGTGCTTAGCTTGCCTGTGGATTGCAGCTCAGGGTGCAGACCTAGGGCAGGGAAGGAGGGCAGAAGGTTCACAGACCTTGTACAGATAAGAGGGTACTTGTATGCTGACTTTGTATAGTTCAGGAGGGCAAAAGGGATGCAGGTCTGGTGCAGGACAAGAGGATACTCAGTATAAGGCCTTTTACAGAGTGGGGAGGGCAATAAAGTTGGTGATCTGGTGCAGAACAGGGAGGCAAAAATATGATGTGCAGACACTGTAGTGGGCTGAAGGGCATTCAGGGTGCAGACAGTGCAGGACAGGACATATGGGATGCAAATCTGGTGCAGAGCATGAGAGATGTTGATCTTGCACAGTGCAAGAGAATATTTGGGGTGCAGAGCATGTGCAGGGCAAGATGGCATTCAAGTTGACAACCCCAGTACAATGCAGTATGGCAGTTGGGGTGCAGGTATAGTGATAGGAGAAGGTCACTTGGAGTGCAGATCGTGTTCAGGGGAGGAAGACACAGGGTACATAGTTGGTGTAAGACAGGAGGTCAGCAACATGCTACCTGGTCCCCCTCATAACACCAAAGCAGGGTTAAAGCATTTAATGTTTCATACAGAGAAATGATTTTTATAAGAAATCACAAAACCAAAAGGTATAGATTTCCTAAATAGCAACTGTCTAATTGAAACATGCATTAAGTAATAATTTTTCCTTTTATTGATGCCATTTATTCCCTGAAAACAGTGTCAAAATTATGTATTCTACGCATATGTATAGTCACAAATGAATGAATGGAGTTAAATGGTATGGAACACATATTGCAATATGAAGTAGTTGGGTACCACACGCAGAGCTACAGTCTTAAAACCCAATATACTGATCTTGTATCTTAGTTTAATCAGGAAACTAGTAAATGTCATGCATGCATGCTAAGTCGCTTCAGTCATGTCTGATTCTTTGCGACCCTATGGACTGCAGCTCACCAGGCTCCTCTGTCCATGGGATTCTCCAGGCAAGAATACTGGAGTGGATTGCGATGCTCTCCTCCAGGGGATCTTCATGACTCAGGAATCAGACCTACATCTCTTACAGCTCCTATATTGACAGACGGTTTCTCTACCACTAGCACCACCTGGGAAACACTCTCTACAGACCAGCAGGGTTGCTCAATAACTGCTTTCCCTGAATATTTCAATTTTTAAATCCTGGTTGAATTGCCTAAGTATGCTTGACACAATTGTCCTAAAATTATTAAATTAAGAATAGAGTTCAGTTATAGTTTATGGAAAGGTTAGGAGCTCTATAACTGACTAGGGTCTGATCAATTTCAGAGTTACTACACATCAGGTTAGAGAAATTTGCAGAGAAAAAAACCAATACAATATTGTAAAGTAATTAGCCTCCAATTAAAGTAATTTTTTTTGTTTTTTAATTTTTATTTAGTTATTTATTTTTTTAAAATATAAATTTATTTATTTTAATTGGAGTTAATTACTTTACAATATTGTATTGGTTTTGCCATACATCAACATGAATCTGCCACAGGTATACACATGATTTTTTAAAATTTAAATTTATTTTTAAAAATATTTTTAAATAAATTAATAAATAAATAAATTAAAAAATTTAAAAATATTTTAAAATAAATTTTTAAATAAATAAATTTAAATTAAAAAAAATCATGTGTATACCTGTGGCAGATTCATGTTGATGTATAGCAAAATCAATACAATATTGTAATTAACTCTAATTAAGATAAACAAATTTATATTAAAAAATCACATAATAACTAATACACATGGAAATGTGAAGCAAAGTATATTGTAATGTACTTGAATAAAAAAATCTGGGCTTTCATGAAACTGAAAGTCAGAATTTCATAGGAGATTAATAACTTTAACCAGACATATTTGCTCCTTTTTTGTTTGTTCCTTTAAAGGGTTCTGAAAAGATGTTAAAAAGACAAACACAGCATTTAAAACACATACGTTTTGTTTTACCTCATCTTCTCTACCAGAGAGTAACTGATACACAAAAGATGAATGAAGCTGCTTTTACCATTCCAAGGCCAGGCTGAGGCTGCTGTCACTTCCGTCGTGTCCGACTCTGTGCAACCCCATAGATAGCAGCCCACCAGGCTCCCCCGTCCCTGGGATTCTCAAGGCAAGAACACTGGAGTGGGTTGCCATTTCCTTCAGCTTAAATTCAGAAGACAGAGTGCAAAAGTTACATCATCAGTTTCTTCACATGAGGGAATTGAGATAAATTTCTGCTGTTTAGTCCTTTGCATTGTTGAATAAGCATAAAAACTAACAAGACTGGCAAGCCAAAAGGAATTTTCAATGGGGATTGAGCATGTTTGCCGTTTAGGTGCTACAGCTATCAAAAAACAAATCTTTTTCATAAAATAGTGCAGTTTTTTTTTTTTTTAAGCTCAGCAGTATGTTTTCCAGTTTCAAATCATATTTTCTTACTTGATATTTGTTTAGAATGTTCTCTCACTCTCTGTTTGTAAAAATAATTCTGATTTTCAGAAAGGCAGTATCAGGCAGAACATACACATCTGAGACAGAACTTGACCCAGAATTGATTTTAAATGTTTGAGATTACAAATCCCTAAAAGAAAGTAGGTTGTCACTATCAAAGTGAGGTTATCTGTTTTCATAGATTAAGAATAATAGATTTGGTATAATGTGTTGAAACAGGCTGTGACCTGTCAACATCAAAGGCAGTATTCAAGATCTTTTATTGTCCCCTTGTGATTACCCACTCCTATCTAAATTTGCATACTATGTATCACAGAAACACCTTCAATTGGCGGATCTAGGTTAAAGATTCACAAGAACAGGAAAAGCTTTTCCTGATGTGATAGTTTCACAGACATTTCCAAGGTCTTACGATCTATTCTTACCTTGAGTATACAATGGAGGCTTATTACTATTGTTCAGTTGCTAAGTTTTGTGACACAGTGGGCTGTAGCATGCCAGGCTGCCCTGTCTTCCCCTGTTTCCCAGAGTCTGCTCAAATTCGTGTCCATTGAGTCGATGATGCTATCTAACTATTTCTTCCTCTGCCACCCCTTTCTCCATTTGCCTTCAATCTTTAACAGCATCAGGACCTTTTCCAATGAGTTGGCTCCTTGCATCAGGTAGTCAAAGAACTGGAGCTTCAGCTTCAGCATCAGTCCTTCCAATGAATGTTCAGGGTTGATTTCCCTTAGGGTTGACTGGTTTGATCTCCTTACTGTCCAAGTGACTTAAGAGTCTTCTCCAACACCACAGTTTGAAAGCATCAGTTCTTCACTGCTAAGCCTTCTTAATGGTCCAATTCACATCCGTGCATGACTACTGGACAAATCATAGCTTTGACTAGAGAGACCTTTGTCAGTAAAGTGATATTCTGCCTTGTAGCATGCCAGCTAGTTTTGTCATAGCTTTTCTTCCAAGGAGCAATTGTCTTTTACTTTCATGAATGCTGCAATTGTCTGCAGTGATTTTGGAGCCAAAGAAAATAAAATCTGCCACTGTTTTCACTTTCCCCTCCATCTATTTGCCATGAGGTGATGGGACCAGATGCCAAAAACTGCCATAATCAGTTTTTTGAATGTTGAGTTTCAAACCAGCTTTTTCACTCTCCTCCTTTACCCTCATTAAGAGGCTTTTTAGTTCCTCTTAGATTTCTGCCATTAGGATGGTATCATCTGCATATCTGAGATTATTGATATTTCACCCAGCAATCTTGATTTCAGCTTGTGATTCATCCAACCCAGGATTTTGCATGATGTACTCTGCATCTAAGTTAAATAGGCAAGGTGACAATATACAGCCTTGGCGTACTCCATCCCCCAATTTGAACCAGTCCACTTTTCTATGTCCACTTCTAATTGTTATTTCTTTACCTGAATAGAGGTTTCTCAGGAAGCAGGTAAAGTGGTCTGGTGCTCCCATCTCTTTAAAAATTTTCTGCAGCTTTTTCCCTCCTTAAATTTATTTATTTTTATTGAAGGATAATTGCTTTATAGAATTGTTTTCTGTCAAACCTCAACATGAATCAGCCATATGTGTATTTATATCCCCTTCCTTTTGAACCTCCTTCCCATCCCCCACCCAATCCCACCCCTCTAGATTGATACACAGCTCCTGTTTGAGTTTCCTGAGCCATACAGCAAATTTCTGTTGGCTATCTACTTTACATATGGTGATGAAAATTTCCATGTTACTCGTTCCATAGATCTCACCCTCTCCCCATGTCCATAAGTCTATTATCTATGTCTGTTTCTCCATTGCTGCCCTGTAAACAAGTTCTTCAGTACCATTTTTCTAGATTCTGTATATATGTGTTAGAATACACTATTTATCTTTCTCTTTCTGACTTACTTTACTCTCTATAATAGGTTCAGTTTCATCCAACTCATCAGAACCTACTCAAATGTGTTCCTTTTTATGGCCAAGTAATATTCCATTGTGTATATATACCACAACTTCTTTATCCACTCGTCTGTCGATGGACATCTAGGTTGCTTCCATGTTCTCTCTCTTTTAAAAATTTATTTAATTGGAGGCTAATTACAATATTGTAGTGGTTTTTGCCATACATTGGCATGGATCTGCCACGGGTGTACATCTGTTCCCCATCCTGAACCCCCCCTCCCACCTCCTTCCCCATCCCATCCCTCAGGGTCATCCCAGTGCACCAGCCCTGAGCCCTGTCCTATGCATCAAACCTTGACTGGTGATCTGTTTCACATATGATAATATATATGTTTCAATGCCATTCTCTCAAATCATCCCACCCTCACCTTCTCCCACAGATCCAAAAGACTGCTCTTTACATCTGTATCTCTTTTGCTGTCTTGCATTATAGGGTCATTATTACCATCTTTCAAAATTTCATGTATATGTGTTAGTATTGGTGTTTTTCTTTCTGACTTACTTCACTCTGTATTATAGGCTCCAGTTTCATCCACCTCATTAGAACTGATTCAAATACATTCTTTTTAATGGCTGAGTAATATTCCATCGTGTATATGTACCACTGCTTTCTTATCCATTCATCTGCCGATGGACATCTAGGTTGCTTCCATGTCCTGGCTATTGTAAACAGTGTGCAGCTTGTTTTGATCCAAGTAAGCACATATAAATAATATCATATATTTGCCTTTCTCTTTCTGATGTACTTCACTTAGTATTGCAATATAATCTCTAGGTTCATCCATGTTACTGCAAATGGCAGTATTTCATTCTTTTTATGGCTGAGTAATATTTTATTGTATATAGATATAAATAAGGCTTCCCTTCAGTGGTAAAGAACTTGGCTGCAATGAGGGAGACCTGTGTTTGAACCCTGGGTTGGGAAGATGCCCTGGAGGAGGGTATGGTAACCCACTCCAGGATTCTTGTCTGGAGAATCCCCATGGACGGAGAAGCCTGGCTGGCTACAGTCCATGGGGACGAAAACAGTGGGACATGACTGAGTGACGAAGCACAGCACAGCACATAGACATATAGATACAGATGTTTATATTTATTTATGTATATATATGGTGGTTTAGGCACTAATTCATGACTGACTCTGTGACCCCATGGACTGTAATCTGCTAGGCTTCTCAGTCCAAGGGATTTTCCAGGCAAGAATACTGGAGTCGGATGCCATTTCTTTCTCTAAGGGATCTTTCTGGCCCAGGAATTGAACCTACATCTCCTTCATTGCAAGCAGTATCCTGCATTGCAGGCAGATTCTTTACCACTGAGCCACCAGGGAAGCCCCATATAGATGGATAGATATATAACAATTATCTTTATATCATTCATATGTTGATGGACATTTAAGTTGCTTCTATGTCTTGGCTATGTTAATAGTGCTGCTTATGAACATTGGGGTGCCTGTATCTTTTCCAATTAGTTTTCATCTTTTCTGGATGTATGCTCAGGAGTGATATTGCTGGATCACATATAACTCTGCGCTTCCACTTATTGCTTAGCTTCCCACAGTTGCTCAGCTGTGTCTGACTCTTGTGGCTCTATGGAGTATAGCTCACCAGGCTCCTCTGTCCATGTGATTTTCCTGGCAAGAATACTGATGTAGATTGCCATCCTCCTCCAAGGGATCTTCCTGACCCAGGGATTGAATCCTCATCTCCACATCTCTGGAATTACAGGTGGATTCTTTACTGTTGAACTACTGGGAAAGCCCGCATATATAACTCTGTTTTTAGTTTACTAAGGAACCTTCCAAAATCCCTATGGATGGTGACTGCAGCCATGAAATCAGAAGATGATTGTTTCTTGGCAGGAAAGCAACGACAAACCTAGCTAGTGTGTTGAAAATCAAAGGCATTACCCTGGTGACAAAGGTCCATATAGTCAAGGCTGTGGTCTTCCCAGCGGTCATGTATGGTTGTGAGAGTTGGACCATAAGGAAGGCAGAACACCAAAGAATTGATGCTTTTGTACTGTTGTGCTGGAGAAGACTCCTAAAAGTCCCTTTGACAGCAAGGAGGTCAAACCAGTCAATCTTAAGGGAAATCAACCCTGAATATTCACTGGAAGGACTGATGCAGAAGCTTAAGCTCCAGTATTTTGGTCACCTGATGTGAACAGCTGACCTATTGGAAAAGTCCCTGATGCTGGGAAAGACCGAGAGCAGAAGGAGAAGGAGTCAGAGGATGAGATGGCTGGATGCCAATCACCGATGCAATGAATGTGAACTTGGGCAAATTCTGAGAGATGGTGAGGGACAGGGAGGCCTGGTGTGCTGCTGTCCATGGAGTTGAAGAGAGCTCAACATGACTGGGCAACTGAACAACAGCAACAGGGAGCCTCCAGACTTTCCTCCATATGGCAGCAACATTGTACATTTCCACCAACAGTGTATGGAGGCTCTTTTTTCTCCACACCCTCTCCAGAATTTATTGTTTGTAGACTTTTGTTGCCATTTTAACAACATTAACTCTTTCATTCAAGAACATGTGATATTGTTCCATTTCTCTGAATAATCTTCAATTTCCTTATTCAATGTTTTATAGTTTCAGCATATAAGCCTTTTATCTCCCTGGTCAGGTTTATTCCTTAGGTATTTCTTTTTAAGCTACCAAAAGATTATGTTTTGGGGTATAGCCTATTTACAATGTTGTTTAGTTTCAGGTGAACAGTGAAGTGACTTAGCCATACATATATGTGTATCCATTCTCCCCCAAAGCCCCTTCCCATCCAGGCTCGTACATAAAATTGAGCAGAGTTCCATGTGCTACACAATAGGTTTTTGCTGATTATCCATATTAAATACAGCAATGTGTACATGGCCTTCCCAAAGTCCTTAACTATCTGTTCCCCCAAGCAACTGTGAGTTCATTTTCTAAGTCTGTGAGTCTCTTTCTGTTTTGTAAGCAAGTTCATGCATCATTTCTTCTTAGATTTCAGATATAAGGGATGTCATATATTTCTCCTTCTCTGTCTGACTTACTTCATTCAGTATGACACTCTCTAGGTCCATCCATGTTGCTGCAAATGGCTTTATTTCATTCTTTTTAATGACTGTATAATATTCCATTATATATATGTGCCACATATTGTTTATCCATTCCTCTGTTGATGAACATCTAGGCTTTTTTCCCTGTCTTGGCTGTTGTAAACAGTGCTGCAATGAACACTGGGGAGCATGTAGTTTTTCAGGCCATGTTTTTCTCTGTATATATGCCCAGGAGTGGAATTGCAGGGACACATGGTAGTTGGAAAACTCAGCAGTGGCCACAAGACTGGAAAAGGTCAGTTTTCATTCCAATCCCAAAGAAAGGCAATGCCAAAGAATGCTCAAATTACCTCACAATTGCACTCATCTCACACACTAGTAAAGTAATGCTCAAAATTCTCCAAGCCAGGCTTCAGCAATATGTGAACCGTGAACTTCCAGATGATCAAGCTGGTTTTAGAAAAGGCAGAGGAACCAGAGATCAAATTGTCAACATCCGCTGGATCATGGAAAAAGCAAGAGAGTTCCAGAAAAACATCTATTTCTGCTTTATTGACTATGCCAAAGCCTTTGACTGTGTGGATCACAATAAACTGTGGAAAATTCTGAAAGAGATGGGAATACCAGACCACCTGACCTGCCTCTTGAGAAACCTATATGCAGGTCAGGAAGCAACAGTTAGAACTGGACATGGAACAACAGGCGGGTTCCAAATAGGAAAAGGAGTACATCAAGGCTGTATATTGTCACCCTGCTTATTTAACTTTTATGCAGAGTACATCATGAGAAACGCTGGGCTGGAGGAACTATAAGCTGGAATCAAGATTGCCGGGAGAAATATCAATCACCTCAGATATGCAGGGGGCTTCCCTGGTGGCTCAGAGGTTAAAGTGTCTGCCTCCAAAGTGGGAGACCTGGGTTCGATCCCTGGGTTGGGAATATCCTCTGGAGAAGGAAATGGCAACCCACTCCAATATTCTTGCCTGGAGAATCCCATGGATGGAGGAGCCTGGTAGGCTACAGTCCACGGGGTCGCAAAGAGTCAGACACGACTGAGCGACTTCACCTCACCTCACCTCAGATATGCAGATGACACCACCCTTATGGCAAAAAGTGAAGAAGAACTAAGGAGCCTCTTGATGAAAGTGCAAGAGGAGAGTGAAAAAGTTGGCTTAAAGCTCAACATGCAGAAAACTAAGGTCATGGCATCCGGTCCCATCAGTTCATGGCAAATAGATGGGGAAACAGTAGAAACAGTGGCTGACTTTATTTGAGAGGGCTCCAAAATCACTGCAGATGGTGATTGCAGCCATGAAATTAAAAGATGCTTACTCTTAACCTCCAATTAAAATAAATAAATTTATATTTAAAAAACAAACAAAAGACACTCTTTGGAAAGAAAGTTATGACCAACCTAAACAGCATATTAAAAAGCAGAGACATTACTTTGACAACAAAGGTCTGTCTAGTCAAGGCTATGGTTTTTCCAATAGTCAGGTATGGATATGAGATTTGGACTATAAAGAAAGCTGAGTGCCAAAGAGTTGATGCTTTTAAACTATGGTGTTGGAGAAGACTCTTGAGAGTCCCTTGGACTGCAAGGAGATCCAAACTGTTCATCCTAAAGGGGATCAGTCTTGGGTTTTCACTGGAAGGGCTGATGTTGAAGCTGAAACTCCAATACTTTGGCCACCTGATGCGAAGAGCTGATTCATGTGAAAAGACCCTGATGCTGGGAAAGACTGAAGGAGGTAGGAGAAGGGAATGACAGAGGATGAGATAGTTGGATGGCATCACTGACTCAATGGACAGGAGTTTGAGTAAACTCTGGGAGTTGGTGATGGACAGGGAGGCCTGCTGTGCTGCAGTCCATGGGGTCACAAAGAGTTGGACACGACTGAACGATTGAACTGAATAACCAACAGACTGGAGGAATATCTATTTAGATTTCCCATCCAGTTTTTGATTGGGTTGCTTGTTTTTTTTTCTTTAATACTGAGATACATGATCTGATTGTATATTTTGGAAATTAATGCTTTGTCAGATGCTTCATTTGAAAATATTTTCATTAATTCTGGGGATTCTCTTTTTTGTCTTATTTATGGCTTCCTTTGCTGTGCAAAAACTTTTAAATAACTCTAGGTACTAGGTCAAAAGTTCTTGTGATTTATGTCAAAGAATGCTTTGTTTATGTTTTATTCTAAGAATTTTATAGAGACTGCCCTTGTATTTAGGTCTTTATCTTGAGTTTATTTTTATGTTTGTGTTAGACAGTATTCTAATTTCCCTCTTTTACATGTAGCTATCCAATTTTACCAGCATCACTTATTGAAGAGGCTGTCTTTTCTTCATTGTATGTTCTTGCTTTGTATGTCACCAGTTAGGTGACCATAAGTGCATGAGTTTATATCTGGGCTTTATAAATTATCCCATTAATCTATATTCCTATTTTTGTGCTAGTACCATAGTATAGTGTTATTGTAGTTTTGTATTATACTTAAGTCAAGCAGCTTGATTCTTCCAGCTTTGTTTTTCTTCATCAAGATTGCTTTGATGATTCCAGATCTTTTGTGTTTCCATTAAAAATAATTTAAATTTTTTGTTATAATTCTTGAAAATTCTAATTCTTGAAACTGCTAATATGGTAGGGAGTGCACTGAATAAATACATTTCTTTAAGTATACAGTCTCTTTCATAATATTAATTCTTCCAATCTAAGAATGTGTTGTATATTTCCATCTGTTTTTGTTGTCTTTGATTTCTTTCATCACTATCTTATAGTTTTCTGTATACGAGTCCTTTGTCTCCTTAGGTATGTTTATTCCTAAGTATTTTATTCTTTTTGCTGCAATGGTAAATGGAAGTGTTTTTGTAATTTCTTTCCCCCATCTTTTGTAGTTAATGTATAGGAATGCAAGAGATTTTTATGAATTATTTTTGTGCTATGCAAATTTACCAAATTCATTGATGTGCTCTATTATTATTCTGATGGCATCTTTTGTATTTTCTATGTATAACATCATGTCATCTGCAGACAGTAAAGGTTTACTTCCCCTTTCACAACTTGAATTTCTTTGATTTTTTTTTCTTCTATGATTGTTGGGTTTAGAACTCCCAAAACTATTTAATAAATTTAATAAGAATGCTTAATAAGTTTAATAAGAATGTTGAAAGTGGGTATCCTTGTCTTGTTTCTAAGAGGAAATACTTTCAGTTTTTCATTATTGAGAATGGCTTGCTGTGGGTTAGTCATATATGGCCTTTATTATATTGAGATAGGTTCCGTCTATGCTCACTTTGTGGAGTTTTTATATATATCATTAATCAGTATTGGTTATTTTCAAAAGCTTTCTGTGGCTGTTGAGATAATGATACAGGTTTTAGTCTTCAATTTTTAAAATAGTATAGCACATTGATTGATTTGCATAAAGAATCCTTGCATCCCTGATATAAATCCTACTTGATCATGGTGTATGATTCTTTTAATTGAATATTTCAATTTTTAAACTGCTAGTTCAATTTCTTGAGTCACATTTGAGCCAATAGTCTTAAAATTTTTTAAATTAAGGATAGAGTTCAATTCTAGATTATGAAAGGTTAGGAGCTCCATAACTGATTGAGTTCTGTTCAGTTTCAGAGTCACTACACACCAGATTAGAGACCCTTCCAGAGAAAATAATGGACATAGTAACTAAGGCACATGGAAATATGAAGTGAAGTATAATATAGTGTTGCTGTTGCTTAGTTGCTATATCCTGTTCCACTCTCTTGAGACTCCATGAACTATAGTCCACCAAGCTCCTCTGTCCATGGGATTTCCCAAGCAAGAATACTGAAGTGGGTTGCCATTTCATTCTCCAGGGAATCTTGGCAATCCAAGAATTAAATTCATTTCTTCTGCATTGCAAGCGAGTTCTTTACCACTGAGCCATCTGGGAAGACCATAAAATAGTGTACTTAGGTAAAAAAAAACGGAGAAAGCAATGGCCCCCCACTCCAGTACTCTTGCCTGGAAAATCCCATGGATGGAGGAGCCTGGTGGGCTGTCATCCATGGGGTCGCACAGCGTCAGACACAACTGAAGCAACTTAGCAAGTAAAAAAAAAAAAGTGAGATTTCAGGAAATCTAAAGTCTGAATTATGTAGAGATTAAAAATAGGAATCAGACATCTTTGATACTAATTTTGTTTGCACTTTTAAACACATTTCCACAAAAAGTCAAACACAGCATTTAGAGCACACACATTTTGTATCACCTTTTCTCTTCTTCCACATATTCTGCTCCACCCGAGAGTAAGTCTGAGCCACACAAGCTAAAAGAAGCTGTTTTTACCATTCCAAGGCCAGGGAAATCAGGCTTAATTTCAGGAGATAGAGTGAAACAGTTATATCATCAGTTTCTTTGTGTTAGGGAATTCAGACAAATTTCTGTTGTTTAGTCCTTTGCATTATTGAATAAACACAAAAACTAACAAGACTTGCAAAGTCAAAATGACTTTTCAATTTTCTTATTTATTCAAAAAAAAAAAAGTGAGATTTCAGGAAATCTAAAGTCTGAATTATGTAGAGATTAAAAACAGGAATCAGACATCTTTGATACTAATTTTGTTTGCACTTTTAAACACATTTCCACAAAAAGTCAAACACAGCATTTAGAGCACACACATTTTGTATCACCTTTTCTCTTCTTCCACATATTCTGCTCCACCCGAGAGTAAGTCTGAGCCACACAAGCTAAAAGAAGCTGTTTTTACCATTCCAAGGCCAGGGAAATCAGGCTTAATTTCAGGAGATAGAGTGAAACAGTTATATCATCAGTTTCTTTGTGTTAGGGAATTCAGACAAATTTCTGTTGTTTAGTCCTTTGCATTATTGAATAAACACAAAAACTAACAAGACTTGCAAAGTCAAAATGACTTTTCAATTTTCTTATTTATTCTTATTACCCATATCTGCTATCCCAGTACCCTGAACACTACTCTTTTGAAAAGACTTTCTCAGAACTATCATTTTTGTTGTTGTTGTTTTTCCATTTGTTTTTGCCAGTTATATTGTAACTTTGCACTCATGGTACTCATGGGAATTGAACATGTTTGCCATTTATGTGCTACAGCTATCAAAAAGCAAATCTAGTTTTTCCATACAGGTAAAGTGTCAGACTCAACTGAGCGACTTTCACTTACTCAGTCATTGTGTATATGCTCAGTCACTAAGTCGTGGACGACTCATTGTAACCTCATAGACTATAGTCTGCCAGTCTCCTCTGTTCATGGGATTTCCCAGGTAGCAGTACTAGAGTGGATCCAGGAGATCTTCCTGACCTGGGTTTCAAAGCCATGTCTCCTGCATTGGCAGGTGAGTTCTTTACCACACAGCCACAGGAAAGCCCTGGTGGTATTGTAGATTCTTTTCTGGTTCAGATGGATATTTACCAGTTTTAAATCACATTTTCATTTAGAAGTTCTCTCACTCTCTCTTTGTAAAAACAATTCTGAAATTCAGAAAGGCAGTATCAGACAGAACATACAGATCAGAATCAGAACTTGACCCAAAACTGTTTTAAAATGTTCCTGAGATTGCAAATACCTCAATGAAAGTACACTGGAACTATCAAAGTGGGCTTATCAGTTTTCATAGTTGAAAAATAAATGTATTTGGCTAAAATACAGGCTATAACCTGGTCAATTTCAAGGACAATGTTCAAGAGCCTCCATTGTCCCTTATGATCTCCCCACCACTCCTGTATAAGGGTTTCACACTATTTTTCCCAGAACACTTTCACTTTATGGTTCCAGGTTAGAGTTTCACAAGAACAAGAATCTCATTCAAATTAGGAAAATAAAACTTAGGTGGGAAGCATTATTTCTTGGGGTCTGACATGTGGCTTCATGAGAGAGTGGAACTTTCCCTGATGTGGTAGTTTCAAAGACATTCCTATGATTTAGTTTCACCTTGTGTATCCAATGCAAGCAGCTTCAGATAATTCCATGATTCCTACTTCCTCCCTCTAGCAAGTGTGTTAAACTCAAGTAGTGACTTAGCATTTTTCCAAAACTCCATGTGAAGGCTGACAGATCTTGCCTCACCCTCCTCAATGCTTATTTAAGCCCTATCTGTATATAAAAGGTTTCAGTCCTGTACCACTGCTACTAGCTTTGTTCTCCTCACAAATTCAAACTGATATAGTTTATACACATGTCATAAACTATAACCTTTAAAGCAAAACACCTTTTCCCAAGGTTACTTTTCACTATATAATTTTATTTTTGAAAGAATGCAATTGATTAGAAAAAATCAGAAGAGTAAAGATAAGAAAAATAGTTTATGGCCCAGGATGTGGGAGGGGGGTTCAGGATTGGGAACACGTGTACACCCTTGGCAGATTCATGTTGATGTATGGCAAAACCAATACAATATTGTAAAGTAAAAAAAATAAAATATGAAAAAAAGAAAAATAGTTTGCTATAGTCTTTGAATGCAATATATTACATATCAGGGCTTCCTTGGTGGCTCAGAGGTTAAAGCGTCGGCCTCTATTGCGGGAGACCTGGGTTCGATCCCTGGATCGGGAAGATCCCCTGGAGAAGGAAATGGCAATCCACTCCAGTATTCTCGCCTGGAGAATCCCACGGACGGAGAAGCCTAGTAGGTTACAGTCCATGGGGTTGCAAAGAGTCGGACACGACTTAAGGTGGCAGTTGGAAACACTGAAAAAAAAAAAAACAAAAACTGTTAATAAGATCATTCAGAAAAGTTTCAAATTGTTGGTTGTGAGATATGATATTTCCATACCTTTCCCTTGAGAATGTGCAGCCACTTTCTCTTATTAATAGGTATGTTTGTGTCTATCCTTGCCCTTCTCTAGTTTACAATCACTCTAATTCTGGAGAAAATATTGTAAAATAAATATTTATTTATTAATATACTTAGCATAAATTTAATTTTATATTGAATTATATATAATTCATTGTATATTATCTAATATACATGTATAATACTTATATGCATGTGTATATGTGTACATGTCTATGCCCATGAAATCAGAAGACGATTGCTTCTTGGGAGGAAAGCTATGACAAACCTAGACAGTATGTTGAAAAGCAGAGACATTACTCTGCCAACAAAGGTCCATATAGTCAAGGTTATTGTATTTCCAGTGGTCATGTACAGTTGTGAGAGCTGGACCGTAAAGGCAGACACCAATGAATTGATACCTTGAAGCTGTGGTGCTGGAGAAGACTCCTGGAAGTCCCTTGAAGAGCAAGGAGATCAAGCTAGTTAATCTTAAGGGAAATCAACCCCGAATACTGGTTGGACAGACTGATGTTGAAGTTGAAGCTCCAGTATTTTGGTTATCTGATGTGAAAGGCCAACTCATTGGAAAAGTCCCTGATGCTGGGAAAGATTGAGGGCAGAAGGAGAAGAGGGCATCAGAGGATGCGATGACTGGATGGCATCACTGATGCAATGGACATGAACTTGGGCAACCTTCAGGAGATGCTGTGGGACAGGGAAGCTTGGCATGCTGCAGTCCATGGGGTCGCAGAGTCGGACACTACTGAGTGACTGAACAACAACAGCATATTATACATATATATTATATTATTTAATAAATTTATTGTAATCATTTTATATTATTTAAAATATCTTGTCATCAATTTATGATGGCAAGGTATTTTAAAATATATTTTGTATCTAATATATAAGTACATTTTATTTATTTTAGTATATTTAAATTTAATATTTTTAAATTAATTTCATTTAATATATAAAATATATATTCTTAGTCTCCCTATTCATTCTAGTGTAAGGCATACTTAATTTGGTGTTGACAGCTTCCTGATATCTCCACTGACTTTTATACTCATGTATGTTCAAGTGCTGGTCTTCTCTTTGAAATGTTCTTTTGTCTCTTTACATATATACAATCTTCATTTTAGGATCACTGCTCAAATCTGGGATTTGCATCTAGATCTGCAGGGCTCTCTGGGTGGAGTCATCTCATAGTTCTTATGACTGGGAACTCATGTCTGCACAGCCCTCTCCTCCAGTAGCAAATAAACTCCTTGAGATAAGGGCTTATGTTCTGGCCAATGCTGTTTCTCTCATAAACTGCAGTGCATCTATAACATGGCAAGTAATTCATAAAAGTTCAATGCTGCTGCTGCTGTTAAGTCACTTCAGTCGTGTCCGACTCTGTGCGACCCCATAGACGGTAGCCCACCAGGCTCCCCCATCCCTGGGATTCTCCAGGCAAGAACACTGGAGTGGGTTGCCATTTCCTTCTCCAATGCATGAAAGTGAGAAGTGAAAGTGAAGTCGCTCAGTCATGTCCAACTCTTAGCGACCCCATGGACTGCAGCCTATGAGGCTCCTCTGCAAATGATTGAATAATCTAAGAGTCTAGGAAGATTTGCTGTTTCAAAGAGTTTGAGGGACTTGCTTGGTGGTCCAATGGTTAAAAATCCACCTTCCACTGCAGGGGATGCAGGTTCAATCCCTGCTCCAAGAAGATCCCACATGTCTCGGGGCAGCTAAAGCCATGGGCCACAACTACTGAGCCACAGCTCTAAAGCCCAATACTGCAACTACTGAAGCGCATGCACCCTAGAGCCCATGTTTCTCAAGAGAAGCCATTGCAATGAGAAGCCCTTGCATCACAGCAAGAGAGTAGCCCCTTCTTGACACAACGAGAGAAAGATCTCAAGCAGCAGTGAACACTCAGCACAGTCAGTAAATAAATAAATAAAAACAAATAAGTAATTAAAAAAGTTTGACTGGCAGTATGACATTTACGTCAAAGAATATTGGATAAATATAGATTTGTGAGAAAACAGATTAAATTTTATACAATATGGTCCTACAGGCTAAGCAAATATTTTTGTGGAACTGTCCACTGAAAGATGACAAAGACCAGAAAAGCTGTTCTTTAATTCAGCAGACAGCTGACAAGCTCCTCGCATGTGACAGAATCCACAGTGGCTCCCTCCTGTCCATGAAGAAGTGGGGCAGGCACATAGAGGCAGTGTCATGGGCAAAGTCACCTTCATCCTGTCATCCATAAAGAGGGGGCAACATTTATCTAGCCCACGGGTCCTGAAGGCCCAGAACATAGACCAGTATCTGTCTGGGTCCAGTTAGGAAGCTGGCAGCACAGAAAACAGGAGGTATGAGGCAGACAAAGCATACCTCCACCTCCCCCCATTCATGAAAAAACTATCTTCCATGATACTGATCGCTGGTGCCAGAAGGGTTGAGGACTGCTTATCTAGATTCTTTGAGAGGACCTGAATTATGCAAGTGAGTTAAATTCACTTAACATCCAAAGTTCCATGATGATGATTAACTTGCAATTTCCACCTTAGTGAAGAGAAATCAATGTAGTGGTGGGATAATCAGCTCAACAGAACTGCTGAAAAGCAAATCTAAGATATACTGAGATAAAAGAGAGCTCACATTTTTGGACCAGGTTTTAGGGCTATCTGTGCATATTATTCTACTTACTCTTCAAGGAACTTTGCTTAAAAGCTTTGCGTTCCCCATCTCTAAAGTGATATAAGGCCACTCTGGAATGGCTTGCTGCTAAGTCACTTCAGTCATGTCCGATTCTGTGCAACCCCATAAACAGCAGCCCACTAAGCTTCTCTGTCCCTGGGATTCTCCAGGCACTGGAATGGCTTGGGAAACTTCAAAAATGCCACACAGATCTTGAGGATTAAAAAGATATATACAGAACTAAACTGAAGATTAATCTCTTTTATTTTATTACACCTACTCACAGCAGTCCCTCAATTTATGGATGAATTGAAACCCAAGTTTTAGTTTTTTTTTTTTTTTTCCCTGAATGACAAACAGGTAATCCATCCATACATTAAGAACAATTAAAATCTACATAAAGATAATACATAAGATTTATCTAATGATACCAGCAGATAATGATAGGTAACACTGTTGGATTTGCCTTTTGATTGTCCACTTGGGATATTTTGCTTCTCTTATTTCTCTAATCACACTGATTTCTAAAACAAAATGTTACTGACCTTTACAAACACATATCTTTACTTTTCAGGTATTGATTTTTTCCTACTAGGTGGAGTTATTTTAAATTTCAGACAAATTTCATGCATTTTAGGAATAATCATAAATGAGAATTAAAATTATTCAGTTATCAGTCTGTTGTAAGATATTAGGCATGTGAATATCAGATATCTATCTCTTGATAGCAAGATCAGGGTTCTGTTTCAAATGGTATTAGACACTAAAATTTGGAGTCCAAAACCCCTTGCACATTGATCAGATTAAATGTATTTTTTCTAATTTCTCACGTTGGGTAAAACTAGACACACGAATTATTTTTATCATGATGCTACTAATAAGTTACTTAGGCCATGCATGCTCAGGCGTGTCAAACTCTTGGTGATCCCTTGAACAGACTACCACCTATGAGATTATCCCGGCAAGAATACTGGAGTGGATTTCCATTTCCTTCTCCAAGGGATCCACCCAACCCAGAAATCAAACCCGCATTTCCTGCGACTTCTGCATTAGCAGGCAGATTCTTTACCACTGAACCACCTTCTAAACTTACAGACATTCTATTTGTAGCATGATATGCAATAAAAGGGGCTTCCCTGGTGGTTCAGAGGTTAAAGCGTCTGCCTGGAATGTGGGAGACCCAGGTTCGAGCCCCTGGAGAAGGAAAATGACAACCCATTCCAGTACTCTTGCCTGGAGAATCCCATGGAGGGAGGAGCCTGGTAGGCTACAGTCCATGGAGTCGCAAAGAGTTAGACACGACTGAGTGAAAAGTAATAACAGGTGAATATCCTCAAAACTTTTTGTTAATTCTCTTTGTTTCAGAAGGAAACTACTAAGAAGATTAAGATTTCCTAAACTTCTATCCTCCTTCAAGGATCTTATATTTAGTTTACATATGTCAGCTCACTTCCTATGATAAAGAGTAAAGAAACTAAGTATGAAATTACTTTTAATTATTTTTACATACCCTTATAGCCTGTGAAGTTCAGTTCAGTTCAGTTCAGTCGCTCAGTCATGTCCGACTCTTTGCGACCCCATGGATCGCAGCACACCAGGCCAATCATTCCTTCCAAAGAAATCCCAGGGTTGATCTCCTTCAGAATGGACTGGTTGGATCTCCTTGCAGTCCAAGGGACTCTCAAGAGTCTTCTCCAACACCACAGTTCAAAAGCATCAATTCTTCGGCGCTCAGCCTTCTTCACAGTCCAACTCTCATATCCATACATGACCACAGGAAAAACCATAGCCTTGACTAGACGGACCTTAGTCAGCAAAGTAATGTCTCTGCTTTTGAAAATGCTATCTAGGCCTGTGAAGTTAGATGAATGTATTAACTCATGGAAACTTTAATGTAGATTGATATTTGGTCTATGTAGCCTTAGTCTTATAGCCAAATAGTAAATTTGTATTTATACTATAAGTCTCATATTCAATATTAAAAAAAATGTGTACATTGTTCTTACTAAGATATAATAGCACTCATTGTAACCCTGTGGTTGCCACATGTGAATTATGAGCCGAGAGATATTACAGGGCAAGGAAAACTGAAAGATCTCCTGTGTTATGCTGGGATCTGGATTCTTCTCAGTGAGCCACATTTAGGATTAAGGATTTCACACCCAGTCTCATATTAAAAAGATGAATAAACTTGGGATGGGAGATTAGATCAAAGGCACTATGTGAGTTTTCTTTATGTCAATTATTGCTTCACGGATAAAAGGAGCATAAGGACATTAAATATAATGAGATAAATTATGATGAGTAAACAGTATGGAGGAGAAATGTCACATGCATAAGAAAGAAGGAAGTTATAACTGGACTCAATGTTGGGGGCCCTGGAAGCAGGGGACAAAGAAGAAGAGAAATTGATGGGGGATAATATAATAGGGGGAAAATATATAGTCATCCTCAGGCTTTCCTCTTTACAACTTTCCTTAGGTTCAGCCCTGACTGCATCCTGCTCCTCAGAGCCCCTGTGACATCCTTATTCCGGAGGCTGTAAATGAGGGGGTTCAGCACAGGGGTGATGATGGTATAAAAGGCTGACACCATCATGTCCTGCTCAGCTGTATGGTAGGAATCGGGAAGCACGTAGGTGTAGATGGTGGCACCAAAGAAGAGCAGCACTACAGTCATGTGGGAGGAGCAGGTGGCAAAGGCTTTCCTGCGGCTCTCTGATGAGCTCATCCTGTGGATGAGGTGCAGGATGAGGGCATATGAGCTTGAGATGACCACAATGGGGATGAAGACCATGAGAACACAGCACAAGTACATGATCATCTTGTAGAGGGAGATGTCAGAACAGGACAACTTCAGCAGAGCAGGAGCCTCACAGAAGAAACTCAAGATTTTTCTGGAATGACAAAAGGGGAAGTTCATGGCTATGGGGGTGACCACAAAACCATCCACCATTCCTACGAACCAGCATCCAGACACCAGGCATACACAGACTCTCTGGTTCATCAGCAGGGGATAATGGAGAGGTCTGCAAATGGCAGCATATCGGTCGTAGGCCATGGCAGACAGGAGGAGAAACTCAGCTCCAGCGAGGGTTAGATAGAAGAATATCTGGATCCCACAACCTGAGGGAGAAATTGTGTGATCTCCTGTCACCTGGCCCAGGAGCATCTTGGGCACAGTCACAGATATGTACATGAGGTCCATGAGGGAGAGCTGGCTGATGAAGAAGTACATGGGGGTGTGCAGGCGAGGCTCCAGGTGGACGAGGATGATGAGGAGGGCGTTCCCAGCTAGGGCCATCAGGAAGAAGATGAAGGTCGCAGTGTAGAGGAAGAGGGCGTGTTTGGTTTCACCAAAGAGCCCCACAAGGATGAAATCATTTGAAGTTTGATTCTGTGAATTTTGACTCCCTGAGTACATGGTTTTGGTTACAGTTCCCACCTGAGGAAGAAATAAGATTCATTGGTTTTAGATGTTTCAAACATATGTGGTTTTCTTAACACTTTTCCAATAAGAAAACTACTTTGAGCTATTTTTTAAAAAATGAAGTTGCATTGATGTAGAATCAAAAGTTCAAAGCCAGGTTGCCTTTTGGCCACAAATCTAGAGAATATGAAATACTTCTGGAAAGCTGAAAACTGTATAAACAGACAAATTGTTTACACTCAGCATTATTTGTTTTTTACCCCAAACTGAAGATATAAAAGGATCATCTCATGGGATGATCAGAAATCTAGATGAGCAAAAACACAATGAGTCTGTAACAATACAAATGTTGAATGAAGCTGTTCAGTAAAGCTCCGACTCCACTTTTGGACGCATTAGCTCCTCCAGCGCTCAGTGATAGAAGTCCAAGCCGCAGATAATGTTAATATTAATATTGTTAATTGTGTTAACATAACTGAAGTTTGTTGAAAGTTGAAATGTGAAATATTTTCTACCCTTTCTTTGCTAAGCACTTCAATTTATTGTGTTTTTCCTTGAACAATAAAGCTCCATAAAGATGACCATCAGGAGCAGCGGAGCAGAAAGTGCCCAGCCTGCCTGGGTAGAGCAGCTCAGGTTACTGATCTGGTGTGGGGCAGAAGGGTAGGACTAATGCAGATCTTTACAGGGCAGGAGGTCACTTGTGTACAAATAACATACAGGAAAGGAGTGCAGAAGGGGTCCATAGGAAAGGAGCGTACCCAGGGTGCAAATATTATACAGGGAAAGTGAGGCAGGGAGGGAGCAGACCTCGTACAGGGCAGAAAGGCACTCAGGATATGGACATGATGCAGGGCAGGAGAGGTGCCGACCTAGCATGCAGAAGGAGGGCGCTTGGTTCCAGACCTTGTACAGAGGAGGATGCATTCAAGGTAAAGACCCTGATGGAGCAGGAGGTCAACTATATGCTGGTTGATCCCCCTCTCAAACTCAAAGCAAAGTCTAAATCACTTATTGTATTAAGCATATGCAGAGAAATGATTTTTGCAAGAAACTACAAAAACAAAAGCTACTGATGTCCTGCATGGCAATTATTTAGTTGAAGAAATCTTAAACATCTATTTCTGCTTTGGCTGACTCCATTATTCCCCCAGGTAATCAAGACATTAGATATTTCATGCCCAGTAAATGAATGAATGAAGATAAATGTGTATATGGAACAACTGGGTTAAACTAAACATAAAACTACATCCCTTTAACACAGCATAGTGATCCCTTTATTTATTTATTTTTTTTATTTTATTTTTTTTTAATTTAATTTTTACTTTATTTTACTTTACAATACCGTATTGGTTTTGCCATACATTGACATGAATCCACCATGGGTGTATATTAGCTCCCAATCCCGAATCCCCCTCCCACCTCCCACCCCACATCATCTCTCTGGATCATCCCCGTGCACCCGCCCCAAGCATCCTGTATCCTGTATCGAACATAGGCTTGTGCTTCGTTCTTACATGATAGTATACACATAGTGATCCCTTTATCACTTTGTTTACTCAGAAAAATAGTAGAATTCTCCTTTCTGTAATTTATCAGCCTTGATTGACAATTGCTTTGCCTAAAAATTTCAATTTTCCATTTTAATTGCTGTAGTCCTAAAATTATTTAACAAGACAGTTCTAGATTGTGGAAAAGTCAGGAGCTTCATGACTGATTGAGGTCTGGTCAGTCTCAGATTTTCTGCACAGTTTAGAGAAACTTGCAGAGAAAAAAAATCATGCAGTATCTGAGACACATGAAAGTGTGAAGCAAAACATAATGTAATGTACCTAGGTCAAAAAATCTTGGATTTCAGGAAATCTAAAATTAGAATTACATAAGAGATAGCAACAGTAATCACACATCTTTGCTCCTTTTTTTTCCTTGCAGTTCTATAAAGTTCTGGAGACATATGTTAACATGCCACATTTCAGGAAAAAGACACAACAATTTGACCACTTACCTTTTGTTCCACATTCTCTCCTCCATTAGAGAGTGAATGTAAGCCACACCAGCTGAATGAACCTGGCCTGGGCATCAGGTATAAATCCAAATGGTTGGGGGAGAGTTACATCATTGGTTTTTTCACTTTAGAGAATTGAGGTAAATGTGTCTTCTTAGGTCCGTGGCAGTGTTGAGCAAGCGTAAAAACTAAACTGTCCTGGGGAAAGTCAGGAGGAAGTTTCAGTTTTCTTATTTATTCATATTATCCACACTTGGCATCAGTTCTACTCTGAAATTTTACTTTATTAAAGACTCTCTCAGAATCCACTATCTTGATTTCTATTTTTCCATTAGGTTTTGCAAATTATATTCTAACTGTCCACTCATGGTACAGATGGGAATTCCCAGGTGGTGCACTGGTAAAGAATTTGCCTGCCAATGCAGGAGACACAAGAGACTTGGGTTTGATCCCTGGGTTGTGAAGATCCCTTGAAGTAGAAAATGGCAACCCATTCCAGTGTGCTTGCCTGGGGAAGGAATTCTATGGACAGAGGAGCATGTTGGGTTACAGTCCATGGGGTTGCAAAGAGTTGGACATGACTCAGTGACTGAGCACGAACAATTTAGGTGTTGGAACTATCAAAAAACAAACGTATCTACTTTTTCATAAAAATATTGTACATTTTGAAAGTTAAAAATTATATTTTCCAGTTTATATATTTTCCTATATATTTATTTAGAACATTCTCTCTCTCCTTATAAAAGCAAATTAAATTTAAGAAAGGCAGAACATAAACATCTAGTCAGAACTTGACCCAGAACTGATTTAAAATGTCTCTGATACTAAAATTGCATAAGAGAAAATAGCTTGTATTATTAAAGTGGGGTTATCACTTTCATAGGGTAAAAATATTGTGTTTGGTCATAATAAGTTCAGACACACATTGTGATCTGGTCAGTTTCAAGGACAGTGTTCAAAATCATCTATTGTCCCCTTGTGATCCTTGGCTGTGACAGCGCACAAGCACGGCCGAGAGGAGCTACCTGAAGCCCGAGGCCAGGGGCAGCGGCTGAGAGGAGCAACCCCACATCCAAGGAGTGGTGGCTGCGTGGGCGCAAGAGGGCATAGAGGAGCTACTCCACGTTCAAGATCAGGAGGGGTGGCAGTGAGGAGATACCCCTCAATCCAAGGTAAGGAGCAGCAGCTGCACTTTGCTGGAGCAGCTGTGAAGAGATACCCCCCATCCAAGGTAAGAGAAACCCAAGTAAGAAGGTAGGTGTTGCAAGAGGGCTTCCAAGGGCAGACACACTGAAACCATAATCACAGAAAACTAGTCAATCTAATCACATGGACCACAGCCTTGGCTAACTCAATGAAACTAAGCCATGCCCTGTGGGGCCACCCAAGACGGGGGGGTCATGGTGGAGAGGTCTGATAGAATGTGGTCCACTGGAGAAGGGAATGGCAATCCACTTCAGTATTCTTGCCTTGAGAACCCCATGAACACTATGAAAAGGCAAAATGATAGGATACTGAAAGAGGAACTCCCCAGGTCAGTAGGTACCCATATGCTACTGGAGATCAGTGGAGAAATAACTCCAAAAAGAATGAAGGGATGGAGCCAAAGCAAAACCAATACCCAGTTGTGGATGGGACTGGTGATAGAAGTAAGGTCCGATAATGTAAAGAGCAATATTGAATAGGAACTTGGAAGGTTAGGTCCATGAATCAAGGCAAATTAGAAGTGGTCAAACAGGAGATGGCAAGAGTGGACATCGACATTCTATGAATCAGCAAACTAAAATGGACTGGAATGGGTGAATATAACTCAGATGACCGTTATATCTATTCCTGCGGGCAGGAATCCCTTAGAAGAAATGGAGTAGCTATCTTGGTCAACAAAAGAGTCTGAAATGCAGTACTTGGATGCAATCTCAAAAATGACAGAATGAACTCTGTTC
>SJYT01037325.1:0-34647 GCA_006410635.1 Cephalophus harveyi
GGTGTTGGAGAAGACTCTTGAGAGTCCCTTGGACTGCAAGGAGATCCAACCAGTCCATTCTGAAGGAGATCAGCCCTGGGATTTCTTTGGAAGGAATGATGCTAAAGCTGAAACTCCAGTACTTTGGCCACCTCATGAGAAGAGTTGACTCATTGGAAAAGACTTTGATGCTGGCAGGGATTGGGGGCAGAAGGAGAAGGGGACGACAGAGGATGAGATGGCTGGATGGCATCACTGACTCGATGGACATGAATCTGAGTGAACTCCGGAAGTTGGTGATGGACAGGGAGGCCTGGGGTGCTGCGATTCATTGGGTCACAAAGAGTCGGACACGACTGAGCGACTGAACTGAACTGAACTGAACTGAATGACATATGATATTGAGCATCTCTTCGTATGATTATTTACCATCTGTATATTTTCTTTGATGAGATGTCTGTTGCCCATTTCTTAATTTGGTGCTTGTTTTTTTACTGTTGAGTTTTAAGGTTTCTTTATATATTTTGGATTACATCCCTTACCAAATATTTTTTTGCAAATATTTTCTCCTAGTCTGTGCCTTATTTCAGTCTCTGAACAATACCTTTCACAGAGCAGAATTTTTTAATTTTAATGACATCAAATCATCAGTGTTTTTCTTCCATGGATTGTGTTTTTTGTATTGTATCTCGGAAGTCCTCACCAAACCCAAGGTCACCTAGACTTTCTCCTATGTTATTTCCTGGGAGTTTTATAGCTTTGTGTTTCACATTTAGGTGAAATTGAGCTAATTTTTATGAAAGATGTCTGTCTAGATGTGGTTTTTGTGATTTTTTTGTTTGTTTTTGCATCTGCAAGTCCATTAGTTTCATCTCCATTTGTTGAAAAGACCATGTTACTTCACTGAATTACCTTTGCTCTTTGTCAAAGACCAATTGACCATAATTATGTGAGTCTATTTCTGGGCTCTCTATTCCATTCCATTAATCTATTTGTTCTTTCACCAACATCCCAGTTTGGATTACTGCAGCTTTTAGTAAATCATAAAGTCAAGTAGTGTCAGCCCTCCAACTTTGTTCTTCTCCTTCAACACTGTGTTGGTTATGTTATGTTTGTTGCCTCACCATATAAAATTGAGAATCAGTTCATCAATATTCACAAAGTAGCTTTCTGAGATTTTGCTTGGTATTGCATTAAATCTATAGATAAAGTTAGGAAGAACTAACCTCTTGACAATAGTGAATCTATTCACCAACATGAAATATCTCTCCAATTGTTAATATTTAGTTCCTTTGAGATTTCTTTCATCAGAGTTTTACCGTTTTTTTCTATAGGTCTTGTATTAATATATATACATAATTTAGAATTATACCTAAGTATTTCACTTTTTTTAGTGCTAATGTAAATACTATTGCATTTTTAATTCTAAATTCCAGTTGTTCATTGCTATTAACAAGTATATTTCCAACAGATCACAAGCACACAGGAGGATGAGATCAGATACCATTTCTCTTACCTACCAAGTTGCTTTAAGTAAATATATTTTTCTGACAACTTAGTTAAGATCTTGAATCAGAGTTTTATTTTAATCTTGCTGAAAGGAAAAGGTTAATTAAGATATTTTAAGATCTTATTTTTGGGAGACACATTTAAAGGAAAAAAGAACGGTTAGCTAATCATTGTTAAACTATACACAAAATGTTATACTAGATAAAAGGAAAGGAATACTTGTCCAAAGAGTTTATTGTCCCAGCTGGCATAGTTTGAGGGAGCATGGGCACACTATTAATGATTACACTGAGATAACCCAGGACTTTACCCTGCACCCAGGGATGCGTGACCTCCAGACTCTTGACTGACAGTGCAAAGCATGGTTTCCCAGAACAAGCCTTCATCCCATTAAGGGCTATCAGAAAATTGCTTAAGCATTTGATCAGAAATTTCTTTTCAGAATGAGTTTGAATTACATCATATCAAAAAGTCCTGCTCCAGGCTGGACTTAGGACAATTTTTCTTTTACATTGCTTTTTAGTCTTTGTGGAGTCAGGTGGCTGCCTTGCAGTACACCCATCCCCCTCCCACCCCCGATCCCAGTATTTCTTCCTCTTTTCTCTTCTGCTCATATTCTTCTTTGTCTCTCTGACCTCCTCCTCAAGTTTTAGCCTCCTGCTGGTGGTGCTCCATCCAATAACTCCATTGTAGTTAATAAGAATAGTGGCCATGAATTGTTGTAGAGTGATTGCCATATAACAGATGTTCTGAATACTATAGGCATATTTACTAATATGTGGCAGAGGATGAGATGGTTGTGTGGCATCGCCAGTTGAATGGACATCAATTTGGGCAAACTCGGGGAGATGATGAGGGACAGGGAGGCCTGGCGTGCTGTAGTCCATGGGGCTGCAAAGAGTTGGACATGACTGAGCAACTGAACAGCACCAACAAATTTACTAATTTAATCCCTACAAGAACCCTTTGAAATAGGCACAGTTTTTCAGTGGCTAAATCATATCAAACTCTTTGCAGCCCCATGGACTGCAGCACACCAGGCTCCCCTATACTTCACTATCTCCCAGAGTTTGCTCAAATTCATATCCATTGAGTTGGTAATGCTATCTAATCGACTAATCCTCTGCTACCCCCTTCTCCTTTTGCCTTCAATATTTCCCAGCATCAGGGTCTTTTCCAATGAGTTGGCTCTTCTCATCAGGTGGCCAAAGTATGAACAGTATAAAAAGGCACAGTATACATTGTATTTTAATTGAGGAAACTGAGGCACAGAGAGGTTAAGTAGCTTGCATAATGTCACAGAGCTAGTGAATATTAGATCTGAATGCAGAGAGACTAGAGCCTTTCTTTTAACCACTCTGCTATAGAGAGGGGCATCTATCAGACATATCTTTCTGTCTTTATAGATCACTTCATATCTGGGCAAAGTCAACAAAGAAAGAAAGCTGGGACTAATACGGATGGAAAAATTTTGGTCCACATTAAAAAAAATATATACCTGTTTGAGTCTGCTCAGACTGCTATAACAACATACCACAGACTGGGTGGTTTAAACAACAGAAATGTATTTCGTACAGTTCTGGTGTCCGAAAGTTCAAGATCAAGGTTCTGGCTGATTTGGCCCCTCGTGAAACCTGGGTCCTGGCCTGTGGACAGCTGCCTTCTTGCTGCGTCTTCACCTGATCTCTTTTGTGTGCAACACGAGGAGAGAGGAAAAGAGAGCTATGATCTGCTCCTCTTCTTGTGAGGATGCTAATCTCATTGTGGGGGCCCCACACCCTAATCCCCCTCCTAGAGGGCCCACCTTCTAATACCCTCACACTGGGAATGACGACTTCAACACACGAATTTTGGAAGGATACATATTCAGTGCATAACAACACCCTCATCGACAATGCATTGGAATAACACTTGTGCACCAGTTAACAGTGGCTATCTCTGTGTCACAGGAGAAGAGGAGATGAATTTTTACTTGGTTGCAATTTTTCTCATAAGAAATTTAACTTTTACGTAAGGGGACACATGCTACTACAACACCTCAGAGTGGAATTTGTGTGTGTGCTCAGCTTCCCTGGGGGCTCAGATGGTAAAGAGTCTGCCTGCAATGTGGGAGACCTGGGTTTGACCCCTGGCTTGGGAAGATCCCCTGGAGAAGGAAATGGCAACCCACTCCAATATTCTTGCCTGGAGAATTCCAGGGACAGAGGAGCCTGGTGGGCTATAGTCCATGGGGTCACTCAGTGTATGTTCAGTCGTGTCCAACTCTTCACGACCCTGTGGACTGTAGCCTGCCAAGCTCCTTTGTCCATGGGATTTCCCAGGCAAGAATATTGGAATGGTTTGTCATTTCCTCCTCTAGGGAATCTTCCTGACCCAGAAATTGAATCACTGTCTCCTACATTGGCAGGTGGATTCTTTACCACTGAGCCACCTGGGAAGCCCCCAGGGTTTGAATGATGACCTCCAAATGTGTTTCTCCCTTGGTTTTGCATTTAAGTGGGAAACATTTTCAATGAATTTTAGGACAAAGAATTTACAACAAATTTCATCCTTGAAAATAGGTGAAGTGACACTGTGGCATGTAAATGCACATGGAGCATGGGCTCTGGATTTTATGGAAGTTACACACTGACTGAGCTAAATTTTCAGCCCAGGCAGGAGTCCGTTCCTTCACATACACACAGAACATCGTTGTTGAATGCCCGTACCATCCATTATTTCAAGTTCACTCTGGGTCTAAACATAGATCATCCTCTCTCCTATTTAAGAACAAGCAGAAGAGGCTCCTGGGAACTGGCAATTAAGAGCAGCATAAATCAAGCTGGAAAATTGCCCATGATTTCAACCATTTGTTCAGACACTTTTCTTATTTCTCATCTTCTCTGCTTTTTCCTAATTCCATCTCTTTGTTTGGTTGTTGTTAATGCAGGATTCAATTATGGAGGGCTGCTTTATCTTTCTTTTACGAATGTAATAAATGAAAAGAAAAAAGCTATAGAGTTAAGAAAGCTTCATCAAGAGTCCACAGGTATCTAAAGAGACAGAAAAGCAATGAGAAAGTTTTCAGAGAGAACAATGGACAGAGATGACCAAAATTATGGTCAGCATATCCCTCAGAGGTTGGCGTCTCTCTGTGGTGTTACTGGCATTAGCATAATAGCTTAAAGTTATTAGTTTTTCTAGACACTGAATGCATTAACTCGAGTGCAGAAGGTCTAAACTATTAATGCTTAAGTCTACTTGATGTCCAAATAACCACTTAAATAACTGAAAAATGTTACCTGGTTCTGTGAACAAAACTCAATCTCACCAATTCTGAAGTTTTAACTTTTTGGGGGGGCGGTGGCGGTGTTGCTGCACGATGCAGTGTGTGGGATCTTAGTTCTCTGACCAGGGATTGAACTCTTGCATTGGTAGCACGGAGTCTTAGCCACTGGACCACCAGGGAAGTCTCCGGAGTTTTTAACCTTTTGAGTCTTGGGTCCAATAATTTAATGTAAGAACTTCGGTCCTGTGTTTACATGACAGAACCAAAGTTTGTACTTCTAAGACGATCATTTCTGTATTTTAAAGTACTCTGTTGACGCCTTAGTAACAGTTACATTTCTCCTTGGCTGAACCTCTCCCTGCGCCCACCCCAACTCCCCCCACCACCCCCGCCACTGCCCCTCCATACTGCCCCTCCACCCTGCCCCAGGCAAAAGAGCAAATCTAAGTGTCTGAGTAGCTTTTATCAGTAGTTTTGGAACTGTGCTAACGTACAGTTTAGATCTTTTACTAAGGAAGAATTCCCACTGCATGGAGAACTAGAGTTTGCGGGTTCTCCTTTTTAAAACTGGGATCTTCACGTGAATTAAAAACAATAAGAAAATAACAACTGGCTCTTATTTCCTCAAGAATCAAGTCTTCCTGCCTGGCTTTACGTGTTTGACCAGCTTTGTTCTTCCTTTCAGTTCATAAGCTCTGCCCAACTCCTACAGATATCCAGCAAGTATACTGTGCTCAACAGAGGATGCAAAAATGAAAGAGATATGAATCTTTTTCTTAAAGAGCTTACTGTCTAATGAGGAGACATGAAAACATAGGAAGAGGTATAAAGTATGGCGGGGGTTCAATAGAAGGAGACTTGAGATTTTAGAGAATGAGAGGCATCAAAGATAAGTCCCTGGAAGAAAACATGACATGGAGACATCTAGATATTTTATCATGACTCCCCAGCCATCCATCTATGCCCTTCGATGCCAGATACAATGTTTTCGATTTACTTGTGAATTTCTTAATGCTAGCTAGAAAGCAATAAATACTTTTTTAAAAAATGGTAAAATATGATACATATATAGAATATTGTGCACATTTTAGAGTGTTTACTTAGGAGTGGAATTTTGGGGTCATAGGGTGTGTGCAACTTAAACTTATTAGATAATGACAAACCATGTTCCAAAGAGATTAAATCAGCTTCCTCATTTACCAGTAGGATGTGAAGATTCCTTCCTCTCCTCCTCCTTTCTCTTTCTATCTGTTGTTGCGTGTATGGTGAATCAGACTCTGTACTCCCTTCCTTATATGTCTTACTTTATCTCATTGAATAGTGATATTTTTATAATAAATAACCAGTAAACACATCACAAAACTGATTGGGAGACTGAATTAGCGACTGAAATAGTTTCCATATCCACTGGAGATTATCTTGAAGAAATAAAATATCATAGCGCACTTTTCTAGTTTTCAGAAACGTGAACGTCTTCTGGCAGACTTTATTCTGCTTAGAGGCCATCTAGAAAGTTGTATTATGTGTATGAGAGAGAGAGTGTGTGTGTGTGAGAGAGAGAGAGAGAGAAAGGGAGAGAAGGAGAGAGAGAGACGGTGTGTGTGGCAGTGGTCCGGGTGCTGGGCCAGGGCCGCCCCCATCCCATTTACAGAAGGATAACTCGGCATCTCTGGCCTGCAGTGTCCTTTGGTCCACTTCCTTCCCTTTGCTGGGGGAGGGGCGGTGGGTGCGTCACTCCTTCCTAATTGCACAGTCATCTTCTGCAGTAAAGCCAAGCTCCCCTCTTTCCTCACAGGTGCCTGAATGTTTCTAGTCTCTGAATCACCATTGATTCCACATGTATCCATTTATGTTCAGTTCATCCTATATTCTCCTCTTTATGGGTTGTGATCTGTACTAACTGATCTGATAGCCCATTTGAGTTGCTGTAGTTTAGTGTACTTTGTTTGAATCTTAAAACTCTTCAGCTACAATGACAAAAATGAATATTTAATTCTTATTCACAGATATGAATATTTAATTCTTGGTTTTTAAGTTGGAGTATAGTTGATTTACAATATTGTGTTAGTTTCAGGTGTACAGCAAAGTGATTCAGTCTTTTTATATGTGTAAGGAAATGGCAACCCACTCCAAGTTCTTGCCTGGAGAATCCCAGGGACGGGGGAGCCTGGTGGGCTGCCGTCTCTGGGGTCGCACAGAGTCGGACACGACTGAAGTGACTTAGCAGCAGCATGGGCTTCCCTGGGGGCTCAAATGGTAAAGAATCTGTCGGCAATGCAGAAGACCCATGTTCGATCCCTGGGTTGGGAAGATCCCCTGGAGAAGGAAATGACAACCCACTCCAATATTCTTGCCTGGAGAATTCCATGGATAGAGGAGCCTGGTGGGCTACAGTCCATGGGGTCACAAAGAGTTGGATACGACTGAGCAAACAAAACTTTCACTTCCTTTTCATATGTTTATATGCATATATGTGTGCATATTATTTTTCAAATCTTTTCCATTTTAGTTTACTGCAAGATATTGAACATAGTTCCCTGTGCTATACAGTAAGTCCTTGTTGTTTAGCTATTTCATTATTATTATTATTGGCCACGTTGTGTGACATATGTGACATATCTTAGTTCCCTCACCAGGAATTGTAGCCAGGCCCCCTCCATTGGGAGTGCTTAGTCTTAACCACTGGACCACCAGGGAAATCCCAGCTTTATATATAGTAGTGTGTATCTGTTAATTCCATACTCCTGATTGGTCACAGATAAAAATTTTTGTGTAATGGGAATTTTTAGTTTCTTATTTCCTTAGTATTTATTATGATATTTACTATTGATTAAACTATTGCAACTTCTATAGAAAGTGGCTTGTCTTTTTCAAAACAATTGAAATTGGCTTTTATAACCAATATCATTACGCTAAGATTCATCCATATTTCAGGTCAACTATAATTCTTTCATTTTATCTGCTGTATTCTATTCTGTTGTGTGAACACATCACTGTTTATCCATTCTCCAGCTTGTAGGCATTCGAATGGTCTCTAGGATTTTAAGTTTGTGAATAATGTGGCCTTGAACACTTTTGTGTGTGTCTCCTGTTGTATGTGGGGCAATCTTTCTCTCATATGTTTTATTAGGAGTGGGATTTCTGAGTCACAGAGTATACACATGTCCAGCTATAGACTATCGAGGCTAACTGTGTTTCAATATAGTTGCATCAATTTTTGTGTCTGTGAGTAATCTGTAAGAAATACAATAGTGGGGACTTCCCTGGTGGTCCAGTGGCTACAACTCTGGGTTCCCAGTGCAGGGGGCCCAGGTTTGATCTCTGGTCAGGGAAGTAGATCTCATATACCACAACTAAGAGTTTGCAGGCTGCAACTAAAGCTCCCACATCCTGCAATGAAAATGAAAGATCCTGCATGCGACAACTAAGACCCAGGGCAGCCAAACAAATACATACTAAAAAAAAAGAAATGCAGTGGTTTCCCATGCTCTCTAATGTTTGGTATTGTCAGACTTTTATATTTATTTCTTGCCAAACTGGTGCAAAACAGCCTTTCACTGAAATCTTGATTTGCATTACCCTGAGCAAGATGATGGTGACAATTTTCACATGTTTTTTGATTATGCATGTGTACATGCTAAGTTGCTTCAGGAATGTCCGACTCTTTGTGACCCCATGGACTGTAGCCCACCAGGCTCCTTGACTATATATTTCTTCTTGCATGAAATGTCTCTTGATTCCCATTTTACAGATGAGAAAGCCTACTATCAAAGACATTAAGTATCTCTCCTATGGTGACATAAGTATCATGGGCAAACCTGGGCTTCAAACTCAGGTGTGTCTGAAACACACAGCATGTGTTTTCCCCACTTAACACAATTTTCTTAAGCAATAGGACTAGTTTTTAATGCGATTTCTCAGTGGCTCAGCGTTAAAGAATCTGCCTGCAATGCAGGAGACTTGGCTTTGGTCCCTAGGTTGGAAAGATCCCCTGGAGGAGGAAATGGCAACCCACTCCAGTCTTCTTGCCTAGAATATCCCATGGACAGAGGAGCCTGGTGTGCTACAGTCCATGGGGTCGCAAAAGAATCAGACATGACTGAGTGACTAAACGACAACAACAAATCAGAGGTTATTCACTTAAATAAATGCTTTCTCTCAAAGGATTCACTTTAGAAGTCTATCTTTTTATTCCAACAATGAAGCCATGATTTACACAATTTGAAGTTTTCTTTTCACAATTGCTATCATTTGAAAGTCAGTTTGTAAGTCTTGTAAGAAAAAAGTTCTTATTAAATTAAAATTTTCTCACTTTTGGGGAAACAAATGATAGTCCCCAGATTTTTCATTCACTTTAGGAATGAGGTCCATTCTGAATGGCTAGTGATCATTTCAAAAATCAAAAATAACACTAAAATATTAAAAGTGTGGGCATACCATGGAGATCCAGGGCTGGCCAAGAGGAAGTTGAGTAGTCCATATTAACTAGATGTTTTGTAGTTTTTGATTGCATATAATATTGTCACTGGGATTCTATATCGGAGAAGGCAATAGCAAGCCACTCCAGTACTCTTGCCTAGAAAATCCCGTGGATGGAGGAGCCTGGTAGGCTGCAGTCCATGGGGTCGCTAGGAGTCGGTCGCGAGTGAACGACTTCACTTTCACTTTTCGCTTTCACACAATGGAGAAGGAAATGGCAACCCACTCCAGTGTTCTTGCCTGGAGAATCCCAGGGACGGGGGAGCCTGTTGGGCTGCCGTCTATGGGGTCGCACAGAGTCGGACACGACTGAAGCGACTTAGCAGCAGCAGCAGGGATTCTATATAACATTTATTTTGGAGGAAAAAACGGACAAAAATAAATTTATGAAATGTCTTCCCTAAATCCTTGAGCCCTTCATCCCTTTCTACCCTCTCACCCTGCTGATGCTCTTCCTAGCACAGACCCATCTGATAAATTTCTTTAGCGCTCATCCACTCTACACCCACTAGAATGTACACTCCATGAAAGGGAACTCTTCTTTTTTTCTGTTGCAGCCTTATCATCCACATGAGTGCCAAACTCAGAGTGGATGTTTATGATCTAGTACGGTGATCCCCAACCTTTTCGGCACCAGGGATCGGTTCTGTGGAAGACATTTTTTCCACAGACTGGGGCTGGGGGGATGGTTTTCCGATGATTCAAGTGCAGTAGGATTCTTGCTCCTATGAGAATCTAATGCTGCCGCTGATCTGACAGGAAGTGGAGCTCAGGCAGTAATGTGAGCAATGGGGAATAGCCGTAAATACAGGTGAAGCTTTGCTTGCTCACCCACCGCTCACCTCCTGCTGTGTATCCCAGTTCCTAACAGGGACTGGTAGCAGTCTATGGCCTGAGAGTTGGGGACCCCTGATCTAGCTGATAGAAGGAAGAATGAAAAAACTTTATCCTGAGTGGCTACTGTTTTCAGAGGCACCTTCATCCTCCCTTTACCTCCACTCACAGCCTGTGCAAAGATGAGGAAAGGACATGGCAAGGTCACACTGCATCATGAGATATTTAACACTTGGCTCTCCTGCTCCCCGCAATTCAGCCAGAGACTAAAAGAACCCCATAGTAGTACATTCTGGGGATTGTAGTTTTATATGGGCTTCATCTATTCACAGCATCAGAGAGTTAGGTACTGGAAGTAAGATCTGATTGCATTTTAGCTTAACAAAATTGTATTAGGATAAAAGCTTATGGACATGAAAACTGATCAAGAAGCTGAATATATCAACTTGCCTCTCCAGCTGTATATTTGAAAATAAAATTCAGTCATCACTCTAGTGGAGAGATTTCAGGGCCAAGGACAGTCCACACACCTTGAATTTTCGTAAATATTGAGTCCAGATGGTTATCTTCTTTTATTGGTTAAGTCAACAGAAAACATTTCCTCATAGGGCTTATGAAATCCCGCAAAAGAAAGGAGAGGGCATTCTGATACTAATTTCTCATTTAAATGCTTTCTTCTCTGCAGTCACCCTCTGTGGTTGTTTTTTTTTTTTCAGTCTAACTCTATTGACACTTTCAATTGCTAAGTCTAAGATCTCTCTTGGTAAATGTCACTTTGCATTTGAAAATATGTGGGTTATTTTCAAATATCTTTTGATATTGATTTCTAACATAATTCCACAGTGATAAGAGAACAGACTCTGTATGATTTCAGTACCTTTAGGTCATCAGATTTTTGCACCTTATTTTATGCCCCTAGATATGTTCCAGTGTCTCCTAGTTTATAGTTTATGGAACTTGAACAGAATTTGTATTCTACTATTAGATGGGGAAACAATGAAACATGGACAGTCTTTATTTCCTTGGGCTCCGAAATCACTTCAGATGGTGACTGCAGCCATGAAATTAAGAGATACTTGTTCCTTGGAGGAAAAGCTATGATCAACCTAGACAGCATATTAAAAAGCAGAGATATTACTTTGCTGACAAAAGTCCATCTAGGCAAAGCTATGGTTTAACCAGTAGTCATGTATGGATGTGAGAGTTGGACCATAAAGAAAGCTGAGCACCAAAGAATTGATGCTTTTGAACTGTGGTTTTGGAGAAGACTTTTGAGAGTCCCTTGGACTGCAAGGAGATCAAACCAGTTAATTCTAAAGAAATCAGTTCTGAATATTCATTGGAAGGACTGATGCTGAAGCTGAAATTCCAATACGTTGGCCACCTGATGGGAAGAACTGACTCATTGGAAAAGACCCTGATGCTGGGAAAGATTGAAAGCAGGAGGAGAAGGGGACAACAGAGGATAAGATAGTTTGATGGCATCACTGACTCAATGAACATGAGTTTGAGCAAGCACTGGGAGTTGGTGATGGACAGGGAAGTCTGGCATGCTGCAGTCCCTGGAGTCGCAAAGAGTTGGACATGACTGAGCGACTGAACTGAACTGATTGTGTGAAAATTGTATAAATGTTAATTATGTTGAATTGGTTCACAGTGTTTCTCAGGTCTACTATATCCTTCTACTTATCTGTATGTTCATTCTATTAACATTTGAGAGCCTGGTATTGAAACTCCAACTAAAAATATTAATTTTTCTACTTAAAAATAATTGTAATATATCATAATATAGTGAAATTATGTGTAACCTCATTCTATATTTGCCAAGTGTCTCCTATAAGCGTGTTATCATGCTTTCATAATTTAAAAAATAAAAATTAAAATAATCTAAAAAAAAGAAAGGAAAGGGTACATCTCCTGAATATGCAGAGGGAAAGTAAAGTCTGAAACAACCTAGTGCAGAAGTAGAAGAAATTTTAGGGCAGGTACCCAACCCTTTTGGCACCAGGGACCAGTTTCATTAAAGACATTTTTTCCATGGACTGGGGGGTGAGGGAGATGGTTTCGGGATGATTCAAGCACATTACAATTTATTGTGCACTTTATTTATTTTATTATTACTTTGGCTTCACCTCAGGCATTAGATCCCAGAGGTTGAGAATGCCCCTGTTTTAGGATATCATTTGCATAACAAGATGCAGGAAGACATAGCTTAGGTGATGAAAGGATAGAAATTTATAAAAGGAGAACATGTTGCATGAAAATATAAGAGGATAAGACAAGAAGGGTGTTGAATGAATTAAGGAACCATTGCAAGGGAATTAAAAATGCAACAGCTGAATTGTTATCTACACTGAAGGCAGTAAACTGTGGGATGGATAGAAAATAATGGAAGCACTGAAGTGGAGAACAAACGGCAATAGTCTCTCTCCAGGATGCAGAGGAAAAGTACAGGGACTTTTAACCCAGATGATCTGGGAGTGGATAATAGCTACTGGAGATACAAAAAGGAGTGCCAACCTCAGAATTTCAGATATTCCCAAGGAAGAAACAGTGGAAATGGAAGCAAAAATCAAAGATATGCTTGAGCCAACCTTCTTGACCTTGTTCCAAAAAGAATCTGTTCACCATATTCTAGGAAGAGGCTGTGAAAAGCCTTCCTTCCTCTTCTTGGGCAGTGGTCTGAAAGGCAGTACAAGGAAGTAGGGTCCATATTCTAGGGGCCAGAAGTGGTGCTTTGGAAGAGAAGTGCATAACAGACAGGGAATACAAATTTTCTGAAGCTTTTCTGGAAAGGTCCAGGTTAGTGGTTTCTTGTTACCTTTAAACTGGTGCAGCTTAGGCTTATCTGGCCAGTGGTTGTGAATTTTAAGAAATCTGTGAGTCATGAGACTTCCCTCATAGCTCAGATGGTAAAGAACCCTCCTGCAATGCAGGAGACCTGGATTCAACCGTTGGTTCAGAAAGATCCCCTGGAAAAGGGAATGGCAACCCAACTCCAGTATTCTTGCCATGGACAGAGGAGCTTGGCAGGTTACAGTCCATGGGGTCACAGAGAGTTAGACACTACTGAGCGGCTAACACTAACTGAAGAGTCAGAGTTCTCCAGGGAAGCAGAACCAATAGAATGGGATATGAACATATGTGCACACAGATATACATACACATAAACACATACACACATACATATACATAGACACATGTATGCTTACATACATTTACATATACACATATACATTGTTATTGTTTTAGTTGCTAGGTTGTGTTGCTAAGACTCTTTTGCAACTCCGTGGACTGTAGTCTGCCAGGCTCCTTTGTTCGTGGGATTTTTCAGACAAGAATACTGGAGTGGGTTGACATGTCCTCCTCCAAGGTATCTTTCCAACCCAGGGATCAAACCTACATCTCATGCATTGGCAGGCAGCTTCTTTACTGCTGAGCCATCAGGGAAGCCCACACATGTATGTATATAGACATACTTGGTTCATGCAGTTATGAAAGCTGACAAGTCCCAAGATCTGCAGGCTAAGTCAGCAGATGGAGGCCCAGGAGGGGCAATGGTATAATCCCAATCCAAGTCTGAAGGCTTGAGAACCAGGGTTTCTATTGGTGTGGTTCTAGAATGGCAAGCCGATATGCCATCAGACTTGAGATTCAGGAAGAGCTGATGCTTCGCTTTGAGTGTGAAGGCAGGAGAAAGCCAGTGTCGCAGTTTGAAGACAGACAGGCATGAGGAATTCTTACTTGGGGGAGGGTTGGCCTATGTGTTCTATTCAGGCCTTCAACTGATTGGACCCACATTAGGGAGTTGTTGTTCAGTCGCTCAGTCATGTCTGACTCTTTGTGACCCCATGGACTGCAGCATGCCAGGCTTCCCTGTCCTTCACTATCTCCTGGAATTTGCTCAAACTCACATTAGGGAGGGAAACTTGCTGAACCCAGGCTACCAGTTTAAAGGTTCATCTCAGCCAGAGACACACAGAAACACTCAAAGTAATGTCTGGGTGCTCTGTGGCCCAGTCAAGTTGACACAAAATGAATCATCACAGAATCCTTTCAGATCTCATGTGCCAATTTTTAATGTTGTTTATATCCTGTGGTTGGGGAAGGGGCCACAGTGAATTGGAAATAGCCCAGAAACTCAGGACCCTGCTCCCACCTTTGTCCTGTAGGATGACTTCTGAGCACTGAGAAGGGACCCCAGAGACAGAAATTTACACTATCCAGGAGGGAAAGCATCTCTGAGAATACAAACCTTCTTCTTACCCAAACCTGAGGCAGGCAGGTCCTGTGAGAGAGTCAATTCCTAGGCAGGTTGATAAGAAGTCTGAGTTCCCTGAGAAGGAGAAAGGGGTCTGGGGCTCTCAAGGAGGAGATAGGGGTCTGGAATTCTCAAGAAGGAGGAAAGGACAAGCGTCTTTCTTTTTTTCTCTACATTCCTTAGTCTTGGTCACATAATGTATTTTTTTCTTTAAGTCCAGAACTGATAATTACACAACAAACAACTCAGTTTAAACTCTGTACTAAGAGTTATATAACAAAAATGTATCCTGCTTGAGGATAGTTTTTCCTTCTTGAAAACCTTCTGACTAATCCTGTTATCTTAGAATGTATATTATGGGAGTGGGCCTGGTAAGAACTTTCTATTGTTTAGTTCTAATCCTGTTACCTTAAAATGCAAATTGTGGGAGTGGGTCTGGTAAAATTTTTACAACTTTGAGATATTCTTTTGACTTATTGTAATAACTAATTTAAAAACTATATAACTCCCTTGCTTAGACTAGTGAGGGGGGCACTCTCTGTTCCCCTTTTGATGTCTATATCTGAAACTTTCTTTGTCCCTTTTCATACTTTAATAAAACTCTGCTACACAAAAGCTCTTGAGTAATCAAGCCTGGGCCCTGGTCCCAAAGCTAAAGCTTCTTCTTCAGAGATCAGGAATCCAACAACATTCACCATAAGCAATCACCTGACTGATGGAATTTGCCTCTTCAAGGTGGAGAATCAGCTACTGATAAAGCAGAAACTGTCCATGTCAATCAAATGTTACTCACATAGACTAGAGTCTCTTAATCTTGACTATGCATAGGAACTCAACATTCAAAAAACGAAGATCATGGCATCCAGTCCCTTCACTTCGTGGCAAACAGATGGGGAAACAATGGAAACAGTGACAGACTTTATTTTCTTGAGCTCCAAAATCACTGCAGAAAGTGACTGCAGCCATGCAATTAAAAGACACTTGCTCCTGGGAAGTAAAGCTATGAAAAACCTAGATAGTGTATTAAAAGGCAGAGACATTGCTTTACCGACAAAGGTCTGTCTATTCAAAGCTATGTTTTTCCAGTAGTCATGTATGGATGTGAGAGTTGGACCATAAAGAAAGCTGAGCCCCGAAGAATTGATGCTTTTGAACTGTGGTGTTGGAGAAGACTCTTGAAAGTCCCTTGGACTGCAAGGACATCAAAGCAGCAATCCCAAGGGAAATCAGGCCTGAATATTCATTGGAAGGACTGATGTTGAAGCTAAAATTCCAATACTTTCGCCCCCTGATGGGAAGAACTGACTCAATGGGAAAGACCTTAATGCTTGTAAAGACTGAAGGCTGGAGGAGGAGGGGACAACAGAGGATGAGATGGTTGGATGGCATCACTGACTCAATGGATATGAGTTTGGGCACCTCCTGGAGTTGGTGATGGACAGGGAAGCCTGGTGTGCTGCAGTCCCTGGGGTTGCAAAGAGCTGGACATGAATGAGTGTCTGAACTGCCTGACTGATGCACAGGAAAACCTTGAAGAGCTTTTAAAATATACAAATGCCTGGATCCTGTCCACATATCCTGAGTTAATTAGTCTGGATATGACCTGGGCACTGGGATTTAAAATAAAATATGTGTAGCGGTATTCACTTTTTTGGCCATCCCTTTCTCCTTGTTGTATTTAAACACATGCTTACGTTCTTCTTTTTGGAGTATTACTTTGACTTTATTTTTTTATATTTTAATTTTTTTAAACTTCAAATTTATTTATTTTTAATAAACAAAAGGGTAATTGCTTTACAGAATTGTGTTGGTTAATTTTTACTGGAGTGTAGTTGTGTTAGCTTGTACTGTACAGTGAAGTATACTTATAGCCTCTTTTTTTTAGATTTCCTTCCTATTTACGTCACCATGGAACATTGAGTAGTTTCCTGTGCTATACAGTAGGTTCTCATTAATTATCTATTTTATACATAGTATCAATGGTGTATATATGTCAATTCCAATCTCCCAATTCATCCCCCCTCTTCCTCCTTGGTATCTGTACATGTGTTGTCTACGTCCGTGTCTCTATTTCTGCTTTGTAAATGAGTGCATCTAAACCATTTGTAACATCCACTACAGCCAGGATAAAGAGCAGTTCTATCACCCTCCCAATTTTTCTGTCTTGACTTTTGAGATCAGACCCCCACCTCCATCCCCAGCCCCAGACTCTGGCCACCATCAATCTGTTCTCTGTTCCTACAGTAGCCTCAGCCCCCCTTTTAGAATGTCATTTAAGTGAAATTATATGCACCTCATTATTGCAGTTTGGGAAGTTAAATGCTTCTTAGGTGATTTTAACATGCTGCCAAGTTCAAGAATCACTAACACTCTTTGTAACTTGTTCCTTCCATAAGGGTGAGAGCTGCTTCCTTCTTAACTGAACGAAGAGTAACATTGGATGGAGACCCAAGAACATTCCACCAGTAGATCCAGAAAGGCAACCCATGGGGAAAGAAGATAAATCATTTTTTTTTTTAAAGGAAAACAGGTGATGCAAATTATTGAAAAGCAAGTCGAGATAAAAATATCCTAAAATGGGCTTGTTCTTACAGCTTAAAAATAGAGAACAAGACCTTCTTGGCAAAGAGCAGCCTCAGATGACATGCGAGAACTCAGCCTCCTCTAATGGCCATACTTGAGGATTTGCACACAGGGCAGGAAATAAGACACCATTCATTCAGTCCAAAACAAGTAAACGATGATTGCTGCCAGATGTCCTTAGGCAAAAAAAGCACAATTTCAAGTAAACGAAGTCTGTCTCTTCTTGTGGCACTTCTTTGTCAGATCATCACTGAACCAGGACTGTTACAACAGCTCAGTTCTAATTCAGGCACCAACCACCATGGCGCCAACGCACCATGGAGAGAAGCGCAGAAAGCTTTGAGGATAAAATGTACGGGTCTTTGCTGCATTCCTGTGTGTTAGGCATGAGTTCCCCTGGAGAAATGACAGCCTCCATCATCTTTTTTTTTCTTTTGAGCTTGTTATTTTGTAGTGGGGTATAGCTGATGAACAATGTTGTGATAGTTGCAGGTGCACAGCGAAGGGTCTCAGCCATAAACATACGTGTATCCACTCTCCCCCCGCTCCCAGCCAGGCTGCCACATAACATGGAGCAGAGTCCCTGTTCTGTACAGTGGGGTCTTGTTGGTTATCCATTTTCAGCATAGCTCCATCTTCTTCTCTGGGCTGGCTGTGAGGACAGGATGGCCTTCCTTCCCTGGACCATGTTCCCTTCCTCCCACCCCTTTTGTGGATAGTCTTCTCAAGCTACATCCTTAGACAGCAGAAAGAAGAGCAGTGGGATAGAGACAAGACTGGAGGGTAATTTTGAGGAAGCCCTTGGGGCCCATCAGTGTCTACAGAGCCCCATGTAAATGCATTTTGGGGCGAGATTTATGGTTGAGTATTCTCTAATGGAAGTAGAAGCTTCTCTGGGTAATGCTAGGAGGCCAGGAAGAAGAAAACGAAGCTTCATAATCTCATTTAACTGCTTCTTTCGGGTCTGTGGAATGTCTCCGGGGAGTCAGAGATGTTGCAGTGGTGTACCTAAAAATAGCCAGACTGCAGACCTGAGATGGTGGAGGGCATCTTTTTGCCAAAAGAGATACTGTGTGTGTGTACTCAGTTGCTCAGTCATGTCCTGGCAAGAACACTGGAATGGGTTGCCATTTCCTTTTCCATGGGATCTTCCTGACCCAGGGATCAAACCCGGGTCTCTTCAGTCTCTTGGATTGGCAGGCAGACTCTTTACCACTGCACCACCAGGGAAGCCCTCAAGTAGATGCTAGTTTATCGATTACAGAATAAGTTGCGCATGCAAATTGTATTAAAACAGGTTGTGGTTTCCACCAAGAGGTTTCAGGGTTTGGAGCCTATTCATTCTGTTCAAGGTCCTGATTTCCCTTCCTGAAGCTCTATTTAGGGTCAAAGGACTATTATTATCTTATTGCTGCTTCATTAGGAAGTAAAATTCCTTCTTTTTAGTGCATGAGTCTCCCACTGGACTGAAGTTCAGGCTGAATGATTTTTAATTCATTTACTTTGAAATTATCATAACGAGCAAGTGCTGGGCAATGAATTAATAAGTGAAATGGTTGCATCAATTGGATTGCTTCAACAAAACCAATCATATGCAAAGACACGCCAGCAATCTTCTTGGCTGTGTGGTCCCCCACACTGTCAATGGTAGGCCTGGGTAGACACAGGTTTGGTTCAGTAACCTGGATCTTTAGTGTCTTTCCTGTTCTCTGAGGTCTATACCCTTGTGTGTCAAGGAGCGAGTATTGCTGCAGCCCTGTATGTCCATGTTGACTATGGTAAAGGACTGATACCAAAAGCTGGAGCAGGAAGAAATGGGTCTGCTGTTCTAGAACAGGGTTTGGAATTCGACAACCCAGGTCCTCCTGGAGTTTTGGGCAGAAATCTCTCATCAGATTGCAAGATGTTAGCATACCTACCCATGAAACAACAGTAGAAGCCCCTCCCTCAAACCTCGCAAGCCAAACAATGATCGAACCAGTCAACAAACCAGCCAGACAAACCCTGCTGTCACTCATGTCCAAATGCCTTGATTGACAGGTTTAAATAGTAGAGAATATTTCTGGGAAGAAAGATTTACAGGTAATGACTCTAGTGATCAAAGGATTGTATACCATATCTTCTTTAAAGAGGTTTTAATTTTTTAAAAATGATTTATTTATTTACTCATTTCTTTTTGACTACATTGGGTCTTCATTGCTGCCTGCTGGTTTTCTCCAGTTACAGTAGGTGGGGGCTACGCTCCAAATGCGGTGCACAGGCTTCTTCTTGAGGTGGTTTCTCTTGTGGAGCACAGGTTCTAGGTGCACAGGCTTAGTTGTCACACAGCATGTGGGGTCTTCCCAGATCAGGAATGGAACCCATGTCCCCTTCATTGACAGGTGGATTCTTAACCACTGGATTTATCAGGAAAGTCCTAAAGATGTCTTATCTAATATAAAAATTGTATGCTCTTTACAAAGATGTAAGCAATACAGGTGTATATAAAATAAAAAGAAAATGTCCTTAATATCCCTATAAACATTGTCTATTTAAAAAAATCTATTTAACACATTTTTAGCAGTAGACAGTTAAAGATTGATCTACATTTGGACTCAGCAGTATCACTTCAAGAATCTATTTTTTAGAAATATTATCACTATTATGTAAAGACATATGTACATAAGATGATTTATTATCTAGCATGTAATAGCAAAACAGTGGAAAAAACCTAGATGCCCATTTATGGGAGAATTGTTGAAAAAGGTGTGGTGTGTGCCACTGAAAGTGGCCAAAGTAGATCTATATGTTTTTATTCATCCCAGATATATTATTAAACAATATAAAAGTGAGATGCAATAATTTTGAGTAGTAGGATTTCTTTTTCTTTTAAAATGTGTGTAGATATGTATATGTGTATGTGTGTGTGTGTATCCACGTACACTGTGGAGTCCAGAAAGAGATGTAGTGAATGGAACTTTTGAGGATTGAGATTATTGGATGGGAGGAGGAAACATGGGAGAAAAAGACTTCTGCCTTGGCATTCAACATATATATATATATGTGTGTGTGTGTGTGTGTGTGTGTGTGTGTGTGTGTGTGTGTGTATATATATATAAGCTCTACTTATATATAATATATATATTAAGTGGAGAGAGGAAAAGAGAGATAGAGAGAGACAGGCAGAGACAGAGAGAGACAAACAGAAAAAGAGAGAGGGAAAGAAAGATTTTTTAAATCAGAATATAATAGCTTTGCAATGCTGCGTTAGTTTCTGCCTTATGACATCATGAATCAGCCATATATACACAGATATCCCCTCCCACTTGAGCCTCCCTCCCGAGCCTCCCTCCCAGCCCCGTCTCACCCCCCTAGGTCATCACAGAGCGCTGAGCTGAGCTCCCTGTGTTTACAGCAGCTTCCCACTAGCGCTCTGTTTCGCATGTGACAGTGTATGCATGTCAATGCTATTCTCTCACTTGTCCCTCCCTCCCATCCCCACACTCTGTCTGCAAGTCTGTTCTCTACATTTGCACCTCCATTTCTGCCCTGCAAATAGGTTCATCAGGATCATTTTCTAGATTCCATATATATGTGCTAATATACGATATTTGGTTTGCTCTTCTGACTTACTTAACTCTGTATGACCAATTCTAGGTTCATCCATATCACTTCTACTGACTCCATTTCATTCCTTTTTATGGCTGAGTGATATATATGTATGTGTACCACATCTTATGCGTATGTACCACATCCTCTTTATCCATTCATCTATCAGTGGACATCTAGGCTGCTTCCATGTCCTGGCTTTTATAAATAGTGCTGCAATGGACATTGGGGTGCATGTGCCTTTCTGAGTTATGGTTTCTCAGGGTAGATTTGATGTGAAGAATTGGCTCATGTGACAGTGAGGTGAGAGATCCCATAGTCTGCTGTCTGTAAGCTGGAGGCCCAACAGAGGTGCTGGTGTACTGCAGTGTGATTCTGAGGGTCCAAGAACCAAGGGAGCCTTTGGTGTGAGTCCCAGCCAGAGAACAGGAAGAGATGGCTGTCCAGCTTAAGCAGTCTGACAGTGAAAGTGAATTCTCCTGTCTTCTGCCTTTCTGTGTTATTCAGGTTGTCAGTGGATGAGGTCCACCCACATAGGGGAGGGCAATCTGCTTTACTCAGTCTGTGGATCCATGTGCCAGTCTTTTCCGGCGACACCCTACCCCTAGCCCCAACCTTCCTTCCTCCCGCTGGCTCTCTAAGCCCTGCCTCTGTGGCCTGGCAGTGTCCAAAGGTATTTCTCTTCAGTTTGGATGGATTGTCCTAGACTTCCTCTCCAGCTTCCTGGACTGGGGTCTTTGGCCAGATTTCTGTTCTGCAGTTCATCTGACTTTGGTCTGACTTTGCAATCCATTTAGAGTCTTTGAGGAGAGACCTACTTCAGCATACAATTAAGCATGCTGGTTAGGGGTGTGGATTTTGCTGTTAGCCTCATCCAAGTTTGCTGCTGCTGCTGCTAAGTCACTTCAGTCGTTTCTGACTCTGTGCGACCCCATAGACAGCAGCCCACCAGGCTCCGCCGTCCCTGGGATTCTCCAGGCAAGAACACTTAAGTGGGTTGCCATTTCCTTCTCCAATGTATGAAAGTGAAAAGTGAAAGTGAAGTCGCTCAGTTGTGTCCGACTCTTTGTGACCCCATGGGCTGCAGCCTGCCAGGCTCCTCCGTCTATGGGATTTTCCAGGCAAGAGTACTGGAGTGGGGTGCCACTGTCTACTCTTCATCCGAGTTTAGGTCCCAACTATTCCCTCTAGCAGTTCTGTGACCTGGTGCAAGCTATTTAGCATCTTTTTTTTTTGAAAGATATTTTTGGATGTGGACTATTTTAAAAGTCATTATTGAATTTGTTGCAATATCATTTCTGTTTTGATTTTTTGGCCATGAGACATATGGGATCTTAGTTCTCTAACCAGGGATAAAACTGCCTCCCTTGCATTGGAGGATGATGTCTTAACCACTGGACTGCCAAGGGAAGGCCCTATTTAGCATCTTTAAGCTTCAGCGTCCTCAGCTGTAAAATGAGAAGAGCAATGCTGGATCACAATGCTGTTGTAGGGATCAGATGGGACAGAGCATACTAAATGCTTGGGACAAAAGCTGGCTCTAACGTCTTCCTGGGTTCAGCTTGCTGAGCCCATAAAGTGGGATTATATAAACGGTTCATACACTGACTGACTTTTTGGAAACATGATCCCCTGAGAGGGTCAAATCCCGTCCCTGAGCGATTTCTGAGGGTTTCCCAGGGCACTGATTTGGGCATATTTAGGATCAGTGCCTTGGCCCCTCTGGCTTCTCATATCCCACTTCCACGCTGCTGCCTTTTAGGCCCATCTTTTGCTGGGAAGTCCTGTTTCTGTTTGTGACTATCTCGGACACCACACACTCCAGTCTTTTACAAAAGAAATGCATTTCCTGTTTCCTTGCAGTGTAACTGTGGCCAAGCTGTGCTTTCACTCACAACCTGATGCAAAATTCAGGGCTAATGAAAGTGCTGAGAATAACCTGTAATAGTGGCCAGAGGCAGCTGCTGTTGGACAAGCCCACACTGCTCTGCTTGATTCTGGAATGCCTGCTCCTGGTGGGTCTACATCTCAGTCACCTCTCTGGCCCAGAGCTCCCATAACTGCCCCAGGATGACTGACCAGCGGAGACCCAGTCCCTCAGGAGGAACCTCGATGTCACCCTACTCTCAAGGTCATTGTAATAGAGATTTCTCAAAGTGTGGAGTATTTTCTTCTAAGTAATCACTTGTGTGGGGCTTGCCAGGTGGTTCAGTGGTAAAGAATACACCTGCAGGAGATGTGGGTTTGATCCCTGAGCTGGGAAGATCCCCTGAAGAAGGAACTGGCAAGCCTCTCCAGTATTCTTGCCTGGAAAATTCCATGGATAGAGGAGCCTGGCAAGCTACAGTCCATGGGGTCATAAAGAGTCAAACACGACTTAGTGACTAAACAACAAAGTCTTTCTGAAGCACCGTTTTCTTTAGTGTAAAATTTCTTTAAATACCAAATGTATTTGTCTCTCCATTGCTTCCTGCAGCAAGTCCTGAGTCTCTCCTAGACCTTTCCCTGCCTATTCAACCTGTTCACCTTGATTTCTAAGAGAAATCCCCTCTTCCAGCCAGGCCAGGCATCTCACTATCCCCACACAGACTCTGTTCATCCTCACTTTTATATATTTGTTCATTTATTTACCCCACATGAAGTGCCTTCCTTTCACCTTCTCTATCTGGAAGAATCTTCCAGTTTTTCTAACACTGAATGACTGAATTTCTCCATGAGACTTTCCTGGCTGCTCCATCTGACAGTAACCTCTCCTTTCTGTCATAGGTCTTTCTATATAGTTCTCTAGGGGTAAGGTCATAATTATTTTATTATTTAAAATTTAAAATATTAAAAATATTTTTAATTGGAGGATAATTGCTTTAGAATGTTGTTTTAGTTTCTGCTGTACAACAACATAAATCAGCCATGAATATGCATATGTCCCCGCCCTCCCAAACCTCCCTCCCATCCCCCACATCTCACCCTTCTAGGTCATTGCAGAGCACTGGGGTGAGCTCCCTGTGTTATCCTAGCTAGCTGTTTTACATATAGTAGTGTATATATTTCAATGCTTCTCTTTCAATTTGTCTCACCCTCTTCTTCCCACACCGTGTCCACAAATCTGTTGTCCATGTTTGAGTCTCTCTTCCTGCCCTGCAAACAGGTTGTAATTATTCTATTTTTTGTTTCATTCTGTTATGGGCAGAAGAACTAAATTACTTTAGGGCAAGATCCTTGTCTTCCTTTTTGATATCCCTCCAAAGTGATCGTTTGTCCTATTTGCCTATCTGGGAATTGATTCAGTTCCTATTTTTTACTATGAGGAAACACAAGTTATGTGAGTCTTGCTGGAGGATAGGGTCCCTTCAATGGAGTCTAAAGAGATCAGAAACTCTGTTACTCTTTCTTTCCATGCCTTGCAGATGGATGCAGACACACAGTCTAAGCTTAGGCAGCATAGAGTTTTGAATTTGCAGAGTACTTCAAAGATGCATGTTGAAAAAAAAAGCAGGGGAGGGGGCAGACAAATCGTTTGGGGTAATGATTGGCAGCATTGCCAGTCTAGCACCCGGAAAGTTATCCACTGAAAACCGTTGGTGGCAACTGAGGAATTGAAGTCAGGAATAGTGTCCTCACCTCATTGATTCTCTCTGTTATTTCATCTATGTTCCTTCCTGAGCTCTCCCTGGATCCTGCTCATTTTCTTAGGTGGTTCTCCTGCCTTCTTGTCAATTTTCTGAGCTTGTTTTTTGCTATTTGATCTCTTTCATATGCAAAATCTTAAACAAACAAACAGTCCTGCCCCCCAACAAACAAACATGCTCACAGATACAGGGAACTGATTGGTGGCTGCCAGAGATGGGAGGTGGGGAAGGGTGGGAGAAATAGGTGAATTGTTTTTGCTTGTTTTAGCTTAAACAAATTGAATAAAAAATAGATTAAATAAGGTTAAACAATGTTCCCACTTTACACTTTTTATAGTGAATGGCAACTCAGCTCAGGAATCTTTGAAAGTTTGTCCAATACAGCTTACCTGGTGGCTCAGACAGTAAAGATTCTTCCTGCAATACAGGAGACTTAGTTTGATCCCTGGGTAGGGAAGATCTCCTGGAGAAGGGAATGGTAACCCATTCCAGTATTCTTGCCTGGAGAATTCCATGGACAGAGGAGCATGACAGGCCATACAGGCCATGGGCTGGCAAAGAGTCAGACATGGCTGAGAGACTAATGCTTTCACTTTCTTGGATTCAAGAAGCATCTAACTGTATTATGAATTTTACTAATATAGCAGTTCCCCAAATGTGTTCAATAGCATGTTAATTTTACTGGCTGGCATTCTGTTACATTACAGAATGATTGGGAAATATGGATTCTACAAAGTTAAACAGGTGTGTTTCCTATAGAATCTTTGTTCACATAGAGTTTAAAGCTTCAATAGAATAAAATATACACTAGCCCTTCTCAAGTTTATTTGTGAAACCCTAATTTTCCTCAGTAAATCTCCTGAAACTGTTATTTTGGAAAAAACAAATTGGTATACTCCCGGTTATCCTCTGCAGCTTGTTGATAGCCTTTTAATAAATTTGAAGTTCATGACAATTGGCTTCTGTTGCTTGCAGCCAAGAATTCTGGTTACTACATTTGATACTGTCTAGTACATGCAGAACTCAATTAATATGTACTGACTGTACTTGGACTTGAGTCAAATGATCTAGCCCTCTATTGGAAGCTTGAGGTCAGGTTATGGAGAGCACTGAAATCAGGCTAAAGAGTAAGCCAACTAATGCAGAAATAGAGACACAGACATAGAGAATGCATAGGTTGATACCAGGGTGGAGGAGAGCAGGTGGGTAGGGTGAACTGGTAGGTTGAAACTGACATATATACACAATGTACAAAATAGATACCTAATGAACAGTATGAAAAGGCAAAAGGTATGACACTGAAAGATGAACTCCCCAGGTTGGTAGGTGCCAAATATGTTACTGGAGAAGAGTGGAGAAATAGCTCCAAAAAGAATGAAGAGATGGAGCCAAAGCAAAAACAGCGCCCAATTGTGGATGTGATGTTACTGGTAATGGAAGCAAACTCCAATGCTGTAAAGAACAATATTGCATAGGAACCTGGAATGTTAGGGCCATGAATCAAGGCAAACTGTAAGTGGTAAACAAGAGATGGCAAGAGTGAGTATCGACATTTTAGGAATCAGTGAACCAAAATGGACCAGAATGGGTGAATTTAATCCAGATGACCATTACATCTACTACTGTAGGCAAGAATCCTTTAGAAAAAATGGAGTAGCTCTCATAGTGAACAAAAGAATCTGAAATGCACTATTTGGGTGCAATCTCAAAAATGACAGAATGATCTCTGTTGTTTCCATGGCAAACCATTCAATATCACTTATGCCCAACCACTAATGCCGAAGAAGCTGAAGCTGAATGGTTCTATGATGACCTATAAGACCTTCTAGAACTAACACCAAAAAAGATGTTCTTTTCATTATAGGGGACTGGAATGCAAAAGTAGGAAGTCAAGAGATACCTGGAGTAATAGGCAAATTTGGCCTTGGAGTACAGAATGAAGCAGGACAAAGGCTGACAGAGTTTTGTCGAGAGAACCCACTGATCATAGCAAACACCCTCTTTCAACAACATAAGACATGACTCTACACATGGACATCACCAGATGGTTAATACCAAAATCAGACGGGTTATATTCTTTGCAGCCGAAGATGGAGAACTGCTATACAGTCAGTAAAAACAAGACTGGGAGCTGACTGTGGATCAGATCATGAGCTCCTTGTTGCTAAATTCAGACTTACATTGAAGAAAGTAGGGAAAACCACTAGACCATTCAGGTATGACCTCAATCAAATCTCTTATGATTATACAGTGGAAGTGACAAATAGATTCAAGGGATTGGATCTGTAAGATAGAGTGCCTGAAGAAGTATGGATGGAGGTTCATANAGAAAGTAGGGAAAACCACTAGACCATTCAGGTATGACCTCAATCAAATCTCTTATGATTATACAGTGGAAGTGACAAATAGATTCAAGGGATTGGATCTGTAAGATAGAGTGCCTGAAGAAGTATGGATGGAGGTTCATAACGTTGTACAGGAGGCAGTCCTCAAAACCATCCCCAAGAAGAAGAAATGCAAAAAGGCAAAATGGTAGTCTGAGGAGGTCTTACAAATAGCTGTGAAGGGAAGAGATGTGAAAGGCACAGGAGAAAAGGAAAGGTATATCCATCTGAATGCAGAGTTCCAAATAATAGCAAAGAGAGATAAGAAAGTCTTCTTCAGTGATTAATGCAAAGAAATAGAGGAAAACAACAGAATGGGAAAGACTAGAGATCTCTTCAAGAAAACTAGAGATACCAAGGAAGTATTTCATGCAAAGATGGGCACAATAAAGGACAGAAATGGAATAAACTTAACAGAAGCAGAAGATATTAAGAAGAAATGGCAAGAATACACAGAAGAACTAGACAATAAAGCTCTTAATGACCCAGATAACTACGATGGTGTGATCACTCACCTAGAGCTAGACATCCTGGAGTGCAAAGTCAAGTTGGCCTTAGGAAGCATCACTACGAACAAAACTAGTGGAAGTGATGGAATTCCAGTTGAGCTATTTCAAATCCTAAAAGATGATGCTGTGAAAGTGCTGCACTCAATATGCCAGCAAATTTGGGAACTCAGCAGTGGCCACAGGACTGGAAAAGGTCAGTTTTCATTCCAATCTCAAAGAAAGGCAATGCCAAAGAATGTTCAAACGACCACACAATTGCACTCATCTCACATGCTAGTAAAGTAATGCTCACAATTCTGCAAGACAGGCTTCAACAGTGTGTGAACAGTGAACTTCCGGATGTTCAAGCTGGATTTATAAAAGGTAGAGGAACCAGAGATCAAATTGCCAATATCCATTGGATCATTGGATGAAATGATCCCAAAATGAAAAAGCAAGAGAGTTCCAGAAAAGCATCTACTTTTGCTTCATTGACTACACTAAAGCCTTTGACTGTGTCAATCACAACAAACTGTAGAAAATTCTTAAAGAGAAGGGTACACCAGACCACCTGACCTGCCTCCTGAGAAATTTGTATGCAGGTTAAGAAGCAACAGTTAGAACCAGACATTGAACAGTGGACTGGTTCTTTGATACTTGGAAAGATTGAAGACAGGAGGAGAAGGGGACAACAGAGGATGAGATGGTTGGATGGCATCACCAACTCAATGGACATGAGTTTGAGCAAGCTCTGGGAATTGGTGATGGACAGGGAAGCCTGGTGTGCTGCAGTCCATGGGGTCACAAAGATTTGGATACAACTGAGCGACTGATCTGAACTGAATGAGAACCAGGGTTCCCCTCATAGTTCAGTTGGTAAATTCGCCAGCAGTGCGGGAGTATGCCTGTAATGCAGCAGACCTGGATTCAATTCCTGGGTTTGGAAGATTGCCTGGATAAGAAAATGGCAACCCACTCCAGTATTCTTGCCTGGGAAATCCCATGGACAGAGGAGCATGGTGGACTACAGTCTATGGGGTTGCAAGGGTTGGACGCAACTTAGCAACTAAGTCACTGAGAACCTGCTGAACAGCACAGGCAGCTTTCCTCAGTGCTCTGTGGCAACTTAAATGGGAAGGAAATAGAAACAAAAGAGGAGATTTATGTATACGCATGGCTGATTCACTTTGCTGTACAGCAGAAACTAACACAATGCTGTAAAGCAACTATACGCCAATAAAAATTAATTAAAAAAAAGAGTCTGCCAACTAAGGTTGCTTGAACCATGGACTAGCAGTCATTTGAGAAATGAGAGACTGAGCCAGCTAATTCCTTCATGTTTCCAATTTGTGTGAAGTAGTGTCTTTCTAGAGTAGACAGCATCTCTGGGAATATACAGGCACATGCTGCACACGTTAGCCTTTGTGCTGGATTCTCCTACAAGAGAACTGGGCCATTGGTAAGAAGAGCATGTTAATGGCTTAACTTCTGAAATTTATACTGCATCTTTGAATATGAAGATCAGACTTGGAGATCTGGAGGGCCCTAGGGCTACAGGTGGGAGAAGACAATGGCATCCCACTCCAGTACTCTTGCTTGGAAAATCCCATGGGCAGAGGAGCCTGGTAGGCTGCAGTCCATGGGGTCGCTAAGAGTCGGACACGACTGAGTGACTTCACTTTCACTTTTCACTTTCATGCATTGGAGAAGGAAATGGCCACCCACTCCAGTATTCTTGCCTGGAGAATCCCAGGGATGGGGGAGCCTGGTGGGCTGCCATCTCTGGGGTCGCACAGAAGTCGGACATGACTGAAGTGACTTAGCAGCAGCAGCAGCAGGGCTACAGGCCTCCCAAGGTCAAGTCCGGGATTTGATTTTTACCCTCTTTCCAAGCTAAGAAATAAGTCTGTCCCTGTTTTATGGAATCTGGCAGAAGATACAAGTCTCCTGAGTCTGAGACAAAGGACTTTATTACTCTGGTCCCATCGTCGTGTTGTGCTTCATGCTTAGTCACATCTGATTCTTTGTGACCCCATGGACTGTAGCTTGCCAGGCTTCTCTGTCCATGGGGTTCTCCCGGAAAGAATACTGGAGTGGGTTGCCATTTCCTTCTTTAGAGGATCTTCCCAACCCAGGAATTGAACTAGCATCTCCAGTATCTCCTGCATTGCAGGTGGATTCTTTACCACTGAGCCATTGGGGAAGCCCCACTCTGGCCCCATACTTACACTAAAAAATTATTTGTTGTTGATCTGAAATTAAAATTTAACTGGGGGAACTTACTTGGTAGTTCAGTGGTTAAGACTGTGCTTCCACTGCAAGGAGTGCAGGTATGATCCCTGGTCAAGGAACTAACATTCTGTGTACTCTGTGGCGTGGTCAAATTAAATTAAAAAAATAAAAACCTTGTCTCCAAAAAATTAAAAATAAGCCTTCCTTTTAAAAAAAATAAAATTTGACTGGGCATCCTGTATTTTTATTTGCTATATCTGGCCCATTCAGGCACAACATATTGCATGTACATCAGCATATTTGTGTTGGTTGGTGCTCAAAGCCTTGCCTCCTTGGCACACCCAGCAAGGCACTCAGGAACATGATAGCTCCCTGGAGACAGTGGTGGCAGCACTGGCAGGTGGCTAAGGGACTGCAGGTTTCTGGGGACTCCCACCCAGAGGTGTCTTCAGCAGTGTCAGGGGGAGAATGACCCAAGCCTGCAGCATTTTCCCCAGCAGCAGTGGCCAGGCCTCCAGTGGCTCAGCCCCTAGCGTGACTTGGGGTTTCCAGGCCAGCTCTCTTACGTTTGAGTGATGATTCTCTATTTCTCTAGTTCTCCTAGCCTCGCTTACACACCCTATTCCTTTTGCCATCCCAGCCTTTAAACCCATGTTTTAAACCTGTTCCCTGCATTTTATGCTTCATTGAATTGTTTAGGGTGATGCTCATTTTTCTGGCTCGACAATGATAGCTGGACAGATATAGCTCTGGTGGTATATTCTTGATTAATAAGCCTGTGAGTGTAGCTTAGTGCTCACCACATAATGCATGAATAAGAAATGCTTATTAAAATGAATTAGATTATCTGTGGAGATTCATAGACACAGACACAGGATACCATTATTAAAATAGACGGAAATCAAAGACACTGCTCGGGGGGACTTCCCTGGTGGCTCAATGGTAAAGAATACACCTGCCAATCGAGACATGGGCTCGATTTCTGGTTCGTAACGATCCCACATGCCACAGAACACCTAAAGCCCACGCACCACCATTTCTGAAGCCCGAGTGCCTAGAGCCTGTGCTCCACAACAGAGGCCACCTCAGTGAGAAGCCCCACAGCACAATGAAGAGTAGCCCCTACTCACTGTAACCAGATAGAGAAAGCCTGAGCAGCAATGAAGACCCAGCACAGCCATAATTTTTTTTTAATTTGCAATGTTAAAAAAAAATAGTAAGGGATGTTGCAAGAAAACTTTTTCATGCTAAGTATAAAAAGCAAGTGCTAGGTAAGGCATTCGGAGAAGGCAATGGCACCCCACTCCAGTACTTTTGCCTGGAAAATCCATGGATGGAGGAACCTGGTAGGCTGCAGTCCATGGGGTCGCTGAGTCGGACACGACGGAGCGACTTCACTTTCACTTTTCTCTTTCATGCATTGAAGGAAATGGCAACCCACTCCAGTATTCTTGCCTGGAGAATTCCAGGGACGGCGGAGTCTGGTGGGCTGCCGTCTATGGGGTTGCACAGAGTCAGACACGACTGAAGCGACTTAGCAGCAGCAGCAGCAGCAGGTAAGGCATTATGTCTTATAGCTCAGAAGTGGAGGCAGTGGAAGACAGCTTTTGAATGGCAAGAGTTTATTTTTCAGTACATTTTCATTCATAGTATTAATCATGGTATCAAGTGTTATTCTCTTCTATAAATCTCCACAAATGATGAAATGAAATACAATATCATATTCCTGGGCTTCCCTTGTGGCTCAGCTGGTAAAGAATCTGCCTGCAATGAGGGAGATCTGGGTTCAGTCCCTGGGCTGGGAAGATCCCCTGGAGAAGGGAAAGAGTACCCACTCCAGCATTCTGGCCTGGAGAATTTCACGGACTGTATGGGAATTGTATGGACTGTATAGGAGTCAAATTCATAGGAGAAAACTAGTTTAGCATTGTGAACATAAATGTAAACATGAATATTTGGCAGTCATTGATTTAATAATATTTATTATCTGTTAGGTTCCAAGTAGACTAAAGTGACCTTTCAGATATAATGTTGAGTCGCTTCAGTTGTGTCCAACTCTTTGTGACCCTATGGACTGTAGCCCTCCAGGCTCCTCTGTCCATGGGATTCTCCAGGCAAGAATACTGGAGTAGGTTGCCGTGCTTTTCTCCAGGGGATCTTCCTGACCCAGGGATCTAACCCACATCTCCTGCAGCTCCTGTCTTCCAGGCTCTTTACCACTGAGCCACCGGGAAGCCCTTCAGATATAATACATCAGCATAAATGTAATGATTCTCAAGGGAATCTTATAATACTCCTCTTGGAACCCATGCACTCTATTTCTTTCTGTCTCAAGCATAAATCATCAGGACTATTTGCATGTGGGATAGGCGTTGGGAGGATAAGAGGCCAACTGATATTTACATTGTGTGGTTTGTTAATAAACATTGCTCTATTTCATTAGCCCTGTTTCAGGAGCCACTAGAGGAAGAGCAACTGTCTCTAATTACAGGGAGGAGGTTCTGGAAAAACATCTCGCTCAAACTGGAGGGGACCTGCAGGAAGATGCAGTGGTTCCAAGTTGCTGAGTCTGATTTCAGAGATCAGTGGTGCATTGCTTTATGTGTTCTCCTTTATCAAAGACCTTGCAGTGTCCCCATGTTGATTTCTCATAAACTCTGTCTGTACAGGTGCTAAGTCGCTTTAGTCATGTCCAACTCTTTGCAACCCCATGGGTTGCAGCCTGCCAGGCTCCTCTGTCCGTGGGATTCTCCAGGCAAGAATACTGGAGTGGGTTGCCATACCCTCCTCCAGGAGATCTTCCTGACCCAAGGATTGAAACTGCATCTCCTACGTCTGCTGTATTGGCAGGTGGCTTCTTTACCACTAGCACAACCTGGGAAGCCCCTCAGGATGGTGATAAAACTGGTGACATCTTAAAACAAATACCTTTTTGAGGACTAGGAACTGTTCTAAACATTTGCAGAGAGTGTTTCATTTTACTTCTCCAATGATCTTGTGAGGCATATTACTCACCAAAACCCCAAGGTTTGAGAGATAAAGAAACTGGTCAGGCTCTCACAGCTGCTAAATGCCTGTCAGAATGAAAAATCTAAGTTTTCCCAACTCCAAAGGTGTATAAATCTCAACCCAACCCATCCCCCCCAGTTTTTTTTTTTTTTCCTGATTGGAGACCAGGATTAAAAGCTTATCAATGAAGACATTGCAGCACTTTAGTTTTATAAATGTAAAGCTGGTGTGGCATGGAGAGGGTTTAATGGCACTCACTTTTAAGAAATTTCTAGGAAAAAATATCAGCACTTGAAAGGTCAAAGCTGATGCCTGGTGGGAAAAACAGGACAGACTGATTTATGGGGGTTGGAACACAAAAGGTATATTAAGAATGACAATGAGGAATAAAGTAACGAGGCTTGGCTGACTGTATTCCACTGCTTCTTTGTGTGAGCCTGGTTAGGGAGGACATAAGACAATTTTCAAGTCACTTGGGGAGACTGGTTTGCCAGAAGAAAAGAACATTTTAAAGCCAGAGTAGAAGGGAAGTTGGGCATTCTTTGGTCAATATTAAAACTGGAATCTCAGTTAATTTATTCATCTGGTCAACAGATATTTTTGAGCTGTTGCTATGTGCTAGGAACTGACCTAAGCTCAGAGATAGAATAGAAATTCCTTTAAGGATTATTTATTTATTTGGCTGCACCAGGTCTTAACTGCAGGATGTGGAATCTAATTCCCTGACCAGGGATTGAATCCAGGCCCCCTGCATTGGGAGTGCAGTGTCTTAGCCACTGGACCACCAGGGAAGTCCCAGGAATTCTGACAGACATGATCTCCACTGCATGGACCTCAGTCCAATCAGGGAGAAGATGTTGGTCAAATAGTTACAAATTAGTCACACATTTATATAATTTAATAAGTGCTACCAAGAAGTGTGGGATGCTGTGAGAATGTATACAAAGAAGATTTGAGCTAGTTGCGGGGTCAGGGTAGGGGCTGGTGCTGTGTAGAGTGTGTGGGCTCAGTCATGTCTGACTTTGTGACCCTGTGGACTGTAGCCCTCCAGATTCCTCTGCCCATGGGATTTCCTAGACAAGAATGCTGGAATGGGTTGCCATTTCTTCCTCCAGGAGTTCTTCCCGACCCAGGGACTGAGCCTACATCTCCTTCAACTCCTTGCATTCACAGATGGAACCTTTACCACTGAGCCACCTGGGAAGCCCCAGTATTGCCTAAGATGACCTCTGAAGGGTGGGCACAAAGAGGCTGAATGGAGAGGGAAGGACATTTCCTCACAGAGGCAGGAGAGAGCTCACAAGTTCAAGGAGCTGTGAGGCAGAGGGTTTGGAGAGCAGAGAGGAAAGGGAGGCCTGTTAGCCAGGAACTTGCTAAGGATTTTGATTTTATCCTGGTGGAATGAGAAGTCCTTGGAGGGTTTTAAGCAGGGAGTGACCTGATTGATTTGACATGAGACCAGAGAGGGATTTGGGTCAAATCCTTATTAGTAATGATTAGTTGTCACCTGCTGATTTTGCCACTCTCTTCCCCACTTTTTAAAAAAATATATCAAAGTGTCTTAGAAACTAGCAAGAATAGCTGTAAATAAAATAGCTGCTAGAGAGTGACCTGATTGATTTGACATGAGACCAGAGAGGGATTTGGGTCAAATCCTTATTAGTAATGATTAGTTGTCACCTGCTGATTTTGCCACTCTCTTCCCCACTTTTTAAAAAAATATATCAAAGTGTCTTAGAAACTAGCAAGAATAGCTGTAAATAAAATAGCTGCTAGTTTTCTGGATCCTGACCGCCTTCTCATCGGAATCATAACCTCAACCCACACTGCTGGGTGACCAGAGCCTTTGCCTGGGGACCTGTAATGCGCTCAGTACTGTCCTTCCAGTGTGGGACTGGATGGAGGTGAGACCAGACACTCCTCTCTTTGGTGAATTCCTATTGGTAGAGAGTTGTCTTCCCTAATGGTTCAGCAGTAAAGAATCTGCCTGCAGTACAGGAGACATAGGAGACACGGGTTCGATCCCTGGGTCGGGAAGATCCTGTGGAAGAGGGCATGGCGACTCACTGCAATATTCTTGCCTGGAGAATCCCATGGGGCCTGGTGGGCTGCAGTCCATGGGGTCACAAAGAGTCAGACATGATTGAGAACACAGGAACCCAAAGAGCAGGCACTTGTGGTAGAGGAAGCTCTTGAAGAAGGCCTGGGTGTTACTGCAGACAAGGAAACAATTTGAGGGCCAGAGCAGAGTCAGTCTGGGCCGTAATTTCCTACAGGACATTTCCCCTCTGCAGTAGGTGAAATCTTGCCCCAGGCAAAAAGGAGATGAATTTAAAGGGGACATGACCTCGGAGGGTGTAGGCTTTTCAGATTGGAGATAGTTCAGCATTTATCACTTTTTTTTTTT